>QEPC01009797.1:4346277-4391977 GCA_003113815.1 Sphenodon punctatus | reverse complement strand
AAAGAGAGATAAAATGGTGCCTGGTGGAATCACCTTTATATATTCTCTCTGGTCTCTGCAGCAGGCAGCCCCCACCTTCACACCACGTGAGAGAGAATAAGCCCACGTTCAGAGACACTGAATAAATTTAAAAGTAAACAATTACAAGCACTCTCCACTCTCCCCCCACCCCCTTGCTGTTCCACTGGTCAATAGCACACGTCACAGTCACACACACACACACGCACATCCATGTTGCTCCCCCAAGTCCCCCCCCCTCCTGCCCACTGGGCGCCACGGACTATAGCCCGTATTACATACTGCGCTGCCGGTTTCCAGTCCATAGACCTCCATGAAAGTCTGCCCCCAGCGATCCTGGCAGCACATTGCTAGTTTAAAGGAACACACGCTGGACGGCACTGCCTAGCCGCCCAATGCGCGTTCTCTGTAGTTTTGCCCCTTGCAGGGCTCTGTCTAGGCTCTCCTCCCAGCTCCTCCTCCTAGTGAAAAGAACTTGAAGAGTTCCCCCCTCCTCCCCCACAGCCCCGCCTCCCCCTTGCGACCTGACCTGGCCCAACGTATTGGCGTTTTGATGTTTGCGCATGCACTGAGCAAAGCAACACGCTCGTGCATACGCAGTCATCAATCAGGAAGTTCAGAGTGCCGAAGCAGCTTTGACACAGCCGCGCCAGGGCACTGAACTCCATCGACTGTACCGGAACTTCGGAAATTTAAGGTACATAAATTAAATGTTTGGGGACGCGGAGGAGGCCAGTAGGGGCAGCGCCCCTGGCACCTTGGGGCTGGCACTGCACCTGATCCTAATTGGACCATAAGCTTCCACAACCCTTGCTTTTCTTGGATCTAAAAAAAAAAAGGCTAACACTTCCCCTCATAGGAAGTTTATCACATTCCTCTGATAAGCCTTATGCTCGCTAACGATGATTAAATCATTCTGGGAGAGAGCTTTGTATAGAAAGTGAAAAACAAGATGAAAGTAGGATCTACAGGATTCTTTTTATGACAGGTGGCAGACCCAAAGATCCAGCAGCGGTGGTAGGGCCTGTTAGTGTGGATGAATTCTGATAGATGTATGAGTGCAGCTACTTAGCAGGGTATGTAATAAACATAGTAGATACACTTATTACTGTGTAGTAATCGTAAGGGACTTACGATTAAAGTTAGCACACTAACTTTAAAATGTGTGTGCTTCTAAGCAATATTAAATGATACTGACTAATGTAATTAGATGCCCTACTTGAAGGGTAGACATTTCTCATAGGAAATTATCTCACTTTGTGTGTTACACAACAATTTATTATTTTTCTCACATGCCCTTCAGGAACCCAATGCTAATAGTGTGGCATGGAATACACAGTGTGAGGATATGCTCTGCTTCTCTGGAGGAGGTTACCTCAACATCAAAGCCAGTAACTTCCCTGTCCATCAGCAAAAACTTCAAGGCTTTGTTGTGGGATACAATGGCTCCAAGATTTTCTGTCTCCATGTTTTTTCCATGTCTGCTGTTGAAGTTCCGCAGGTAATTTTTTCATCTCATTTAAGTAGTGCTTGGCATTTTCTGCAACAAAGTTTTAAAAATAAAAAACATTCCTGAAACTTGTCAACTTCCTGCTCCAAAAATCAATGAATTCCACATCTTTCATTGATGCTTACTTATTCGTCATATGACCCATACTATTATATGAAATGCTAAGAACATTTGGAGTTTCAAGTTTATTGGGTCAGCTTATGCCATACTCCATAAGGAACAATAATAAAACAAAATAAAATACATCAACAGGAACAGAACATTTGGAGTGTTTTGTACAGTGTTTTTGCCCCCTCTCTTGTTCAGAAGGTTTTTATTATCCTTGTTGTTCTAACCCTTCTGATTACAGGTGTATTTTAATTGTAAAAAGTTGAACCATCATAAGGTTTGTATTTCAGTGTAACTTTATGTTCAAAATTGTTTTGCCTCCAGTTTTCCCCACCTTCAACTACACGTACACATCGCACACGCACCACACACATATTTTGCCATTGTTGTGCCCAAGTTATGTTCCTACTGTCTCACTATCTGGTGTTGCTCTTTCTGTTCGGCAATAATTATGCTAGAATCTTCTGAGCAAGAAGTAATTTTGTGGCCACTTTATAATAACGTATGCTCTCAACAAGTGCTACAGGGAGAATCGCAAACTGAGCAGTGCAGTGGTACGTAACTGATGTGTTCATAGGCGCTGCTTATGAAATCCTGGCTATTCATTTTTTTACCATTGACATAAGCGGAGTCAGGATTATACCACATAGGACCTAGTTATAGCCTAATTTCTTGTTCTTTTTTTATTTTATTTTATTTTATTTTTACTATGCAAATGGAGGAATCCATGCAAGTTCAAGGCTTGATTTTATAGGAATATCTGACTGTTAAAACACAGGGATAAATAGTAAATGGTCAAATGAATAAATGATGACCCTGTACATATCTTAAGCACCCAAAACTTTTATTGGCATCAATTGGAGTTTTGGGTACATAAGTAAAGCAGAGCTGAAGCTTAAATCTGGTTGTACTGAATTTACAGGGTTGTAGATCCTAGTAAACAACTTTCCTTGGAACAAAAGGGTTTAGAATTTAGTTCCTCAGCTTCCAGTTGGTTTGTATTTAACGTGTTGTTGAGTAGAGATTGTCAAGCTTGAAGAATAAATCACTATTATTTGTGCAACTGATAATGTCTTATAAATTCTTCTGTTTGCAGTGCAGAAAAGTAGGTGCACAGCAATTAAGTAACCGCTGTAATAGAACGAGCAATTTTGTCTACTAAATGTAAAGAATGTCACTAATGTCTCAGTCTTTTGTTTTTGATAAATGCTGCTCACTGGAAACCTGCAGTCTGCGCCTATGTATCAATACTTGGAACGAAAAATGTTCAAAGAAGCCTATCAAATTGCATGTCTAGGAGTAACAAACACTGACTGGAAGGAGCTAGCCATGGAGGCTTTGGAAGGACTAGAATTTGAAACTTCTAAAAAGGTGAAGCATTTCCTTAATGGTATAGCAAAACTTACTATAATTCACATTAAGATGTGGCTAGAGTGAAAAGTGGAGCTCTCATTTAAAAGAAGATAATTGTTTCCCTTTAAGTTCTTTTACTTCAGTGAAAAAAGTTTGGAATGCAGAATAGAACAGGAGAGTTGGAAGAGACCTCAAGGGGCATCTAGTCCAATCCAAATAACTAATTTATGGACTGGGTACAGTGTTGCCCTTTATATTTTTCACTTTTCAAAGTGTATTCTCTATTTCAACAGTAGAAATAATTAAATAAATTAAATCAGACAAATAATTCAACAAGGAGAAGAGCTTACCTTTTAGTCTTCTGCCATCGTTGACTTGTGGTACTGACTCAGGCCATCGATATTAGTGGCACCCCAAGCGTTCGCTTCCTCCGCTACGGCTGCGCACGTCTACCTGTCATACAGAGGGCTTGGGGCTGCTAAGGCGGGAGGGTAGGCGGTTAGAGTGCAGGCGTCACTTCGCCACTGCCATAAACAATCTATGCCACAGTCAGCTGGCTTTGACGCAGGTGAAGAAAGCTTTCTTTGCCACTGCCATAGCGTCTGCAAAGTGCTGTCCAGCAGAACTCTTCCAGGTGGTGAATAGCCTATTAAATCCTAGCTATCTCCACCTGGAGTTAGTCATTAGCTGCCCGCTGTGACGAGTTTGCCACCTATTTTGCAGATTTGGCATTTATTTAGTTGTATTTTTAACCCGCTACCTCTTGCCACAGGCAACTCGGAGCAGCTCACAACAGTAAATAAAGCATATAAAATCTTATAAAACAGTATAAAACAGTCTAAACATAAGGCGGAACCACATAACCACACACACGCACGCACGCACGCACGCACGCACGCACGCACGCACACACGCACACACGCACACACACACACCACCTCCCTACCCGACTCCCTCACCAAAGGCCTGGCGGAACAGCATGACTTGGGAACTGCTAGTTTGGCTGCAGAGTTGGAGCTTGGTGATGGGGAGACTCGTTCCTTTCTGTTTTTCTTGGATCAGTTTCAGTTAATCTCACCCACTAATGAAGAGGCTGTGCTTGGGGTGGTGTGAGCGACCAGTTGTGAATTGGATCCATGCCCGTTCTGGCTGGTGAAAGCTAGCCAGAAGACACTGGGGCATTTGCTGGCTGGGGTTGTCAGTGTCCCCTTTTAGGAAGGCAGGGTGCCTGACAGCCTTAAAACTGCTGTTGTCTGACCCCTGCTCAAGAAACCATGACTTGATGTTGGCTCCCGTGCCAGGTTTCTCCCCTGTCTCTAATCTTGCCTTTTTAGGGAAGGTTATTGAATGGGGGTGGTCGTCTTGCAGTTTCAGGTGCATCTTGGTACTAATGGATTCCTGGACTCATGTCAGTCAGGATTTTGTCCTGGGCTTGGCACTACACTTGTGGCCTTGGTTCACAATCTTGGCTTGGAAATGGACAGGAGTAATTGTATCCTGCTGATTTTCTTAGATCTTTTGGTGGTCTTTGATACAGTTGATCATAGGGTAGTGTTGACACGGCTGCAGGACCTGGCAGGGGTTCACGGGACTGCTCTTGAGTGGTTCTTCTCATTCATGGCTGGGAGAACCCAGAGGGTGGTGATGGCTCATAGTCCCCTTGTGGGGTCTTGCAGGGTATCCTCTTCTTTCCACTCGTGTCCAATGTGTACCTGAGACCCCTGGGAGAGATTGTATGGAGATTTGCCATTGGTATGCTGACGATGCCGAACTCTGTTTCACTCTTTCATCTGGTCCTGCAGTCTTGGTGCTTACCCAGTGCCTGGCTGCTTTGGGGACTGGGTGCAGGTGAATTGATTGAAGCTGAATCCAGACAAAACCGAGGTGGTGGTGGTTGGCTGGCCTTGTGACCTGGGGGACATAGGAAATCCTGTTATTGACGGGTTCTGGCTTCCTTTGGTCACTCAGGTTCTCAGTCTTGGTGTGCTCTTAGATTCATTGCTGCGCCTGGATTGCCAGGTTGCGGCGGTGGCCAGGAGTGCTTTTCACAAACTTCATCTGGTGAGAAGACTGTGACCTTTTTTATTGGATTCGGATTTAGCCACTGTCATACATGACTTCATAACCTCAAGACTAGACTACTGCAATGTGTCCTTGATGACTGCTTGGAAGCTGCAGTTGGTGCAGAACACGGCGGCCCATTTTCTGTTGGGGTCAGGTTGCCAGGAGCACATTACACTAGTCTGCACTGGCTGCCAGTAGCTTTGGGGGTACAATTCAAAGTGTTGGGTTTGACTTACGAAGCCTTAAACGACTTGGGCCCCAAGTATCTGAAAGATCACCTCTTCCCTCGTGTTGTGTTGCAGCCTCTGAAGTTGGCTGGGAACGCCATCTTGCAGGTACCATCTGCCCATGAAACTTTCACAACCAGGGCATGTAAAGAGATATTCTGGTGTCTGCCTCGCAATTATGGAACTCCCTCCCCTTGGAGAGCCATCTAAGCCTGAACCTGCTCATCTTCCGGAAGAGATGAAAGACCTTTTTGTTTGGCAGGAGGGATAAGGTTGGGTAGTATTGGATTGTGGGGCTGGGGTGTGTTAGGGGATATTTTAGCTGTTTTTATATGTTTTTGTATGATGTAGGCTGTCGCCCTGAGCCTTTTGAGGAAGGGCAGGGTAAAAATTGAAATAGTTACCACTAGATGGCAGCAGAGAGTTGCTTTGCTGAAATTCAGGCTATGTCATCTTTTTCCATAATACCCTGCTCTTTTTATTCCCATTTCTCTTCTCTCTCTGTTTTAGACCACTTAATTTTGAATGAGGACACTGTACTTTGCTTGAAACTTGCTCACTCTGTTCTTTGCAATTAGTACGGCATAACGGCATCCTCTGTAGCTCATAGCTGGATTACCCTGAGTTCGGGAGCTGCCTGTGTTTTCGAATTACAGGAGGCAATATTTGAAATAAAATAATTTGTCTTTTTCCTTGTGCCACCCCCTATCAAATGAAGTGGAATTTATGGAATTGGATAGTTATTGATAGTGTTTGAAAAGCCAAATTTATTTTTAAAATATACAGGAAAAGGCATATGACTGAAGGCATCTTTTCATAGTGACAGAAACTAAAGAATTTGTTTTTCTTTTTATTTAAGTGGAAGATTTAAGGCATCAGAGCAAGTGTTTAATATGCAAGCTACTTACATGACTGGTTGCAAGTGGCTGCAGTTGAAACAAAGCTGTTTTCATTGCATTGTAATTTGGAAGTAGTTCCTTCTGCTTGGAATTAGAACAGATTAGCTTGAACAAAAGCAGCTTCTAGAAAACTTGACATTAAAGACTCTTGCTATTAAGACTCTTCTTGAGTAAGGAGGCTATTTAATGGGTTACAGTGTGGCAGAACACACATGTACATCATACATATTTATTTAACAAGTGTTCTGGAAGATGCCGCTATTCAGAGAGGTAATTTGTTTGATTGCATGTTGAGAATAAGAGTTAAATTACAAGAATAGACCCGCGACTTTACCAGTTGGGGAGTTTTTATTGCACTTTCCTTCATTTACAAAGAATAACAACACTGTCTTGCAAGCGTGTTATAATGCAGAGAGGGAAGAGGAAGCTGGGACAGGATGCTGCACTTGCTCGACTTAACACTAAATTTCTAAAACTGTCTAGTAAACTTTTAAGTCACTTATATATTACTGTTGTTTTAGAGCTTTTATACCTTGTGACTTGTTTATGTTCTGCTTTGTAGAAGTTGAGAAGGCCTGTTATCGTAACATTGCCTAAATATGTGACCTGCTTAACTCTCACATTGAAAAGACCCTAAAATAGGTAGATTCAGAGGGTATTAAGAAATGAGTCAATAGCCCGCTACAGTCCATGTTCAGTCCATGCAGCCCCGCCACTTACATGTTCAGCATGTAGAGCCTAATAAATGGGCAGCCCATGTGTGTGTTTCTTGTACATGCAGGCAACCCCCACTCATAGGTTTAACCCAGCAAACCAAACAGACGGGCAGGAGTTCTTCCCCACTGCACTCAACCCACCCTACCCCCCATCTTGGTATCCCACTCCCCCTGTCATGCCAAACCATGGGAAGAAGAAGCTGCAACACCTGTTTCAATTCTGGGAGTCAGTCCAGTGCCTGCTAACCCCGTCCACCCACACAGGTTCAGACCTGGGTTTATTCCTGCCAGCGCTTGGCAGCTGGAACTAACCTTTTGTTGTGCACAGAATCCCGAGTTTACTGAGCAAAATTGCATATAGTGAACATTAGTAAAAACTGAAATAGAAAACAATCCAAGCAATCAGTCTTTGCATGTTCTCAGCCCAGCTTCTCCCATCCATGGCTCACAGCACCATTCACAGCTCGTTGGCAGGTAGCAGCACGCAGTTTTATTGGGGTCTCGCCTATGATGGGGTTGGAAATCTCTCCTGGTTCACATAAAACCCCCAGTCAAACATGCGCCTCTTGTACTCCCACTCCAGCATCTTCTACATTACTGTACAGTGAGGGTGGAAAGCAGATCTGCTTGTCAGGGCACCCTGCAATTCTGGGAGTGTTCAAACCTCGTATAGGACAAGAAGCTCTCCATCCATGGGTTCACATTCCCTGTACCCTGAGCTCCTTATTTTCCCCAAAAGATTTAACTCCAAAAGATAAGAAAATATCTGAGATGCTTTCAGCCAACGGATAGCTCAGCCCAGTTAGCCCAGCCAATGGATAGCCCGGATAGCTGTCCGAATAGCCCAGCCCGTTGTCTCACCATAGTGCCTCTTCCCCTGCCCGCCTGCCATCCTGCCATTGTGCCTCTCTCCACCCTGCCTACCCTTTCCACCTGATCTAACAGCTGCCCTTTCTGCCCAAAGGGTAGCAGAAATGAGCACTTGGCCTAGGTTGCTACTGGACAGTTGCTGTAGCGGGAACTCCAGGGCACATGGTTCTCCTCCCGCAATCACCACCCACCATGGTTCCTTTCTTTCCCTCTCCCTTGCTGTGTCCTGGGCAGTATCCTGCTGCTCCCCAGCACTCTCCTAGCCATTTATGTGCACAATAAAGGGAAAAAAACCACATAATTAGATAGCAATAAATGGTGCTTTTCCCTCCTCAAAATGGTGTCATCCCCCCCAGGTGCATTCATTTACCATAGTTGCCTGACTGTCATTCTGAGCCCCGGCCACAGCAATGAAAAAACTATGGAAGTCATTCTCTGGAGAACACAGTGGGGTTTGAAGGGTGAGCGCTGGGCATGTGCTGCAAACCGGGGGGGGAAGGGGGGGGCTTCTGGGACAACGCATGTCTGAATTTGGGTGCACATCGGGCTTTTAAGGCACTGGTGCGAGCGACAGCAGAGAGAGGGGCAGGAAGAGGTTGCTCCTTGAATGCTCTAGGGCTTTTACCTGTGACGCTGTGGTGATGGCGGATCGTGTACACTGCACGTAACCTGATTGATGGGATGTGGTCTCATGGGCACATATTATTTTTTATTTATAAAAGATTTCTCGGGGCGGCGAACAGCAAAATAAAAACAATAACACAATAAAAACAATTTAAAAAGTTAAAAATCCCATATGCGGGGAGAAAACATATTAGCCCACATTTGCCTGGCTCCACATGTTCCAAGACCCCGCCATGAGAGAGGGCTCCATGTCTGGTGGGTGGTGGCCATGTGGCCGGTGGAGGCAAAAATCTAATAGACATCCACCTAGCGCGGGCTATCATCTTGTCTGATAACACCCAAAATACCCAGTGGGTAGTTCCAGTCCCTTAGAGGACTGGCCTATATAGGCCTCCTGGTGCCTCCTGTGCTATTTCCTGTTTAAATGATAAAATCTGGGACAGGATTCTCTATTGTCCTGCCTGGCGTTTCAATAGAGGGCACACCAAACACTGTTTATAAAGAAAGACACTTTCCCACCTGTACATGAGGATAAAGTTATTGTTCAGTGGCCTTTCCTAATGTGACTTCCGGAGCTTGACTCATCCGTATAGAATTCATATTTATAATTAAGTAGGTACAATCTCTTATTTGCAAAATATAGTCATTTAGCTAATTTTATTTCTATTTTCCATCAATAGGCATTTACCAGAGTGAGAGACCTTCGCTATTTGGAACTGATCAGCAGCATTGAGGTAAAAAATAAAAACATTTTATATTTCACCAAGCTAAAGCAAGTTCAGTGTGGACTCCATACACTTGAACCAGGAGCATAGTCAGAGTGAAAAGCATTGAGCATTTTGATATGCAATGGCTATTGATTGTATGGTCTCAAATTCCCAATCTTATGACTGAAACTTAATGGGGGAAAAAAATTGGAAAAGGCTTGAGTATTATAACTGCTATAATACCACAGGACTCCACCTTTCAAAGCATTTTACAAACATGAATTAATTAAGCCTTGCACCATCCACAGGGATAATTATTATTATCTCCATTTTGCAGATAGGGAAGCTGGCACAGAGAGGTAAAATGATTTACCCAAGGACACAAGACAAGTCAGTGACAGCTGGGAATATTTGGGACTCCTGACTTTGGTTGCTGTGCTCTTAACTACAAGTTCACATTCCTAGCCCGCTACTTGATAGATTTTAATTATACACTATCTGCTTATGCACGCTTATAGGAAAGAACCTGGTGGTATTCAGACCTTCCTTTAGCAGACTGAGATAAGGAAAAATGTTCAGGTTCACCCTGAAATGGCATAAAGGGAATTCCTCATGCGAGTGTTAATTGAGGTGCATGTCCTCTTACAGCCAAGTGCAAATCCCCCTTCCTGCCGTCTTACAGAGCTGTCTCTTTCTCATGATGCCAACCAGAAGTTTGTAGTAGCTCTTAAAGATTTGACATTGAACAAAGGATGAACTGCTATAGCAGCAGCCCTCCTTAAAGTGTCCAGGAGAAGATGTGCTCTCTGACCACCTTTTATTCTCCATTCTGCACGTTGTCATGATTGTTTCCCCAGCATTTCAGTGCAATTGGAATTGACTTAATTTAGTGAACAAGCAAGAACACGCTGGCATTTAGAATACATGCAAGTGGCTCTGGAGCACGGTAACACTGCTTGCTCCTGTTTTTGTACTTCCTTGGGTCGTCTTTGGTGTGTAGCTTTTACTGATGTGGGACTCTGCTCAAGCGAAGTACAGGGGTAATTAAAAACACTTCGCCCATCGATACAACACTTTCCCCACTCTGACATGTTACCTACTGTTCCTAATTAGAAAAAGGAATACAAGGTCAGATCTCTAACTATTAATGTGTTTAAAAAGAGCTTTGATTATTCTTTTAACCCAGACTGCGTAAACAGAACTTTCAACACTAGGCTGATGAATATTAGTACAGCTATTGTGAGCTTGAAGCATGACAACTGTATCTGCTTTGGCAGCCCTGGACTGAATGTATGCACTTGGGGTGGGGGTGTGGGGTAGAGGAAGGAATCCTTTCCCTGTAACTGTAATGTAGCTTATTATTGAAATCGTATGTTCTTCTTCGAGGATCTCCGTGATTCTCACTTATGGGATCCACTTCCTGCTTCGCAGGCACCGGAGACCTAGTTGTCAGCAGTTTCCAGGCAGAATACCTGGAAAGATCTAGAACAGGTTGAGGGCTCCGTCCCTCCTCCCACCCCGTGAAAAACACGGGCTTAGTCTCGCGAGAATGGGGCGGCATAAATAGGAGGGAGGAGCCCTCACCACCTCAGTTCCTTCCAACCGCGCCACGCTTGGAAGACCTTTAGTGCTTTTCAGTACTAGTCAGCTATAAAAAAGAAAAATAAATAAAAGAAGTCAGAATTTCTCCTCTTTAAGAACAGCAACCAACACTCCCTGTTCCTGTGCCCTAGCCCTGGTTCGCCCCCGGACCTCATCCCCACTCCCCTTCTAGGGGGTACCGGAGCATGCCCAAGCAAGCGGGCTTTAAGTGCTGTCGCTCTTGCCCAGCAACCCTCTCCGTGAGTGAGTAGCATGATCTCTGTCTGAGGGAAGCCCACACTACTCGTACCTGCAGGTTCTGCGCAGTTATTTCAACCAGAACGAGAAGAGCGAGTGCTCTCCGCCTGCAGGACCTCTTAACAAGAAGGGCACTTCAAGATGGAGAAGAAGGGCCTCTTAGGCTCTCCACCGGGCACTCTACCGTTACCCGCATGGATTCTTTCACCGCAGCCCCGGCTGCTCCCTTAGACCCTCAGGTCATGCCTGGTACCACCGGCACTGACTCACAAGACAGTCCCCCTCTGGTTCCGCCTGGAACCAGGAACGTTTCTCGCTCCCATTCCACCTCCTGTAGGAAGGAGAGCCACCCTAAGCGTCAGGGTGAGGAGCGCAAGAAAAAGGAAAAGAAGAGGTCCAAAACCAACACACCGGGCAGCACCCCGTGCGCTGTTGTGGCGGAGACAATCTACTCGGAACCAGAGAGACTCCTGCCTATCCCAGCTCCACTGGTACCAACCCCCTCAGCACTAGTGCCTCTCTTGTCGGTACCCTCTCCTATTCTACTAGACCAGCCTCTGTTATCACACGAGGAACAACACAGGGACTCTCGTTCCCCTTCCCATAGTAGTGGGCACCGACGTTCACGCTCCAGATCCCGGTCAAGACTCAGCTCTCATCACCCTGCCAGACATAGCAGGTCGGTACACAGATCTCCTCTACACCAAGGTACGCCCCTCCAGTACCACAGAGACCAACGTGCACGCTCTCCATGCTCGTGCTGCTCCCCTTATCATGATACCCGGTACCAGCCGCGTGACTACGCTGCGCCTTACTAGTACTGCTCCCGTTCCTGGAGCAGGTCCCCCTATCCTACTAGGACGGTCTTTTGGCACCTAGACCGGGAGATCCGCTCACCGGCGACGGCAGCTCCGTACGTACCACCAGTACCTCCCCGACCCCCGCCTACTGCCACAATCTCCAGGCCTCCGCCCGACTTACCAGCAGAACCTCCGCAGTCCAGCAGGGCTAAGACCCCTCACCGGTCTCGATCCAATGCTCCACTGGCACCACCCACACCTGCGGTATCCCAACAAGTCCAGGACCCCAGGTCAGTCCAACCCAGGGGGATCTACATTCCTCAACACTCTTCTGGATAATATTCCGTCTGAGAATGCAGAGCCTGACCAACCAACTACCTTTGGAGTTTCATCCGGGGGGTTCGTATCCTCGTCCTCTCAGATCTTAGAGGAAGATGAGACCATTTCCCCCCCGCCAGATTCAGTCTCCGACCCTAATCTTGCCATGTCCACAAAGGACACTAAGGCATTCCAGTCCATGCTAAAACAACTGACCTCAGCACTGCTCAACCTCCCTACTGGGGTAGTATAAAAGACTCAGTCCGGCCCCATTTTTGGGATACTTGGCTCTGGGGAACCAGGACATGTCATGCTCCCTATGCTAGACCACAACCATCCCCTGCCCTTTTACAACTCTTGGGCATCTCTCACCTCTGACCGCTGGGTCCGAGAGATAATCAGGTCTGGATATACCATCCAATTCCTTTCCCTTCCTCCAGACTCCCTCCCCTCACCCCTCCAGGGCTCTCCCCACAAAACTAAAATACTTCTGGAAATAAATAAGTTCCTCTCTAAGGGCGCTATTGAGGAAGTGCCCCCTGGGGAGCATAATTCTGGATTCTACTCCAACTACTTTGCCATTCCCAAGAAAGATGGGGGTTTCAGACCAATCTTGAACCTTAGACGTCTCAATTCTTATATCAGAAGATACAAATTCTGTATGATTTCCCTATCTATTATCCTTCTAGGCTTACGACAAGGAGACTGGTTATCCTCTCTTGATCCTCAGGACGCTTATTTTCACATCTCTATTATTCCCGCTCATAGACATTACTTACGTTTTGTTGTAGGCGACCTTCACTTCCAGTATGCGGTCCTCCCTTTCGGACTCTCCACCGCCCCAAGAGTTTTCACCAAATGCATGGCGGTCGTAGCTGCCCACTTAAGGATCTTAAGGGTCTTCCCTTACTTGGATGATTGGTTAATGGTAGCAGACACCAGAGTTGGCCTACTCAAGCATGTTCAGCAAACCCTCGTATTGCTCAACGACCTGGGTTTACTCATCAACCTGCAGAAATCCCACCTCCTCCCAACCCATCACCTCCAATTCATAGGAGCTGTCTTAGATACGGACCGAGCAAGGGCCTACCTACCAAAGGACAGGTTCGAGGATATCAACTCAGTCATTCAGAACCTCCCTTCCCAAAACACCAGATCAATCCGCTTCTTCCTCCACCTCCAGGGATTCCTAGCCTCCACCACCAGAGTTACTCCCCATGCAAGACTCCATCAGCACTGACTCAAGCAGGTCTACTGTCTCTCTCTCCACTCTCTCAACAAGAAGGTAACGCTTCCGGACAGCGTCTACAAAGCCCTCCTTTGGTGGACAGACCTGTCGCAAGTGCTTCAGGGTGTCCCCTTTAAGCCCCCGGTGTTGGACGTGACTATCACAACAGATGCCTCTCTTACTGGTTGGGGTGCACGCATGGCTCACCTCACAGTCTTGGGTCTCTGGTTTTCAGAGGAAATACTGTTCCACATAAACCTTCTGGAGCTGAGAGCCATACGATGGGCACGCAAAGCCCTCGCCAAGCATATACAGGGCAGAAATGTCCTCGTCATCACCGACAACACCACAGCTATGTGGTACATCAACAAGCAGGGAGGGGCCCGCTCCACTCGTCTCTCCCTCGAAGTGGAAGCTCTGTGGAACTGGAGCATCTCTCACAGTATCCATCTCCAAGGTATACACCTTGCAGGGCAGGAGAATCATCTTGTGGACCACCTCAGCCACCAAGGGTCCGAACACCACGAATGGTCCCTGAACGACTCTGTTTTAAAAGATATCTTCAGAACTTGGGGCACTCCCCTCATAGATCTCTTCGCCTCCTCAGAGAATGCAAAGCTCCCAAATTTTTGCAGTTGGGCAGGAAGGGCGCTCAGCTCCATAGCCGACAACTTTATGATCTCCTGGAGTGGGGACTTCCTTTATGCTTTTCCCCCTACACCCCTCCTGCACAAGGTAGTCCACAAGATCAGGACTGATCATGCCCGCGTGATCCTCATAGCTCCCTATTGACCACGACAGGCGTGGTTCCAGTCGGTCGGGAGGCATCCAGGGTCCTACACCTGTCGCACCGTCCGGACCTTCTGTCTTGCCAACAGGGCACCATCCTACACCATGACCTTCGAATGCTCCAACTCTGTGTCTGGTTGATCCCTTAATATCAGAAGGATGGTCTTCTGACGTTGCCACTATACTTATGAACTCCTGACGTCCCTCCACCAGAGCCTGCTATACAGCTAAATGGAAACACTTCTCCTCATGGCTCACCTCCCGAGGAGTATCTCTGACCTCTCTTGATATGATGCAAGTATTTGCATACCTATTACACCTACAGAAGTTGGGATTGTCACTCTCTTCCATCAGAGTGCATCTGTCTGCTCTATCGTCTCGTCTTCTGTTGAATAACGAGGACACCCTGTTCTCTGACCCTCTAATGAGGACTTTTCGGAAGGGCCTAATCAATACCTTTCCTCCGATTACCCACCCAGCCCCCCAGTGGGACCTCAACCTCGTTCTTGCCAAACTGTTGGCACCTCCCTTTGAATCCATGGCATCTTGCCGTATGGAAAATTTAACCATAAAAACTGCCTTTTTAGTAGCCATCACTTCGGCACGCAGGGTTAGTGAACTCTTAGCCCTTCGAGCTTCTCCTCCCTACATCCATTTTTTCAAAGAAAGGGTTGACCTCCGAACTGATTCTTCCTTTGTCCCTAAAGTTGTTCCCCCCTTTCACCTCAACCAGACTATCTCTCTACCCATCTTCTTTCCAAGACCGAGTTCATCTCCTACAGAACAGGCTCTGCACTCGCTCGATGTCAAGAGAGCCCTGTCCTTCTACATCCACAGAACCAGGGACATCCGGGCCTCTGGTGCGCTTTTCATTTCTTATGGGGGACAGAAGATAGGAGTCAAAGTCTCCTCCCAACGCCTTTCAAAATGGATTCTCCTCTGCATCCAACGCTGATACCAACAGGCTGGCAAGACACCACCCTCCCTCCTCCGAGCTCATTCTACAAGAGCTGTTGCCACTACTTTGGCAAACCTTCGAGGTGTTCCTATCGCAGACATCTGCAAGGCTGCCACGTGGTCTTCTACCCACACATTCGCTGAACACTACTGTTTAGACCTGGCGGCTAGATCGGACACCCTGGTGGGAAAGGCAGTCCTCCAGTTCTTCTTTCACTAACCTCGACTCCCACCACCTGGAGGTAGGTGTTTACTGCTATTCACCCTCCCATAAGTGAGAATCGCAGAGATCCTCCAAGAAGAAATAGAGGTTACTTTCCAGTAACTCTGTTCTTCAAGAGAGCTCCGCGTATTCTCACGACCTGCCCTCCTTCTCCTCTGTCTCGGATGTACCTGAGTCGTCTTCTGGAACGGGTTGGAAGGAACTGAGGCGGTGAGGGCTCCTCCCTCCTATTTATGCAGCCCCATTCTCGCAAGACTGCAAACCCGTGCTTTTCACGGGGCAGGAGGAGGGACGGAGCCCTCACCCTGTTCTAGAACTTTCCAGGTATCTGCCTGGAAACTGCTGACAACTAGGTCTCTGATGCCTGCGAAGCAGGTAGTTGATCCCATAAGTGAGAATATGTGGAGCTCTCTCAAAGAACAGAGTTACTGGTAAGTAACCTCTATTTTTGTGCAAAGTAGACTGTTGAGGTACATGTCAGAAATACTGAGGTGAAACATATATGCCTGTGTGTATGCGAATATAGAGTATATACACACAGTGTTAACACATCACGCTGACCCATTTGGCCTGATGTGGGCCCAGAACAAACCCTGCCTGGGGGGGGTGGCATCTGGACAGGAAATGTGGACCTGGAACAGAGTGGGCCCACGGTTTGTGCTCACCTGCAGCCCAACTGGACAAGAACGGGCAAACTGGGCAGGAACATGCTAGCTTGTCCCGGCGTGGGGGGTCGCCCTGGTAGCCACCCATGGTTGCCTGTTATTGGCAGCCATGGCTGCCTGTCATGGTGGGGGGCGGGGCATCGTCTGCAGTGTTGGGGTGGAGCCGGCCACGGCAGGCTGCGAGGATTTCTGTTCATGTTGCTGGAGCTGCCCTGGCCAGGGATAACCCTTCCCACTTCTAGGTGGGATGACAGCGGTGCTGTCACAGCTGTGAGTACCCAGAGAGACAAATTCTCAAACTAGATATTGGGTGAAAACAGACATGACACTAACTCCAGTTTAACGCTGCTTTAACATTTCTTATGCATGTTGCAGGGCTGCCTGGTGCACCAATACAGCCCTGCAACACGCATAAAAAATGTTAAAGCGATGTTAAAGTGGCGTTAGCATCATGTCTGTTTTCATCCATTGAAACCAGTGCAGCTATGCTAGTTTACACTAGTTCAGGAAAGGAATCGTAATTTTCCTAACACTTTAACATGGAAGCACAGAACATTTGCTGCCTTCTGAGTTGTGTGGAATTTTAGCCACAAATCTGTCATAACGGAAAAATGTGTTACAGTGTGCAACTGAAGGATGTGCTGTTTGAAATGCAGGGTGTAGATATTAACCACTAATTGTTTTATGTGAAAGGTGCTTTAATTTAAATTTGCATGCTTAGGCTGCAAACCTAAACACACTTGTGCCAGTCTCCACGGAGACTTTTAAACAATATAATTCCACATAGATGAGGAAGAAAAACTGACAAATGGGATAACTTAATTCCTTTTATTGATTTTCAAAACACTTTTTTTTAGCAGACTCATTAAAAAAAAATTTGTAAAATCTTGTGAGGACATTTTCTTAACAGTGGCAGTATTTTTGTTCCATTTTAAGTAACACATTTGTATGTAAATAGTTTTGGGGGCAACACAAATGATCCCTTAGATGTTTGTGTTGTAGGAAATGCAGAGTGGTGGAACCTGTCTTGTTCACCAAATTGATCGCAATAGGTTCAGGCCTATTGATCAGGTGGAGGAAAACAAAGAGAGAAACATGTGACTGGATTGAGCTCAATAGACTTTATAGATTTAAATATTAAAGGGGGAGACTAAGCCCCACCTCCAGACCTGCATTGCCTACAATGCAGGGGTTGATGGTTTCATGCCTTGATCAAGGGATGTGCGTTAGCTCTGTTAGCCAAGTCTCTCTTGCTCAGTTCATTATTCAGACCAGTGCTGAATCCCATCAACCTTCCCATTGATTTTGGTAACAGTATTGCTATGGGCTCGATGATCGTCAAATAACCACAATACAGTTACAGAACAAACTGAATTTATTACTAGAACAACACACCGTGGTTTCTATTCTTGGCAGTATTACAGCGACACACACACTATCATACAATAGTTTCCAGATAAAGATATCTTACGCATCCGAGGCTGGCCAGATCCTGGAGTACGCAGGCTGGTTCAGGGAAAGTCAGGAGAGAAAGTCGGGGTACCATACCATTCAGGAGGGAAAGTCAGGCTGGTTTAGGGAAAGCTGTCCGTTACATAGCGCCTCGCTTCCCCAGCTCTAGGCTCCCGGAGAGGGGAGAGGAGCTGAGCCGAGAAGAGGATTTCGACAAGCTGAGTCGGAAGAGATTCCGACAAGAGGATTTATGCGGGTCAGTTCAAATGCGCGCTTGTAAAGGTAGCTCTTGGCTGCCCCTCAATGCACTTGAAAAACAAACGTAAGAACTGCAAAATAAGCACATGGAGTCTTTCCCACATCGTTCTAATATGCGGGGAAAAGAAAAAAGCGCTGATTTAATGTACGTGGGAATGTGCTCACTGATTGCTGCTCTGTCGTATGAGACTGTGGGGTAGCTTTCACAATCAATAATAGATGTATTTATTTATTAATAAGCATTTATATAGTGTCATTCTAAAATACAAAATGGTTCATATCCCCCAAATCCTGTATATTTTGTAAGAGTTTATTCATTTTGGGTGACTTTGTTCACAAAAGTCAAGATGCTAATAACTGTGCCAAGAATCACCGTCTTAATGCTATAGCACCCCAGAACTGGCGGCATATCTCAGTCAGCTAACTCTGGTCCTAGTTGTACAAGGCATTCGAGCATATATGTTAATCCTACTATTTCCAGTGATTCATGAACACGTCTGCTGAATGGAACCAACCTTAAGTATGTGCATACAGGCTCTACGGAATCAGTTCCTTTTTTTGGCAGGACAGTGTACCCATGTGTTCCCAAAGTTATTGAAAATATGCGTACAGCATTGCAGGCTTTTTGTACCGTGTGCTCAACTTGCTTTACTATCTTGTTTCAAATTCCCTGGTGGGTTTCTATATTTTATGAGGGTGTTTTATGGTCTACAGCACCTCTGCTGGTTTATTGCTTGGCCACATTCTTTACCGGTTAAGTTGGATGAAACCTCTCTTGGTGAGAGTGGTGAATTCTGCCAAACTCTTGAAGGTGGTTTTGTTTTTATTTTTAAAAAGCAGTGTTAACTTCAAAAGTATTTTGCACTCCCAACGTGAAACCAATAGTAATTTGTTTCCACCTTTTTCTGTTATACCATTTTATTTTATTCCATTGTGGTAGGATTGCATTTCCACCAGAATTTTAAGGACTATCTAACCCCACTATCATTTATTAATAGCTAAAATGGTAAGCCTGAAAGTTTTTTGTTTTGTCAGTAGCTATTTCCAATTTGTTTCCTGTCTGTAGCTTTTTTAAAAAAAAAATATTTCCCCCTGTGCTAACTTTTCCAGGAGAGGAAGAAGCGTGGAGAGAGCAACAATGATCTGTTCCTAGCAGATGTTTATGCCTACCAGGGAAAATTCCACGAGGCGGCTAAATTGTATAGAAAGAGTGGACATGAGAACCTTGCTTTGGATATGTACACTGATTTACGCATGTTTGACTATGCAAAGGTATTTGGTGTTAAATGCAGGAATGTTACTGTGAATGTTATAAAGCAGGGGTGGGGAGCCTTGGACCAGGGGCCAGATGTGGCCCACAGCTAGTTTTTATGTGGCACCTTTCCAGTTCCTAGGTTTGGCCTCTACATCCAGTTCCTTGCACACTTCCTACATCCAGTTCCTCTGTAAGGAAGCAGAGATGAAGGCATGCACACAAGGATATGGCGGGATGAATCCATTGCACAGATCCATGATCTGGAAACCCCCCTCTTCCTTTGCATGCCCCTTAACCACACTTCCCCCAACTTCTTTGCGGCCTCAGAACTTGTACTAGTTTTCAAAGTGGCCCCAGAAGGGAAAAGGTTCCCCACCCTTGTTATAAAGTATGGTTCTGTTCTGAAAAGTACTGAAAAAATGTAAATGCAGGCCTCATGTTTGTTGCTTTCCAATAATTAAATTAATTTGTAAGATGGGCAATTTTGATTATCTGTCATTTTAAGCTCACATTGGGTGAAAACAGACATGACACTAACCACCCTTTAACCACCCTTGGTGGTCATTTATGCATGTTTCAGGGCTGCATAGGGCACCAATACAGCCCTGAAACATGCATAAATAACCACCAAGGGTGGTTAGCATCATGTCTGTTTTCACCCATTGGAATCTGAAAGTCAAGCTGCTTCCTTGTCTCATGAATCCTCTTCTGCTCATGCATTTTATTTTTAAAAGACTATACCTGTATGGCATTGCCTTTTCTATGGTTGTGTATGAGTGGGAATAGGGTAGTACTCTTAAATTATCTATTAACTATATTTTACTATCTATTAACTATATTTTACTTCTTCGATGGGTGTTCCTTAATATCTACAGTTTGTTACCATGGGTGTAGTTCCCCTGTGGTTCCATATCATGGTACATAGAAAATTGTGTACCAAACTCCTGGATTAAATTTTTTGTAGCTCTTGGATTTTCATAATCTACTTCAAAAGGCATTTTAGTTTTCTCCTTTCAAGACTAATTATTTCAGACTTTCATTTGTGTATCTGCCTATAATTACCTCTAGTAAAATACAAAGCTGACCATTTTTTAAAAACAAACAAATCTTTTCTTTCACGTCTTTGGAAGCATACAGTCTTGAGGGTGGATTTTATTTATTTATTATGTTCTAAACTAGTCCTTTTGTTTACCAGAAAACTTGCTTACCAAGATTTACATCTGTTTTTATAGACATCTTTTTAAAAAATGCATTCCCAAGTAAAAATAAATTGTAACTTTTATTTTTAAAAAGTGACATTTTTATATGGTGATAAGGGAGCGTTGTAAAGTTCTTAAGTCTTCTGTTGTATTTTTCTTATCAAAATCCCTGAGAATGAGTGCACTGTTTAGTCTCACTCCTCACTCATCACAGCCCCATTCTCTCCGCCACAGGACAAAGACTTTACCATGATATGCGTATAAACTAAATTAGGTTCATGGAAAAAAGATTTCTCTTAAATGCAGGGTGTGGAGTCTAGGCTTAAACAAACACTGGAGTCTGCTTGCACAAGACTAACTTCCACTATTATAAGCTTCAGTGTTTTGACTCTTCTGAAACATAAATCTGCTTCTTAGACAAAAGTTTCCCATCTCTGCTCCTATGAATCTCTGATTCTTGGCAATGACTGTGTCCACTTAACTAGTGCAGAGTAAAAACTCTCCCCCCGACCCTCCTCTTGAATTGAGAGTAACTCAATTGAAGTTAAATTGGTTTAAATGAGCATATGGAGAGAGGGCTCTAGTAGTGATACAAAGAGGAAGACTCTGGATGGAGAACACCATGGTTTGCCAGTTACCCTTTTCAAGGAAACATATGTGACTGTTGTGCCTGCCAGCTTCAGGCTGACAGACATTTCCAGGGCCCGGCTCCAGCTGATTGTAAATGACCATTGTCTGGCTACAGTGAGAGAGCCAGTACCGTGGGCCCAGTTCAGGAGACCAATTGTAAACGTGGCCTTATTTATCAGAATTACAGATCACAATTACTGACAACTCACAAATAATTAATTGCAGTTCAGTGGACTGAACTTTCTGCTTCCAATTTATTTCCTTGATCTAAGCTAGAAAACACAGTTGTGCAAAACAAACATGTTATTTCACTCATTTCTTTGCTTTGGCTTCTTAACATTCAGACAATAGCAAGCATGTTCTTATCTTCCTCTGCGCTTCACAGAGAATTTCTCAAAGAGAATCAGTTAAGAGAATCAGTTTGAGCAAGTAATACTCTGCATATGCTTCACATGCAAAGATGTTGCATATCAGTCATAGCTATGCCTCTTCTGAAAGACTAGCTTGAATAAGGTGTTCTGTTTTGTGATTCTTGTGTGTGTTTTTTCTGCCTCAGTTTTTCTGTCGTGATCTGATCCATCAGTCCTGTCCCCCCCCTCCCCAGTTCCCTTCATATCTTATATGATATTTCTGATTACCAGATTTCTGGGATAATATACAGGAACTTGTTCTATTGAAACATAGGGCACATTCACACAAACAGCTAAACTGAATAAGTCCTTAACTCTCTTGTACTTCAGGGCGTTTTTAGATGAGACACGTTTCTCTCAGACTCCTGAAGCCTGGGAGAGACACGTTTCTCTCAGACTCCTGAAACCGCCCCGAGCTGCTGTGCAAACCGCCCCGAGCTGCTGTGCAGGATGGGGCGGTATAGAAATCTAATAAATGAATGAATGAATGAATGAAATGAGAAACCAGCTCATGCGAGGGGGCGGGGAGGAGTTAGACGTCGTCCCCCCCCCCGAATCCAGAAGTCAGCTGGCACCATTGAAAACAGCACACTTGCACATGGACGGAGATCTGGACTTACGAAACCCCAATACCAAGGTTTCATAAACCCAGATCTCCATCCATGCATGAGTGGGCTGTTTTCAATAGCACTGGCCAACTTCCAGATTCGGTAGGGACGGGGGGGAATCAGCTAAACCCCCTTCCATGCAACTTTGTTTCTCCCAGACTTCAAGAGTCCATGAGAAAAGCATCTCTTCTAAAAAGGCCCACAGTATTGTTGATTAAGGTATTCAGGAGTAGGGGTTGAAGTATGTACTCTGGAATAATGAAGAGTGCATAATCCCCTTTGCTTTCTAAATCAGAGTACCTTGTAATGTGAACCCTTTTTATATTTGGTTGGGGTGCAGGTTATATAAATAATTCCGAGGTGGCAGTGTACATTGCCTCCCCTGCTGTGAACTCTATGGGTATCCAGATATAGCAGCAAGATGCTGCAACATCCTGAAATGCTTTGTGTGCAAGGCATGAAGGAATATGTCTCATCATGCACACTTCCATGAGCTGTCCACTGGGAGACTGGTTGTGGCAGTACTGAATCATTTTACACATGTGGTGTGAACAATAGTGAAGCAAGTTAGTAAAACTGGAAAAATTAAGTTAAATCAATTTTGTTTTGTTTGTGTGAAGTGCTGCTAATCTAGTTTCCAGTGGTGCGTTATTCTTATGTAACTCACAAGTGTCAACAGGTATGACTCAAGGGGATATGGATTCACAGCCAGAAGAGATCGATCCTTTCGAGTGATTCTAAGGTGCCTATCATAATAGTATCTGGAGGCTTACATCATTATTCAGGAGCCATATCCATGTCCAGATAATTTATAAGCTGTTGGCATAGAGCCTATGTAGAAAAGCATAGTATGTCATTGTATCAACATAGAGTATCTACAGTGAAAAGAACGTTCCAGCCTATGATGCCATTGTTGCTGGACTGGTTAAGTCGACTAGACCATTACCTATCCTACACACCTTTTCCCATTCACCACCCTCCTAACCCAGGGCTTTGTTGTGTGTTAGTTTTCTCCTGCTGGGGGAATGATGTGTGAATGTGCTAAAAAAAATGTATGTGTAAGCAAGGAGGTTTCTAAACATCTCTAACTAGAGGCACAGATCTTCTTATAGCTTCCCTCTGGGTTTCCTAAAATTCCACGTCGTCTTTGTAAATTCTTTGGCTCGACAAATGTGTTTATTTTGTGTGTTGCATAATGCCAGACTTTGGTGCTTAGAATATAATAACTAGCTGATCGATAAGTACTAGATTTGCTCGGGGAGCTTTGTATGCTATGGTTTTACTGAAGTGATGAAGCTGGGTTTATAAAAAAAAAATGACTAGGTATGGAAAAGCAAAGTTTGGAATTAGCAGCATGACATAATGTTTGCCTCAGGAAGCTTAATCCAGAATGTTATCTGTTGCATTTCCTCAGGATTTCCTTGGGTCTGGCGACCCCAAGGACACAAAGATGCTAATCACAAAACAAGCAGACTGGGCCAAGAATATCAATGAACCCAAAGCAGCAGTGGAGATGTACATTTCTGAAGGCGAGCACATGAAGGCTATAGAAATCAGTGGAGATCATGGCTGGGTTGACATGTAGGTTTTGCCTCTCTAGGTCACAGTGCATAATGCATATTCTAGTAGTGCATTCTACAGAGGTTTTCAAAGAAAAACCGATCTTGCTGACCCTTCACCATTTGTTGTGTGTGCACAGTATGGTTGTGGAGGCCCTTGCATTGCAGGTTTACTAGAAAGATAAATAGATTAATTAGACAAGTGAGTACATGCCACGGTAAGAGGCAAGGTAGGATTTGTCTGTGAGACTAGACTTATTCACTTATTCCCCCTTTTGAGGCCTTTTCAGGGTAACTTTGACTTTAGTATGTAATTGGCTTCTATACTTTCAGTTTAAAATAAAATAAAATCTATTGGGTACAAAAAGGGACCAGGACATAGAATTCCTGTGTTCTAATCCTTAGCATTGCTGCTGATTCTCTGTGTGGGGATATTGTTTTGTAGTGGCTGGAACCCTAGACATTTCTCTGCGACCTGTTGTGTTTGTATGGCACACAACAGTGCCTAGTCCATAACAAAAAGGCAGCTGTTTTTCAAAAGGGTTGACAGGCTGAGTGACTCCGTTAGTTAAAATGTATGAAAGGGGCAACATTTCATTTTCAGATGTTACTTGAACATTTTAGCTGGTAAGCCCCATTAACTGCTATGTGCCTACATCACTTTTGAAAATAGTATTAGTATTTAAGCTCCTAAAGTTTACACTTTTGTCTTCTGAACCTCAGTTTCTAAATCTGCAAAATAGAGGTGAAACTTAGTAGTCCTACTGAACTGACATGGAATGCTAACAGGAGTAAGAAATTTCACATATTAGTAAGAGTATTTATTCATGAAGTCCTTTTGAAATCCTTTGAAAGAGTTTTTAAACGTGTGGGGTACAGCCACATTATTATCACTGTTTTTAAGTTAGCCAGTACTAAAACTGCTCAGGTTTTTTTTTGTTTTTTTTTAAATTGAACAAGTGTGTAGAGAAAAGTACAGCAACTGAAGCACTGGTTTTCTTTTTCTTTTCTTGTCTCTAGGTTAATTGAAATTGCCCGGAAACTGGATAAAGCCGAGCGTGAGCCTTTGACAAAGTGTGCCTACTATTTTAAAAGACTAGAAAACCATGGTTATGCAGCAGAAACTTACATGAAGATAGGTGACCTGAAGGCCTTGGTACAGCTCCATGTAGAAACTCAGCAGTGGGATGAAGTAAGCATCACCTGTCCTGCTTCTGTAGCTAGGATTTTTAGATGTCTGTGTACATTCAGTCTTAAATCTTTATGAAAATCAAACACTCTGGGGTCGATCTTAACCCCCTCTTCCCCAATGCACATCTTATGCATGCGGATGTGTGTGTATGGATGTGTTGCATGCGGTTTGCGCATGTGCCATATGCCCCGTAGTGGACGGGGTGGGGGGTGCACATACTCTGCACACATTGCATGTGCTGCATGCAGGGGTTAGGATCGGCTCCTATCTTAGTAGGTTACTTTCTTATGGCCCTAGGTCCGTTTCTTCGGACCCAGGGAGCGTTCTCCCTTCCGTCCAGTAGGAGGCAGCACTGACTTTCGGCTGGGCATGCGTAGGGAGAGCGCGCCCTCGCTTCCCCAGTCGAAAGTCTGCCTCCGGACGGATAGGCAGTGCAGCACGGGGCTCCACTGCCCCACCGACTTTCGTGCCTCCCTCTCTCACGGGGGGGTGGCTTGCGGCTACAAGCGGCGGCTTGGCCGCTTACTACAAAAGATAAAAAAAAAAAAGAAAATACCCGCGGAAAAGCCTCTGCCGGAGCGGCGAGCTCGGCGGTTCCCTCGGCCCGGAGCCGACAGCCTGTACGGCCCGGGGGGCCAGTGAGTGGCGTGCGGCCCCTGCGGGGCACACACGACCCAAGAGCGAGGCGGCGATGCCGGAGACGGGGAAGGCCCGACGAGCGGCTCCCAGGCACGCCTCCGCTCAGAAGCCCAGCGCTGGGGCGAGCAGCGACGGCGCGAGGGACCAGCAGGCCCAGGCACCGGCCCCCGCTGCACTCGCGGAGGAGCCACGTGGCCAGGAGCGCGACGCGGGCGCTGAGGACATGGAGGGGGCAGAATCCTCTGCCCCCTCTCAAGTAAGAGGGGGGTCTGAGGAGTTTCAGAGGCTCCAGATGAGTGCTCTGCAAACAATGATGGGGGTGCTGGCCCGCATTGAAGCGAACCAGCACAAGGCCCATAAAAGGAGGGCCCCTCCCCCCAAGGACACCTTTAAGGGAGCCTCTAGGCATGCCAGCAAGGGCAAGCAGAAGGCAGGCCCGCGAAAGGGGGTCACCAAGAAGGGCCCTTCCCTCCGCGATCTCCTGGGTTCCTCCTCTGGGAGCGAGCAGGACGCGGCCCCCTCGGAGGAGGGGGAGCTGGGGGAATCTTCCTCTGACCAGCTGGACACCCCTCTGCCCCCACCTCGCAAGAGACGCCGGGTGCAGTCCCCGCCGCGTCCGTCCTCATCCTCGGAGGACGTCGGCTCATTAGCGGAGGAGTATTCCTCGGCAGGGGACCAGCAGGAAGCCCCAGAATGGGAGGCTATTCTTAGTGAGGGCCACAAGGAAGTAGGCAGGGAGCTGCCCTCCGAGCAAGGCCCGAAGCTCCTTAAGAGAGCCCAGAGGGTGATGCGCATCACCCCCACGTCCCGTAAGACAGGGGAGTCCGATACCTCATCTTCTGAGGAGGATTCTGATAGGGAGTACATCCCTAAGCTCTCCAAGGGGCGTAAAGGGGTGGTACTGGACAGGGCTTTTGAGCGACTTATCAGGGCCCAGTGGAGGCAACCCACTAAGGTGGCTAGGCTCTCCAAAACTCAACAGGCCCTCTATGGCTTCACTAAGCACAGCGACCCTATTTTTAAGACCCCTAGGGTGGATGCTGCAGCTGCTTCCCTAGCCCGCCAATCCGTTTTTCTATCCTCGGAGGACCTTCTACCGAAGGATCCTACCGATAAGGGTATCGAGATAGGCCTCCGTAAAAACTATGAGGCCCTGGCCAACACTTTACAGATGGCCGTCACAACAGCTTACACTTCGCGGGCCATAATGAAGTGGTTTAAGCTGTCTCACGACCCTGCCATTTCGGAAACCATGTCGCGCAAGCTGGCCGCGAACGTCACCCTCGCCCATGCATTTTTAATGGACGCGTCGGCTGACATGGTTACCTGGGCGGCTAGGGGAATGGCGGCTAACGTAGCAGCGCGCCGCCGCCTCTGGCTGCGGCCCTGGCGAGCGGATTCGCACGCCAAAAATCTTCTTGTGCACGGGAAGTTTAGGGGCGGTAAACTGTTCGGCCCAGCGCTAGATAAGGCCCTTACTCAAGCGTCGAGTAAGGATAAGAAAACCTCACTCCACCAGGTCCAACCCTTTAAGACCTTTTTTCGCCCCTTCCACAAACCCAATCAGGGCTACAAGCGGCCTTACTCGGCCTACCAACCCTGGTACAATCAGCAGCGAGGCAGGGGGCAGAGGGGGCGTGGGGCCAAACCAGGCAGGTCAGCAGCCCAGGCCAGCTCGTACAAGCGCCCGAGCTCCCCTGCCCGCAGGCAGGACTCCTGACTCCTGCAGTTCTTTCTCCCCCGACTCCAGGCGGTTGGGGGGAAGGCTCCTTTGCTTCGCGGAGCAATGGAGCAGAACGGTATCCGATGCCTGGGCCCTTCAAACTGTAACACGGGGGTACGCCATAGAGCTCACGGCCCAGCCCAAACCGTTTTTCCGCCTATCCCCCTGTTCCCGCATCCCCAGCAAACACCAGGCAATGCTATTAGAGCTGCACAGGCTCGAGACTATAGGGGCTATAGAAAGGGTGCCGGGCCACCAAAGGGGTCAGGGCCTGTACTCTCTTCTATTTCTCGTCTTAAAGAAAAGCGGAGAGTGGCGCGCGGTGCTGGACCTCAGGCGCCTGAACAGGTGTGTCAAGCGGCAGAAGTTCAAGATGGAGACGGTGTCGTCCATCTCCCTCGCCATCGCGCAACACGACTGGCTTTGCTCCATCGATTTGAAGGACGCGTACCTGCACGTCCCTATCCTGCCAGCCCACCGTCGCTGGCTCCGCTTTGCGTACCATGCCCAGCACTGGCAGTATCGCGCCCTGCCGTTCGGCCTCGCCTCCGCCCCGCGGACTTTTACGAAGGTCCTGGTCCCCCTAGTGGCAAATCTCCGACTGGAAGGCATCGCGATCTTCCCCTACCTCGACGATTTGTTGATTCGAGCACCATCCCGGGAGCTGGCCTCGCTACATCTCCAGCGCACCATTGTTTACCTCAACGAGCATGGGTTTCAGGTGAATCTGCCCAAGAGCCATATGGAGCCCACCCAGCAGCTCGAACACCTGGGTGTGATTTTCGACACCCGGCTCAACCGGATATTTATTCCGACAGCTCGTCAGGAAAAAATCAAGGGGCTCATAGCTCGCGTGAGGTCACGACCGCAAGCCTCCCTCCAGTCCTTGGCCTCCCTGCTCGGGTCCATGATCGCTTGCACTCGCCACCTGCAGTGGGCACGCTTTCATGCTCGCCCCCTCCAACGGCTTCTCCGTCCGTGGCAGATGGAAATCATAAACAGGGTCCCCAGGGCCTTACCTCTGCCGGGCACCGTCGTTCAATCCTTCCGGTGGTGGGAAGACCCAACCCGCTTTTTGGAGGGCGTACCCCTGATGGAGCCGACCAAGCTGGTTCTGACCACGGATGCCAGCCTGTCCGGGTGGGGGGCGCACGTCGGGTCCGACCGGGCCCAGGGGCGGTGGTCAGCGGGAGAGGCAGACCACAGCATAAACTGGCTGGAGTTGCGGGCCATTCGTCTCGCGTTGCTCAGCTTCCTGTCGATCCTGGAAGGCCGTCATGTAGTGGTGTTCACAGACAACACGAGCGCCATGGCCTATGTGAACCATCAGGGCGGATCGCGCTCAAAGGCCTTGCACAAGGAGGCGTCCCACATCATCAAGTGGGCAGAGCTACATCTGCAGTCCCTGTCAGCCCTCCACATCCAGGGATCGAGGAACGTCGAGGCGGACTGGTTGAGCCGGCAAGAATTGGAGCCGGGGGAATGGTCACTGAGCTCTGCCGCCTTCCAGCTGATCACAGAGACGTTCGGGCAGCCGACGCTGGATCTGTTCGCCTCCTCGGCGAATCGCAAGCTGGCACGCTTTTTCACCAGGCACCCCTGCCACGACGCGGAGGCCACCGATGCCCTCAGTCAAGTGTGGCCGCAAGGTCTCTTGTACGCCTTCCCTCCCTTCCCGCTCATCAGCCGGACCCTCCACAAATGCAAAGCACAGGGGGCCACGGTCATTCTGGTGGCACCATTTTGGCCTCGCCGGCCTTGGTTCCCGGACTTGCTCAGCCTCTCGCAGGGGCACAGCCTCACCCTTCCGGTCTCCCCCGACCTTCTGACACAGGGGCCCGTGGCCTACCACCAGCCGGAGTTCCTGAAGTTGACAGCCTGGCTGTTGAATCCTTAGCCCTGCAGCAGATGGGCTATTCCGACGCTGTCATTCGTACCTTGATAGCGGCCAGGAGAAAATCTACCAGGCGCATATATCAGTGCACCTGGAGGGTATTTGTGGGATGGTGCAGAGCTAGGAGGTTTTCCCCACTATCTCCTTCAATTCCTCAGGTGTTACAGTTCCTCCAGGAGGGTCTGGACAAAGGGCTCCGCCCTAACACTCTGAGTAGGCAATTAGCGGCTATAGACAGTGTAGTAGGGGCATCCGGCAAGGACAGGGTTTCTCCCCATCCCCATGTCAGGCAATTCATCAGAGCAGCCAAACGACTCTCACCACCCGTGGTCCACAGGTTCCCTAATTGGAATTTGAACCTGGTGCTCAGGGCTCTTACGGGGCCCCCGTTCGAGCCATTACACCAGGTTTCCTTATTCTTTCTGTCCATCAAAGTGGCGTTCCTGATAGCGATTACCACGTCTAGGAGGGTTTCAGAGCTGGGGGCGCTGTCTATTGACCCGGCCCTCTGTTCCTTCAGGAAGGAGTCTGTGTTGCTCCGCCTGGATCCGGCCTTCTTGCCCAAGGTCTCCTCCCCCTTCCATTTGGCACAGGACATAGTCCTGCCCTCATTCTGCCCCCGTCCGCGCCACCCGCTGGAAAAGCGGTGGCATTGCCTGGACGTGCGTAGGGCCCTGAAAATTTATATGCTGAGGTCCGCTCCTTTCCGACGCTCCTCTAGTCTCCTTGTGAGTTACCATCCACGCCACAGGGGAAAGAGGGTATCTAAAACAGTCATAGCAGGCTGGATATCATCCTGCATTTCCGAAGCCTATAAGGCATCTGGGCTACAACCCCCTAGTCCAATTCTAGCACACTCCACTCGGAGTGCGGCCACCAATTCGGCCTTCCGTTCCAGAGCCCCCTTATCAGAAATTTGCAAGGCGGCTACCTGGAAAAGCCTCCATACGTTTACGAGGCATTATAAAATTGACACGCAGCAATCCGCGGAGGCCGCCTTCGGTAGGCGGGTTCTCCAAGGGGTCATGGGTACTAGTCAAACTGGGCCCTCCCCTACCGAATAAACACGACTGCTTTGGCACCTCCCTGGGTCCGAAGAAACGGACCTAGGGCCATAGAAAGGGCAATTGGGATTCTTACCAGTGAATTGCCCTTCTGTGGCCCTCCAGGGAGTTTATTCGGCCCGCCCGGGCTATGTATTTTAAGTTTGGTTCTCCTAAACGGGTTAGGGGGGGGTTCAGCCCCTTCCAGGGGCCTCTGTTCAGTTAACCCCGAGGTTTCGGGAAAAGTTTTTGTTGTTGTTTCAGCTCCAGTCCCTCGGCTTGGATACTCCTGGGGAAGCGAGGGCGCGCTCTCCCTACCCATGCCCAGCCGAAAGTCAGTGCTGCCTCCTACTGGACGGAAGGGAGAATGCTCCCTAGGTCCGAATAAACTCCCTGGAGGGCCACAGAAGGGCAATTCACCGGTAAGAATCCCAATTGCCCTTTCCTATTTTTAAAATACACACCACTGTGGTATCCTTCAGAGACCAAGTTACGAATAACGTTGCATTTGTTACGTTATCAGCAACTGGGTTTTCCTTCCAGTTTCATAATTTAAATGGACGTAGAGATAAGATTCTGTCAGCTTTAACTGTGCAGGATGAGCATTCTTAATTATATGATCAGATAGCGAATCTTCTTGTAGGATTTCCTGCCTTGTTCAAAGCGCAGGGACAGATGCACTGTGAGGCACAATTAAGGTTGTCTGGGCAAACATAAATCTTCCATCACGTGTGTGTGGATTTTTTGGTGTGTGCCTCTAGATCTGCTAGATTTCTAGTATCGAGGCATTGTCCTTGTAACTGGGTGTGTACCTGCCTTTTGGCAGAACTGTGTTAGCTTCAGTGGGGCAGGACTTAATTTGTGGGGGGGCTTGCCAGGGGTTGGCTCCAGCATTTAAATTCAGGTTTGGGGGCTGAGCCCTAGGAAATGTTCCCAGTAGGAGTGTGCACCTTGAAATGTGAAACACTAGGAAAATGCCAATATTGGCCATTTCAGGGTTGGAATTGAAAGCCATAAAACCCCCTGGATGGCATATTTGGCTTTCATTAATACCCACCCTCTGCTCTGATCATCATATTAGACTAATTGCAAGAGCTCCTGTTTTATATTCAGCTATAAAGAGGCAGATTAGTCCAGTGGTTGAGTTGCTAGCTGGACGCCAGGGTTCAGTTTCCTGCTCTAACAAGCTCTAGGGCAGGGGGCGCATGGCTTCTGAAGTGGGGTGGGGGAGCGTGGTTTTTGGGGCAGGCTTGGGCCCCCCCTTTTTTTTTTTAAACCTAGTATAACACTCTGTCAGTACAGTGATCTGCCAAATCAAATCCAGTGCCGAACTCGCTCAGGGGTTTGCATTCGTCACTCTTATGGTGGCTTTGTAAAGCATGTCTTAGTTTTAGACTTGGTCTTTGATTGCAAGGGAACTGTTACCAGGCTCTCATGCACTGACCCTGCCCACACAGAACAGCATACAGTGAGAGTAGTTCCGCTGAAGCCAATAGGATTGCCCAGTGTGCCCCGTTCCACCTGAACTTTGCAGGATTGAGCACTTTGCTGTTTCTCCATACACTTGTCAATCCTGCTGCTTTAAGAGTTTTTGTCAATAAAACTAAATCTGCCACTTGTGGTGAGAAATCCAATTAGTTCCCCAAGTAATTGCTTTCAGCTTGCTACTTTAGAAACTGGCTTTGACTAAATTATAGCCTATTTATTTGTTTATTTATTTGTTAGTTTGTTTATTTTTAGTTGCCTTTTTGCTTTAAAAGCAACATCTAGTTTTGGATTCTCTGAGTAAAGTGTTGATTTAGAATTGTTGTGCTGTATAAATAATACATTTTTATGTAAAGGCATTGATCCCATACAGTACTTAGAATTAACATAAACCATACAGCATGTCAAAGATGAACTTATTCTGTATCTCAGGCCTTTGCTTTGTGTGAAAAGCACCTTGAGTTTAAAGATGATGTCTATGTTCCTTATGCTCGGTGGCTGGCAGAAAATGATCGATTTGAAGAGGCCCAGAAAGGTAGGACTGCACATTTAATGGTTCAATTGATGTTTGCCCTCCAGTTGTGCTGGACACTCTCCTTAATGCAGAGGACCATGGAGATCGTGTAAGCTGAAAAACATGAAATAATAGGGCCTGGGTGGGGATCGTTGGGCTCAGAGGCCAAATGCGGTCTGTGGCGTTTTTATATGGCCCCTTTCCAGTTCCTAGCTGTGGCCCCTGAGTCCAGTTCCTACCCCTAAGCACTGAAAGACTGAGTTCTGGGTAAGGGAGCAGGGATGAGGGTATACATATAATGATAGTGGACAGATCCAAGCCACAAATCCCTTCTTTTACTGAGCACCCCCTTAAGCTCCCTTTTTTCTGCCCCCTCAAAAAAGTTTATTTGGCCCTCAGAGCTTGCACTAATTTTCAAAGTGGTCCCTGGGAGGGGAAAGGTTCCCCACCCCTGCAGCAGGGATGAAGGAATTATGCATTTGTTTATACCTGTTTTTCTCCCCTGTCTCCGGTGAACCTCTCCGATGGGTAGTCCGGCGCTTGGCCACTGGAGGCAGAAGAGTGCAATCTCTGTTGTGGAGCTAGCCCCCTGCTCTTCAGTTTTTCTTCTGCCTTCGGGCCGCTTGGAGCGTTTTCGCCGTGCTCGGAGCCTGAAAGACAAATTAGACACGGTTTTCAGGTTAAACTTAGGTGAAAGGCTTGCCAGAAGGGGGTCCTCCCCAGTATTGAGTGCCTTGAGAGTAACAGGGAGCGGAGCTGGATCAACAGCCATGGGACAGCGGAGCTCCGGCAAGGCTCAAACCCCAAGAGGGGGGGTCGGGGAGCCAGGCAAGCAAGCGGGACCAGGCAAGCAAGCAACGGCAGCCCTAACAGTCCAGGCCGGTTCCCTCGCACGGTGCCTGGGAACAGCATCCGCAGGGTGTTTAGGGTAGTTAGGACCGCCTCGGAGGCTGGGCTCCACCCACCATCCCCCCACTATCGGGAACAGCACCGCATGCGGTAGCGGGTTCCGCCTGCATAGTGAGAAGCCGCCCAGACAAGCGGCGGCAAAAGACACTATCTGAGAGCAGCTCCCCCACAGAGCTGCTTCCAGCTGCAGGCACTACTGCGGGACACAGACTCCCCGCTATGGAGCAGTAGGGACACTCAGCTCCTGGTGACCAGACTTCTCAGAACCATGAGGATGACCCGCAAGTATCAGTGGCCTCCATGGCCTTTACTAGGGGGAAAATACTACATTCCCTAGAGAAGCTGTGTGACCTGCACAGCCAGGGGAACCCCGGGCCAGCTCACTCATTCCCCAAGAGTAAGGGAAAAAATGGGGGGAAACCTAAGATAGGGCTGGCTAAAGGCCCAGCTAAAAAGGCCCTTAAGAGACAAAAGAGGCCAGAAGGGGGATCTGCAGATCACGTCTCCCCTCAGGCTTCTGAGGTCAGCTCTGAAGCAGAACAACCCCCAAAAAGGAGGGAAAATCCGCCCGGTAAAGCCGCCACTAGAGGAAGCCATAGACCACATCTCCCCTCAGGAGTCAGAAGCCAGCTCTGAAGAAGAGCAGCCCAGGAAAAGGAGGGAAAAGTTACTAGCTTTATTTTCCTCAGGCTCAAGCAACCATACAGAATATGAGGGGGAGGAATCAGATCCCGCAGGGTCACAGGACATATCCTCAGACCCTCGTGACAGAGACAGGCAGTTCCCTCTAAGCTACAGGGAGTCCCTGCTCTTGCAAGTGGCAAAGACATTAGGCCTCAAGGAAAAGCCAGTAAAAGATGGTTCCTCCGATTCCCAGGAGGAAGAGGAGAGAGGCTACCTCCCCTCAATACATGGCAGGGAGCGAGGCATGCCACTGGATAAGGCCTTCGAAAGGTTAATCTTAGAGGAGTGAAAGCTGCCAGACAAGGCACATCGAATGAACAGAACTCAGTCAGCCCTGTACACCTTCTCTAGAAAGAAGGAAATAATCTTTAAAAATCCAAAAGTGGATGCAGCGGCAGTGTCTCTGGCTAGGGAGACAGTCTTCCCCACGGAGGGGGACTGTTACCCAAAAGACAATAATGACAGAGCAGTAGATGGAGCCCTCAGAAGGGGTCTAGAGGCAGCTTCCACCACCACTAGGTTGAACGTTATGTCATCATACGTGGCCAGAGCGCTCCTCGCTTGGATGCAGGAGGCGCAGGACCCAGAGGTTTCAGATTCCAGGGCCCAGGTACTAGCCTCGAGAATGATGCTAGCCACAACATCCCTTGCTGACTCGACTGTAGATGCAATGGGGCGGTCAGCCCGAGCAGTGGCAAGCTCGGTAGCAGCCAGAAGAAGAGTCTGGCTCCAGTCGTGGCCGGGTGACATAACAGCAAACAACCTCTTGGCGTCAGCCCCATTCAAAGGGCAGAAGTTATTTGGGGGCTGCCTTGACAAGGTACTGGCAGACGCAAATGAGAAGAGCAAAAGTAAAAACCTCCAGCAGATGGGTATGAAGAAGAAGTTTTTTCGTCCCCAAGGTTACAGGCCCAGACCAGCCTACGGAGGTTTTAAAAGGTTCCAACAGCAGGCAAGAGAAGGGAGGAACAACTTCCCCTTTCGAGGAAGGGGAGGTAAGTTTCCTAGTTTCGACAGGCAAAGAGGAAGGGGTTCTCCTTCGGGCCAGTCTAAGCAGAATGCCTGACTATCGAGGGGATCAAAAGGTAGGGGGCAGGCTACAACTTTTCTCAGGGCTCTGGGAAAAGTCAGTCTCAGACAAATGGGTTCTAGAGACCGTAACCCACGGATACCACATAGATCTGCTAAGAAGGCCCAGACAAATATTTCTACCTTCCCCTGCCTCTACAAGACAAGAGAAACAAAGGGTCATGTCGCAAGAGATCGAAAGACTCCTCGGCAGTCAAGCAATAGAAAGATTCCCCTATATCAGAGGGGTCAGGGGCTTTACTCAATCATGTTTCTAGTCCCAAAGAAAGACAGGACTTGGAGGGCAATCTTGGACCTCAAATTCCTGAACCAGGTCAGTCCAGCCACAGAGGTTCAAGATGGAAACTGTAACCTCCATATCCTAATCCCTGAGGGAGGGAGATTGGTTAGCTTCCCTGGACCTGCAGGAGGCATACCTGCATATACCCATTTGGCAGCCACACAGAAGGTGGCTCAGGTTTTGCTACAGGGAAGAATATTATCAATTCAAGGCCCTCCCATTCAGCCTGTCCTCCGCCCCAAGGACCTTCACGAAGATCCTAGTATCCCTGGTGGCAAACCTCAGGAGGGAGGGGGTACATATTTACCCATACCTGGACAACATACTAGTCAGGGCCCCCTCCCTACCCAAGATCACAGCAGACCTGGCCAGAACAATGGAATATTTGTCGTTACACGGATTCTTAATAAATCTGCAAAAGAGCCATCTCCAGCCGACTCACAGATTGGAGCACCTAGGGGTGCTCATAGATACCAACTTAGGAGTCACATTGATACCCCAAGCCAGGCAGGACAAGATCAGGGCACTCATCCAGTTGTTAAAGAGCCAAAGGAGGATGAGTTTAAAGACCCTGGCACAGACTTTGGGGCTGCTAGTCTTTTGCACAAAACAGGTGCAATGGGGAAGGCTCCATATGAGACCCTTGCAGAGGCTGCTGCGGCCTATGCAGCAAGAGCTAACAGCGGGGCTCAACCCATGGGTGCGGATTCCCCCAGGGCTAGGTCACTTTATGTCTTGGTGGTTAGGCCCCAAGCCATTTGCCAGGGGCATTCCAATCACAGAGCCAGTAAGGCAGACAATCACAACAGATGCCAACCTCTCAGGCTCGGGGGGCTTACTCCGGGAGCCGCTCAGTCCAGGGGCGGTGGAGCAAGGCAGACCAGGTACACAGTATAAATTACCTGGAACTGAAAGCCATACGTCTCGCAACGAAACAACTGGTTCCAGGGACGGAGAACAGGAACATTTTTATGTACACGGACAATATCATTGCAAAGGCGTATATCAATCACCAGGGGGGTTCCAGGTCACCGATCCTCCACAGGGAATCGGAGATTCTCTTCAGATGGGCCCAGAAGAACGTCACCTCCCTGAAAGCCTTGCACATCAAAGGCAAAGACAACGACCTGGCAGTCGGACTGGCTGAGCAGGCAAACTCTGGACCCACACGAGTGGTTGCTGAACAAGACGGTCTTCAAGGATCTCATGGCAAGGTTCGGCCTCCCAGTGATGGACCTGTTCGCCAACCAGCACAACACACAATTACCCAAATTTATGGCAAGAACTCAATGTGTGACGGCGGAGATAGTGGATGCGCTGAACCAGCCATGGCCAGCGGGACTCTTGTATACGTTCCCACCGATTCCCCTGATCACCAGAATCATAGACAAGACCATCAAGGAAGGGGCTTGTCTACTCATAGTAACCCCGTGATGGCCTCGGAGACCGTGGTTTTCCGACCTCATAACCTTCAGCCACGGGAGATACATGTCGTTGGGAACAGACCCAGCATTGTTAACACAGGGGCCTCTCCACTGCGACTATCTACACAACCTCAACATGACAGCATGGTTCTTGTCAGAGAGACCCTAAAGAAGAGTGGTTACTCGGACTCAGTTCTCGCTACACTCCAACATGCCAGGCGCCCAGCGACAAGAAGGGCATATAGGGCTACCTGGAAGGTGTTCGCCTTGTGGTCGACTGACAGGGCTTTGGACCCATGTAAAGCAGGGGTCAAAGATACCCTGCAGTTCCTTCAGGAGGGACTGGACAAGGGCCTTAAGCCAAACACACTGACAAGACAGGCAGCGGCAATAGGCTCGGTTCTGAAAGCAGTGACCAATAGACAGGTGTCGACACACAGCCACGTCAGGCAGTTCCTTAAGGCAGCAAAGGCTCTATCGCCACCAGTACAGCACAGATACCCTACTTGGGACTTTAATTTAGTTTTGGACGCTCTTACTAGACAGCCCTTCGAGCCATTAAAACACATTTCAACCTATATGCTTACGCTTAAGGTAGTGTTTCTCATAGCTGTAACATCAACTAGGCGAATTTCAGAATTGGGAGCCTTATCAATGGAGGAAAACTTCTGTTCTTTTCAAGAACAGTCGGTTATGCTCAGAGTAGATCAAGCATTTGTTCCAAAAGTAAACACTCCGTTCCACAAGAATCAGGAGATAGTGCTGGCATCCTTTTGCCCAAACCCGAAACATCCTAAAGAAAAGGTTTGCATAAATTAGAGGTAAGAAGGGCACTAAAAGCGTACCTCCGTAGAACCCAGGGATTTAGGTCAACCTCAGCTCTATTTGTGAACCTTAGAATAGGTTACAGGGGATCCAAGGTCTCGAAAACACTCATTTCAAATTGGTTGAAACAATGTATTCAGGAGGCGTATAGGGCAAAAGGTAAGGTGCCTCCAATCCAAATTTGGGCACACTCGGTAAGGAGTGCAGCAACGTCCTTTGCTTTTAAAGCAAGGGCTCCTTACGACGAGATCTGTAGGGCAGCCACGTGGTCGTCCCTGCATACCTTCGTAAGGCATTATAAGATAGATACCTACAAATCAGCAGACGCTGCTTTTGTGAGACGGGTGCTGCAGGCAGTGCTGGATTCGTCCGGCGCGGTTTGCTCCCACCCATAACGATGTATAGGGCTTGGGTACATCCCATCGGAGAGGTTCACCGGAGACGGGAGAAAGGAGAATTGGTCAGCTACCTCGGTGAATTCCTTTCTTCCTTGTCTCCGGGGAAACTCTCTGGCCCTCCCTACAAGACAGCGCCAAAAAAAAAAAAAAACGAAGGAAAAGAAAGTAATTTATTTATTTATTTATTTGGTAGATTTTTATACCGCCCCATCCTGCACAGCAGCTCGGGGCGGTTTACAAAATAAAATCCATTTAAAACATTTAAAATACAATTATAAAACATATCAATAAAACAGGGTGGTATAAAAATAAATATACAGGTGGGGGATTAAAAATCACCCCCCCCCTCCCTCCCAAAGGCCTGGGCAAACAGCCAGGTCTTACAGTTCCGCCGAAATGTCAAAAGGCTTGGGGCCAGGCGAGCTTCCTCCGGAAGGGAGTTCCACAGCCGCGGCCCTACCACCGAGAATGCCCGCTCCATCGTGGCCCCCCGCTTAACACGGGGGACCTCCAGGAGGGCACCCCCGGCAGACCGCAGGAGTCGTTCCGGGGCGCGAAGGGCGAGGCGGTCCCTAAGGTAAGAGGGGCCAAGGCCGTATAGGGCTTTATAGATCATTACTAGGACCTTGAACCTGGCCCGGCACACTATCGGCAGCCAGTGCAGCGCTCGGAGCACCGGTGTAATGTGCTCCCGGCGACCCGTCCCCGTAAGAAGACGGGCCGCCGCATTCTGCACCAGCTGCAGCCTCCGGGCCAGGAACAAGGGAAGCCCCACGTAGAGCGCGTTACAGTAGTCGAGTCGCGAGGTGACGAAGGCATGGATGAGGGAGGCCAGGTCCGGGCCAGAGACATACGGACGCAGCCTACGTACCAGATAAAGCTGGCGGAAGGCAGCCTTCGCGACTGCCTCCACCTGCTGCTCCAGCCGCAGGCCTGCGTCCAATATGACCCCCAGACTCCGGACCTGCTGAGCTACAGGGGGGCAAACCCCCCCAATCAGGGGGGCCACCACCCCCTTCGCCCTCCCCACCACCATCACCTCCGTCTTATCTGGGTTGAGCTTCAGTCTGCTCCGCCGCATCCAATCCGCCACGGCCTCCAAACATTGGGATAGCACCGAGACAGCAGGGTCTGGGTCGGTAGAAAACGAGAGGTACAGCTGAGTATCATCAGCATACTGGTGACATCGCACCCCGAACCCTCTCACGACCTCCCCCAAGGGCTGCATATAGATGTTAAATAATAATGGAGACAAGATCGATCCCTGCGGAACGCCACACGGTAAGGCGCGGGGGCTCGATGTTTCCTCCCCCAACACCACCCGCTGGCTCCTCCCCGAGAGGAATGAACGGAACCATTCAAGAACAGTCCCGTCCAGACCCCCCCGGTCACGCAGTCGTCTCAACAGCAGCCCATGGTCCACGGTGTCAAAAGCGGCCGAGAGATCGAGCAGGATGAGAAATGTCGAACATCCCGCATCCATCTCCCGGCGGAGGTCGTCCACCAAGGCCACCAACGCCGTCTCGGTGCCATAGCCGGGGCGGAACCCAGATTGAAAAGGGTCAAGGAGCCCGATATTATCTAGATGACCCTGGAGCTGGAGCGCCACTGCCCGCTCAATAACCTTCCCTAAAAAGGGAAGGTTAGAGACAGGTCGGTAGCTGGCGAGCGCGTCTACGTCCAACGATGGTTTTTTCAGCAGGGGGCGCACCACAGCCTCTTTTAAGCAAGGCGACAACCTCCCCTGCCGAAGGGACGCATTCACCACCCTCGCCAGCACCGTCCCCAACGTCTCCCCGGAAGCTTTTATTAACCAGGACGGGCATGGATCTAGTTGACAACACGTGGCCCTCACAGACCCCAGGACATCCACCACATCGGCTGGCGTCACTTCCTGAAACTCACCCCATAAAGATGGACCAGACGGACCCTCCGCCCCCCCGCGCTCTTCCCCTACTGCTATCAACCCAGCGTCGAAATCGGCCTGAATCCGAGCGATCTTGTCTGCGAAGTAGATGACAAACTCCTCACAGCGGGCCCGGGACAAGTCCCCATCCAGGCGGAGGGAGGCCGGACTAACCAGCCCCCGCACCACCCGAAACAGCTCCGCTGGACGCGACTTCGCAGACGCTATGAGGACGGCGAGGAATTCCTTCCTCGCCGTCCTCACAGCCTCCACATAGGACCGCAAATGGGCCCTATGGAGAAGACGATCGGAGACAGACCGAGTCCGACGCCAGCGTCGCTCTAGCCTCCTGCCCACACGCTTCATACACCGCAGCCCCTCAGTAAACCAAGGGGTCCTGCGGTGACGAGACCGAGGCAGAAGGCGCCTCGGAGCCACCCTGTCAATGGCCTCCTCCAGCAAGATGTTCCAATGCCGGACCAGCTCATCCACAGAGTGACCGTCCACATCCAGGGTAAGCTCCCTCAGGACCTCCTGGAACCGCTGGGGTTCCATCAGCCTCCGAGGGCGGACCATCCTAACTGGTCCCTTCCCCTTCTGGAGGGGGCGCGCTAAAAGACCGGCCTGAAGGAGGTAATGGTCCGTCCACGACAAGGGCACCGCTGTCACCTCCCCCACAACCGGACCCCCCGCCTCAAGGCCAGAGCCGAAGATCAGGTCGAGGATATGTCCCCCCACGTGGGTCGGGCAGATCACCTCCTGGGACAAGTTCATAGTTGCCATGGCGGCCATGAACTCCCGCTCCGCCCCAACAAGGCCGGCATCGGCGTGGACGTTGAAGTCCCCCAGAACCAAAGTCCTGGGGGAGCCCAACACCACCTCCGAGGCCAGCTCCGCTAGAGCGGTAAGGGATGCCGCCGGGCATGAAGGGGCCCGGTACACCAGCAGCACCCCTAGCTTGCCCCCAGCCAAATCGATCACCACGTGCAGAGCCTCTACACCCACAATCTCCGGCACTGGATACCTCCTAACAGGCCAGTCTTCCCTAAAAACAATAGCTACGCCTCCTCCCCGGCCGCTCATGCGGGACTGATGCTGCACGGCATACCCAGCTGGAACCAGATCCGCCAAAGTTGGACCGGCCAGATCATCCAGAAGCAGGTAAACCCATTAGCTCTCACTCAGGAGGGTTAGAACAGTGGGGGACAGGTAATAGTGTCCTGGTAGTCTGGTATAGCAATTAGATTCTCTTTTGCCCTTAATAGGTTATAGGGCTGTTATTAAGTATGACTGCAACCTAATGCAGAGTTTGTTTGAGTTATTGGTTAACAGTATTCAGTGGAAGTGGACAGCAGCCCTACAGCTTGAATACAGACTGAAGAGCGGGGGGCCAGCTCCACAACGCATGTGCAACAGAGATTGCACTCTTCTGCCTCCAGTGGCCAAGCGCAGAGCTACCCATTGGAGAGTTTCCCCGGAGACAAGGAAGAAAGGAATTCACCGAGGTCGGTGACCAATTCTCCTTTATGACATATTCTGATTATAGCAGAGGGTTTATTAAATGGTTAGAAAAGACAACATATAAGGAACCTAACAAAAGAAACATCATGTAGGGGAAATACTATAATTCCACCTTTAAACTGGCACTTGATGCCAGAACATAGCAAGGATGTTCAAACTGACCTGGCACACGATGCTGTATTACTGGGGATACTAACTTTCTCATTGCATCCCAAATATGTTAGGCTCTGTGAAAAGGCATGGCGATGTTAGTCCTTATACCTAAGCTTGCTGGATTTTCAGTTTTGTTTTTTATAAGTTTCTTTAAGAACATAAGTAGTGCCATACTAGGTCAGACCAATGGTCCATCAAGCCTAGCATCCTGTCTCCGACAGTGGCCAATCTTGGTCTCTTGGGAGAAATACCCAATAGGTCACAATGGGCAATCCAACAGTAAGGGGTTACATCCCCAAAACCTACTTGGCTAATAGTTAGTAATGGACCTATCTTCCAAGAACTTATCCAATCTCCTTTTAAAACTAGCTAAACCACTTCCTCTGCCAGTACATTCCACAAGTTAACTGTTTGCTGAGTGAAGAAATACTTTCTCTTATTTGTTTTAAATTTGCTGCAGTTAATTTCATGGAGTGCCCCTTGTTCTAGTACTGTTAGAGAGGGTAAATAACAGCTCCCTATTTACGTATTCCTCACCACGCATGATTTTATAAATTTCTTTTATATACCCACTTGGTCATCTCTTCTCCAAGCTGAAGAGCCCCAACTTATCATACCTCCCTTCATACGGGAGCTGTTCCATACCCTTGATAATTTTTGTTGCCCATCTCTGTATGTTTTCTAGTTCTACTATGTCTTTTTTGAGATGGGGCGACCAGAACTTCACACAGTAGTCCAAGTGTGGTCGTACCATAGATTTATATAGGGGCATTAAAATATTTTCAGTTTTATTCTCTATCCTTTTCCGAATGATTCCTACCGTTCAGTTTGCTTTTTTGACTGCCACCGCACGCCAAGCTGAGGATTTCAATGTATTGTCCACAATGGCTCAAGATCCTTTTCCTGAGTGGTAACTCCAAATTTAGAACCTAATATTGTATACATATAGTTCGGGGTATTTTTCCCTGTGGGTATTCACTTTGTAGTTTTCCACATTAAATTTCATCTGCCACTTACATGCCCAGTCACCCAGCCTTGCAAGATCCACCTGCAATTCTTCACAGTCCACTCGAGTTTTAACTACCTTGAATAACTTTGTGTCAACTGCATGTTTGGTCACTTCACTCTCTCCTCACTTCTCCAGATCATTAATGAATATATTAAACAACACCATTCCTAGTACAGATCCCTGGGGCACTCCACTAGTTACTTCTCTCCACTGTGAAAACTGACCATTTAGTCCTACTCTTTGCTTCCTATCTTTTAACCAGTTGCTGATCCACTATACGACACTTCCACTTATCCCATTAATCTTTAATTTCCTCAAGAGTCTTTCATAAGGGACCTTATCAGACACCTTCTGAAAGTCCAGATACACTATATCGACTCACAGTCGATATCTAGCTCGTAAAATTATCTCCACGTAATTCTTAGAAAATACCCATTCACCAAGTTAGACTCCAGGGTTGGGCTTCAGTTGTTGCACAGAATTCAGTGCAAATAAACTCTATTAGCACAAAGTCCTGTTTCCTGTCTGTCACGATTATTCTCTGCTGCCGAACACACTGTTTCAAAATGGCACATAGTTACTGTTGTCTCAGAAGATCTGAATATTGACTTTATCCAGTGTTCAACAACATACCCTGTATATACAAATATCTAATTATTAGGGGCGGGCGTGCCGGTAATTCCGGTATCCGATAATGCCGGTACTGGGCGTACCGGCATTACCCGAAATCCGGTCCCGTTACCGGATTCCCGTTACCGGATTTTTTTACATTGCAGCCATTTAAATGAATGGCTGCAATGTAAAAAGTCCCACCAAAAAAGTAAAAAAAAAAAACCTCCCCGAGTCCAGGCTGCACAGGTGGAAGGGGGGACACCCTCCACCCACCCTGCCCAGCCTGGATTTTTTTTTAAAAAAGAGCCCCCCCCCCCCAGCACCAGCGGCCGCGGCGTCCCCGCAGCCGCCGGTAAGTATAGACCCAATCCCTGGGGGGGGGTGTTTAACACCCCCCAACCCCCCAGGGATCACCCCTACTACAAGTTGACTGTACCTTTGTATTTCTCAGCGGAGCTCTGGGTGCGGCGGCGGCGGGCGGTCCGGCGGCCTCAGCACCGGCTGTGGCTGCCAGCGTCAGAGACGCTCTAGGCCTTCCGGGGAACTTCCGGGTTTCCCCGGAAGGCCTAGAGCGTCTCTGACACCGGCAGCCACAGCCGGCGCTGAGGCCGCCGGACCACCTGCCGGCGCCGCCACCGCACCCGGAGCTCCACTGAGAAATACAAAGGTAGTCAACTTGTAGTAGGGGTGATCCCTGGGGGGTTGGGGGGGTGTTAAACACCCCCCCCCCCAGGGATCGGGTCTATACTTACCGGCGGCTGCGGGGACGCCGCGGCCGCTGGTGCTGGAGGGGGGCTCTTTTTTAAAAAAAAATCCAGGGTGGGTGGGGGGTGTCCCCCCTTCCACCCGCGCAGCCTGGGAGGGGGAGGGGGGAGGAATTGTATTCCATTGATTTCAATGGGGACACAGTGCCCCATTGAAATCAATGGAATAAAACCGATACCGGATTTAATCCAAGAATCCAGTTCTTTGAGAACCGGAAAACCGGTAATCCAGTATCCGGTAATAGCCCCGGGGTCCCAACTCTACTAATTATCACTTCAACTTTGTTTTTTAAAAAATTAGCTGATGTGTGTACTGCAGTTATATTTGTACATCAAGCACTGTGAGTTAGCACAAAACCCACAAAGGACCTACAGATGCTTTTCATGTTCTATTAATGTCACCCTGTTCGAAGAGAAAAATACCAATGTGTGATCCTTTTCATCTTCTTGTGGTTCGGCCAAACGTACTAGGTTTAATTTCTTTTTGGGTTGGGGGGATGAGTTAATTGATGTAATCGCACTGTAATCTCCTTTGTAGCATTCCACAAGGCTGGCAGGCAGAGTGAAGCTGTAAAAGTGTTGGAACAGCTCACGCACAATGCTGTGGTGGAAAGCCGGTTCAACGATGCTGCGTATTATTATTGGATGCTCTCCATGCAGTGTTTAGACATAGCCCGAGGTACGTAAACACAGACTGGGTTATGTTTGTTACCTGCTTGGACATGCAGGCTAACCTTGGACAAATTGGGATGGCTTAATTGAAACCTCCAGCTGATTTAGGACTGGTGCAGTACACAGTCCTGGTTTGTGTTACAATGTAATCCAATATTTACATTGTATCCTAATCCTGTCTTTCATATGTGATTATAAAAAAACCTGACATGTATGCGCCTTATTCTCCAGTCAGTCACAGCTGTCTTCTGAGATCGTTACATACTCTTTATTCTCGGCATGCACCCTTGATAGACATACTGGCTCCTAGAGGGCTAAACTACCAGTTTAATAAAAGCTGGTTTCATAGTGTCTCCTACCAACATGCATAATGTTAACAGGAGGAAACGCTTAGAGATTCCGACCAGTCAAAGAAGAGGACTAACAAATGCCTGCTTTCACCTTGACCTGTATTGCAGCAGTGGGTGATTTCAGACGTTACGCGGTCCGGAGTCACCACAGCGGATTCCCAGTGGTGGTGAACCGATCAGCCACCCCCCACGGTCAATAAAAGCCCCGACCAGACATGACGGGAGCGGGACCACGGCAGGGAATTGGGCCGCCAGATCATGGTCCGGGGCAGCACAACAGACGTGACACCGATTCCCAGCCGTGGTCAAAACACCCAGAAGGCACCGCGGAGGGGCGGGACACAGACAAGGCCTACGGAGGGCAAACGAGGCCACAAGGGACAAAAGGGAATGCCCACACAAGGGAAACGGGGGGGGGGAGAGGGAGAAGAGCCGCCGAGGTACCACACTCAACAGGCACAGACACAACGAGGGCACAGTGGAACACATAGCACAAACACACGCCCGGGCGCGCACACACCCACACGGGAAAGGAAGGGAAGGGGATGGAGCGACACAGCGGGACAGACCACACACACGGCACAACGGGCACAGGGGGGAGGGGGGCGCTGGACAGGGAAGAGGGGGGGAAACGGCACAGGGGCAGAGCTGGACACAGGCAGTAGCAACCAGAACCCCCACCACGGAACAGTCCGCACGGGCACCCCCACAGCAACACAGGCAGTCCCGGAACGGGGACCCCCAGGAGGTCCGGCCATAGGCACAGCAGGAGCCCACACGGCACAAGGAGCAGTCCGGGAACAGGCCAGGTGGCACACATGGACCCCAGGCGCCAGCGAGGGGGTGATGGAGGAGAGCAGGAGCAGGAGCAGAACAGTCTGCATAGACACCCCCACAGCAACACAGGCAGTCCCAGAATGGGGGGCCCCAGGAGGTCCAGCCAGAGTCACAGCAGGAGCCCACACGGCACAAGGAGCAGGCCGGGAACAAGCCAGGAGGCACACATGGACCCCAGGCGCTGGCAATGGGGGGAGCCAGGAGAGCAGGAGCAGGAGCAGAGCAGCAGGTCCAAAGTCACACACCCCCCACCGGGAGGAGTCCGGGTGGGGCTGGCCGGGGGCCCAAGAACTCCGAGGGCACACAGGCACCCATGGGCAGGGCCCCGAGGGAAACGCGGGTCTGCGAATCGCAGATTTCCCGCGGAATTCCCCTCCCCCCGCGGAATCTCCTGCCCCGCTTACCCCAGCGCAGAATTTCCAGCCTGCGCTGCGGGGACGCGGGGCAGGAGATTCCATGAGGGGAGGGGAATGAAAAAACCCTCGGGGCTT
>QEPC01009797.1:4307540-4341709 GCA_003113815.1 Sphenodon punctatus | reverse complement strand
GGGGTTAGATGCTGTTCTGCCCTGGTCCCGCATCCCTCCCCCTTCCCCCTCACCTGCCGGCCAGGCGGCTGGTCCCCCGCCCCCCCTTGGTGCCCCTGTGCTGGCGGGTCCCCTCCCCCTTCGTTCCCCATACCCATTTCCAGGGTGCCTCCTCCCCGGGCCCGGTCAATGTCCCCGGGGCGGCCTGTCCCGGCTGCTGCTGCTGTCCCTCCACCTCCTGCATGTGCAGCACGACCACCTCCTCTGCCTGCGCCTCCACCACCTCCTTCTCCTCTCTTGCTCTCTCGTCCTCTGCTCTTCTCTCCCTCCTGCCTCGCTCCATCCCGCCACGTTTCCCTGCTGCTGTGTGCCCTTTAAATCTCCCTCGGCGGCCTGTGTTGTTGCTGGTTGCCTGGGAGTGACGTTGCGTGCTTTGTCCCTGGCTGGGAATCATTTTGTTTGATTCCGGCTGGTGATTGCCACCCAGACATTACTTTTTTTTGTTTCCCGCTGGGAATCTCTTGACCACGCTTTCGGAGATGGTCCAGGCCGGAGCTCCAGAAGCGTGGTTGATTTTGACCCCATGTGGGGATTGGCTGTGGTGAACATCTGGCGGCTGCTGAACAGACGTTCGGGGCGCTTTGGCCCCTCCGTGGGATTGAGTGTGGTTCACTGTGGTTGACTGTGATCTCGTAACGTCTGAAAATACCCAGTGTCTTGGAGCCAGTAGCATAGCAAGGCCATGGGAATCTGGGCTTGTGTCCCAGGAATGGGCTCCCATTAGGGCATAGAGGCAGGGTCTCCCTTAAACAGTGGCTCTGAAAGGAGGTCCTGGCCATCATCCACTGCTGCCTCCTACAAAGGTAGTGGTGCTGACCTGGCCTCTAGCAAGGCCCACCTGAAGCAGCAGCAACCTTGCCAAAAAAGAATTTTTAAGAATGGGGAGAGGTGGGGCCAGCACTCGACTCCCGCCCACTCTGAAAATTTCCTTCTTGTCGGGGTCCTTGGCAAGACGACTGAGCACCACTAAGAAATTTTCAGTGGGCAGGGGCAGAGTATTGGTCCTGCTCCGTTCCCTCCCATGCTGGAAATTTCCTAGTTGTGCTCAGGCTGCTTACAAAGGGCCCCTGCCAGAATCCAGGGCCCATGCTCAGCTGAGCTCCCTTGCTACAAAGTAGCTCCACCCCTGCTGGGAGCCCATGATACAAACACAGCGGGAAATCAGTACTTGCCCCATAGAATTTACCATCTAAATCTCCTTCTCCTCAGTCACTTTAATTGGAAGTGAGGTAGGGGAGTTGTGACTTAGTGATGATAAAACAAATAAGGAATTGTTGCTTTTGGTTGCCTGGCACTGTGCAGGCATCTCTCCAGTTTTACTGGAGAGCACCATGATACTGATCTCCACAGCCCTCGTGCATTACATGGAGGCTGAAAATTGTTCCACATTGTTCAGTAATGTCTTAATGTGGACAGAGAAAATGCCATCAAGCTAATTTTGGTTATAACCTCTACAGACATGGGCCAGGCTTCTAGAGATACAAAGCTATTATGTTCCACTTCTAGCAAAGCCATTAACCCCTGGTGAAATCAAATGCAACCAGCATCTATCTTTTCAGCAAGCCTGCTTTTAAAGCAGAAAATTGTGTATAAAAATAGTCAAACCACATAAACCCGTATTTTGTAACCTACTCAATCTGCTATATTAATTGCTTGGGAGTATTAATGCTGCAGTGATGTTGTTCTGTGATGTGGCCAGCCAAGCAACTCTAGCTGCTGATCGCAGAATGATGCAATGCTCTATGCTGTTGCTAATAGGTTTTTCCTCCACAGAGAACGAGCAACAAAAGATGGAAATGTTGCGGAAGTTTCACCACTTCCAGCACTTGGCAGAACTTTATCACGTTTACCACTCCATCCAAAGATACACTGTAAGATATCTGCATGGGGCCTTCTGTGTTTAGCCAGCTTGTCTTCCAATGGATCCAAGGTTTCCAGACTGCGGGTTTGGGATGGCAAGTGGGTTCACAACATCTTGGGGAGGGGCTCACAATCGCGATGATAATTAATCTATGTTGCATATCTTTGGTGCCCAGGGTCACAGAAGTACAAAATGGGTTCATGCCGGAAAAGCGTTAAGACCTGTCGCAGTGAGCCTTTCAGGAATAAATAGAAACAATTGCTTTTCAGGAAGTTGTGCAGTGATCTGACACCTTCTTCCTGTCCTATTGTACTGCCATGGGAGAACTGACAGGTTAATCTGCCACCCTGGGAGTAACTTCAGGTTAGAATTTGCAGGGGTTGCTGACTAAGAACATAAGAAGTGCCATACTGGGTCAGACCAATGGTCCATCTAGCCCAGCATCCTGTCTCCGACAGTGGCCAATCACGGTGGCTTGGGAGAAGCACCCAACAGGTCACAATGGGGGATCCATTCCCTGTTGTTTTCCCCCAGCTCCCGTCATGTTCCCTGATCCTGTCTGGCTAATAGCTGCTAATGGACCTATCTTCCAGAAACTTGTCCAAACCTCTTTTAAACTCAGCTATAGTACTGGCCCTTACCACAGCCTCTGGCAGTAGATTCCACAACCCAATTATACGCTGAGTGAAAAAATATTTTCTTTTATTTGTTTTAAACTTGCCACCCATGAGTTTGATGGAGTGTCCCCTAGTTCTAGTACTAGCTGAGAGGGTAAATAACTGCTCCTTGTTTATTAGTTCCACCCCACTCATGATTTTATAGACCTCTAGCCTATCTCCTCTCAGCCGTCTCCAAGCTGAAGAGCCCCAACCTACCAAGCCTCTCCTCATACGGGAGCCCTTCCGTGCCCTTGATCGTTTTTGTTGCCTTTCTCTGCACCTTTTCTAGTTCAGCTATATCTTTTTTAAGATGGGGCAACCAGAACTGCACACAATATTCGAGGTGCAGTCGCACCATTGATTTGTATATTTATTTATTTTGTCAATTTATATCCCGCCCCTCCTGAAAACAGCTCGGGGCGGCTAACAATTTTAAAACATAAAAAATACAACCATATAAAATTTAAAACAATCATAATAATATTAACAATTAAACAGGGCTAGGCCACAATAAAACAATAAATAAGGGTAGGAGGAGATTAAAAACCCCTAACACCCCCCCCCCCAAAGGCCTGGGCGAACAGCCAGGTTTTACAAACTCGCCAGAATGTTAAAAGGCTTGGGGCCAGGCCCTCCAGGAGGGAATTCTAAAGACGTAGCCCGGCCACCGAGAATGCCGTCTCCATTGTGGCCCCCCACTTAACACGGGGGACCTCCAAGAAGGCACCCCCGGCAGACCGAAGGAGCCACTCTGGGGCGCGGAGGGTGAGGCGGTCCCTGAGGTACAAGGGGCCCAGACCGTGAAGGGCCTTATAGATCAATACCAATACTTTGAACCTGTATAGAGGCATTATGACATCCTCAGTTTTATTCTCTATCCCCTTCCGAATAATTCCTAACAGTCTGTTTTCTTTTTTGACTGCTGCTGTGCACTGCGCTGTGGATTTCATTGTATTGTTCACAACCACCCCAGACTCATGTAGGCTCTGTCCCCATCTCTCTCTAGATTTTCCAGGGTGAGAAAACTTGCATTGTATGCGTCTCCCACAACGATGACTCTCATGTTTGCCATTATCCCACCCCCTAGCCACCTTCCTGTGACACAGTAATCACCTGTGTGGAGCTCTGAGGGTCCAAAGGGGGTTGGCTACCCCCCCCGAAATCTACAGAATGAAATCCTATTCTCTCCGCTATGTTCCAGACCTCATGGAGAAGGCTGTGGTGGGAATTGCTGCTAAAAGTCTCCTCCTGTGGCTCAAGCCCTCTTTTATTTTTGTCAGATGTACGATTAGAGACATTTGTGATGAGGGAACATTTTGCTGCCTGAGTGAAAGACATAAGTGTGTTAGGGGTGGTACAAATGACCCGATACTTCATACTATGAGTTGCGGCCTGTCTAGTTTAAGATTTATTTTCCTTTCTTAACACTGCAGGAGGAGCCTTTCAGCTTCCATTTACCTGAGACACTCTTCAATATCTCTAGGTTTTTACTTCACAACCTGACCAAAGAAACTCCCTTGGGGATCTCCAAAGTGTATCCTTGAAATACAAAGTCAAATCCAAAAGCTATCCTGAATTGGATGAAACAAAACATTGATACCTATCCAGCTGTGTGCTGGCCTACTGCTAGGATAAACTCTGTTCCTGGTTTCAGTCCCATTCATCTGTGGAACAAAATTACTGTCGTCTGACTTAGGGCATTTTCACACAAGACACTCTCCACCCCCACTATACATGTATCTGGAGTGTATCTTGGAGAGTATCTTGTGTGAAAATGCCCTTAATCTCTGGGGTGTTGCTGTCTTAAAACCATTCCCCACTTGGGCATTGCAAGTTGTACTTGCATAGTTTAGGAAAGGCTCATTAATGAGCTAACATGGTGCTCAGCAAACCATCCTCCTGATCCATTAAATTGACACCAATGATGATGTGTCAAAGTTCTTTCACAGTGCCATTCACCAAAACAAGGTACTTGGCTGCAGTTAATTACACTAAAATGGGCACAGTTTGGAGAGGGTTGGCAGAGAGTGGTTTTTGTTTTTCATTTCTGGACTCTTGACTTTCATTCCTGGGTGTGTGGCCTTGAGTCTCTTCCAATGACTTGCTTTGTACCCTTGGACAAATCACTTGGTGTCTGTGTTCTTATCTGTAAAATAGTAATAATCGCACTCTCCTTTTGTAAAATGCTTTGAGATCTGCGGATGAAGAAGATTGTCTAGTGTTGTTTGCTGGTTCATAGGAAGCTGTCCAGTTCCTGAACAGGAGGGAGGAATTCTGGTTGAAGACACAAAAGACAACCTCTAGCTCTTAAGTTTTACCTGCTCTCTGTCCAAGTGTTTAGGGTCATTAGGATGGGGGGAGGTCCATTCATATATAAAATAGGAAAACCTAGCATTGTTAAGGTGAATATACTAACTGAAAGTGCATTGTTAACAGTCCAGTTCTCTGTCTCCTTAAGCCCATCTGCTTTGGCATTTTTAACATCCTTTTCCATTTTGTTTATGTAAACACATTAATGTAAGCAGATTTCTTCGGCTAAGGCCTCTTTAAAACACTGGCTTTGGTCATGCTTCAGTGCAAAACTTCTCTGATTGAAAGTAACTGTGGTTTTCCTGGATGCCATATGTATGATTGTTCCTTAATTTGATTACAGTAATACATTATTTGCACTGGCAAAGCAGAGCAAAGCTCTGGGCGCGTATAAATTGGCCCGTCATGCCTATGACAAGTTGCAGGGTCTGCAGATCGCAGCTAGGTTTCAGAAATCGATTGAACTGGGCAGCCTGACAATCCGATCCAAGCCCTTCCACGACAGTGAAGTAAGTACCGGTTTAGGTTCTAATTCCTGGTATTTGGCCTGATGCAGGTACTTTTTCCCAGGTGGAAAATGTGAAGTTCATTATGAACCAATCCACACTCGTCATCTTACCATTGTTTATCCTGTTTGCTCTCTTGTTGTCCTTCAAACGCAAATAACATTGGTCCCCACTATTTTTAAAACGCCACCAAGAAGGTTCATCCCCTTCCTCTCATCTCCACCTTCCATCCTGCCTGTTTCCTTGTGCCATTCACTCTGTAGCTGGTCACAGCTGAAGGTCACCCTTTTACTCCTGCTTGCCGTATCCACTCCTTCCAACCCATGCAATCACTTTCTTCTTCTAAAGCTTGCTTTGGAAACTTCCCTTAATGGATGTCTGACTCTCAGTGGAGTTCTTTAAAAAAACAACAACCAAAAGCCTGTCTGAAGGGGTGCTCAATAAAAATAAATTGCATTGTGCAAATGCTTAATGGAAAATGAACAGAAACCTATCCACTACATCTGGCCACCTGAAACAGTATAAGCACACTAAGACCCCGGAGACCCATAGAGCTGCTTAAAATAATTGTGCAATTTTTTAGAAAATAAAGAATATGAAATGAATGAATCAAAGGACCTATGTCTGATCAAACCTCTGAGCAAAAACTCCTGCTCGGTAACCTTTATTCACATCTCTTTGGAAAGATGTACGTGGTACAGGACATGGCTTGTGCTACGGTGACTGAAAGCAGAAAACGTAACATTTAAAACAGCTATTTTTATTGTGAAAAATCACTTATGAAAATGAAAAGGTCTGATCCACCACTTTAACTTTATGCTGGTGTCATCCCATTGTGTTAAAACTGGAGTGATGTGATGGTGAATCAGACCCAACATATTCAGAATGTATTGGTCTACTTGCATTTATCATGCATGTGTGTGTGTGTGTCTTTGCAGGAGCTTGTGCCTTTGTGTTACAGATGCTCTACCAACAACCCCTTGCTGAACAACCTGGGGAACGTCTGCATTAACTGCAGACAGCCCTTTGTCTTCTCCGCTTCCTCTTACGGTGGGTTGGAATATTGCAAACTGGCTGCTTGTCCCAAATGAATGTGTCTTTCTAAGAGATGGAGACAAAGTAGTTCAGATGATACTTTTCATTGGACCAACTTCCGTTGGTGAGAATGTCCAAGCTTTCGAGCCACACAGAGCTCTTCTGTCTTTCTACAGAGTCTCAAATACTTGATGATGGACAATGTCCATTATCAAAGATTGAGTCAGCACTTTGGTGCCCAGTAAATTCTACCTCACTAAAATTTCTACTGCAGTGTTACTCAGAGAAGCAAACCATTTTACTCTCACTAGTGTTGGCAGTTAATTCCATATTGCTCTTCCAAGATGGCTGTGTGTCAACGATGAATGCTGTGATTCATAATACAGTATTCCATTTATTACTACAACAGACTCTGGAGGCCTAGGCTAGTGTGTGAACAGTTAGTGCATGCACTTGCTTCTGGCTGTACTTTTAAAGCACAACTTTGAGAGAAGGTACTCGGTGTAAAAGAACATAAGAAGTGCCACACTGGATCAGACCAATACTCCCATCTTTCCCAGCATCCTGTTTCTCTCTTTGGTAACTTCGGAGAAATACACAACAGGTCACAATAGAGTGATCTATTTACTTTCGACTCTCGACAGTCCTAGTTTACATCCCCTGACCAACTTGACTAATAGTCGTTTATGGACCTATTCAACCATTTTTGAACCCAGTTACACTATTGGCCTTAACAACATCCTCTGGCAACAAGTTCCACAAGTTAATTGTATGTTTTTGTTAGTTAGTTTTATATCTGCTGTCAGTTAGTTTCATAGAGTGTCCCCTAGTTCTAGTAGTATTACAGAGGGTAAATAACTCTCTGTTTATATGCTCCACACCACTCATGATTTTCTAAACTTCTATCCTATCCCCCTCTCAGTTGTCTCTTCACCAAGCTAAAGAGCCCTAAACTATTGTCTCTACATGTACAGGAGCCATTCCTTCCCCTTGATCGTTTTGTTGCCCTTCTCTGCCTCTTTTCTAGTTCTATTTTTGAGATGGGGCAACCAGAACTGCACACTATACTCAGGGCCCCGATTCTTCCGCGGAATTTTTTTAAAAATTCCGCGGGAGTCAGGGGCCAATTCTGCGCCTCGGCGCGATTTACCATGCGGGGGGGGGGGCTTGGTTTGCCTCCTCCTCCCCCCGCACTGGTAAACCCTCAGGGCCTCCCCTCCCCAGCTGCCGGGGCTTGCCCTCCCCAGCTGCTGGGGCGTGCTTGACTCCCCCCCCCCCCAAAAAAAACCCAAAAGGAATTTTCTTACCAGGGATGGCAGCAGCAGCTGCTCCGTCCAGCGCGCTCTTTTCCTGCTCGTACTTCCTGGCCCCTCCCGACGGGGCCTCTCAGGGCGACGCAGCCGGATGACGTCATCTGGCTGCGTCGCCCTGAGAGCCCCGTCGGGAGGGGCCAGGAAGTACGAGCAGGAAAAGAGCGCGCTGGACGGAGCAGCTGCTGCTGCCATCCCTGGTAAGCAAATTAAAGGGCCCTGGCAAGTGGGGAGGCTGGGGAGGGGAAGCCCCGAGGGTTTGTTCATTCCCCTTCCCCCGTAGAATCTCCTGCCCCGCGTCCCCGCAGCGCAGGCTGGAAATTCTGCGCTGGGGTAAGCGGGGCAGGAGATTCCGCGGGGGGAGGGGAATTCCGCGGGAAATCTGCGATTCGCAGACCCGCGTTTCCCTCGGGGCCCTGACTATACTCCAGATTCGATTGCACCATAGATTTACATAGCAGCATTATATTTTCTGTCTTATGTAGAAGGCACTCTATTAACCTAGATTTCTTCCTTGTTTCTCTTCACATTTCGTTTGAGAGTATATATGCGAGAGGAATAACACTGCAGACGCCTGAAGGTTGGGCCTAACAGTCCGATGTTGCTGAAGATTTTTCAGGTAACCACTCTTTCCCTTTTTGCATCTATTCTCTTAGAAGTCTTGCATCTGGTTGAGTTCTTTCTGGAAGAAGGGATCACAGATGAAGAAGCAGTAGCTCTTATTGATCTGGAAGCACCAAGATTGAATAAAAGGGGAGATAAATGGCAAGAGAAGACAAGTGGTAGTATCCTTTTTAATTCTGAATTTTCCTTAATAAAGGCAATTTGAAACAACTTTTCATTAGAGCACCTAAAAATGGAGTCGTTTGTTAAGAAAACTCAGTATTTTAAAAAAGTTTTCTTTTAGAAAAGGCTGTTGAAAAACCTTGCCATCTAGTTTTTAGGTTAAAAATATGGTTGACTTTACTTTCAAGCAATTGTTTCTCATTTTCTATAAACCCTTTGTCACAGCTGCCATATTTCCAGCCAAGGAGAGCAAGACGGGGCTCACTGTGAAGTCTGTAAATTCTTCTGTCATTGTCAATTTGTAATAGAGCTTAAAATTTAATTTAAGACAGGACGCAACAAGTGTAACAGTCTGTACAGGAGCAAAGTAGGGAGAGAGACGTAACAAGTAAGGTTGCCTATGTTTACGTAACTGACTGCTGAATAACCTGATGTCTCTGAATCCTGAGCTTTGCTGTCCCTTGCTGTATCTGAAGAGGCTGCTGTTGAGTGTGTGGAGGCAGTCTCCTAACACAGTCTACGCATCGTTATGGTTGGAATCTACTCTTTGCTTTTAGCCAGTAGGGGTTGGAAGAGGAGCAAGGAATGAGACCCTGGCTGCATGTGTTGGACACACTCCAGCCTCTTGGCAGCTCTCAAGCAGTCGCATAATAGTGTGGGGGGGGATTTGGGGGGAGTTGAGCCAAGTTTTTTTTCCCCATAACCAACCTAGACGCACAGACTATGAGACTGGTTGATGACACAGACCTTATTGAAGAGGATGATCCTTTTACAGCAAAACTGAGCTTTGAGGTGAGAGTTTCTTTTCCTTCCCAAGACACATTACTTGAGCCTTCAGCTTCAGTAGCAGCAAACTCTGTTGAAGAAAAAGCAAGCAGAGAATGATTATTATTATTATTTATTTATGTGGCGCCAGCAAATGTACCTGGTGCTGTATAATCAATAGTTATGGACAGGTCCCTACCCTGAGGGGACTTACAATCTAGGAGAGAAAAGAGGGGGAGACACATACATTAATGAGGCTGAGAAGTTGCAGGTGTACATGCTTCACTTAGTTAGAGGGAACTAGATTCTGAGTGAGGGGGAAGAGGATGCAATCTCACGCATGACAGGCTACGGAAGGCCTGACGAAAGAGGTAGGTTTCCAGAAGAGATTTGAAAGTTGGGAGGGAGCAGAACAAACGTATCCAGGGAGGGAGTTCCAGGCATGAGGGGCAGCAAGAGAGATGGGGCAAAGACGTTTATAGGAGCAAGGGGGTCGTGAGCAGGCGAGGGTGGGGGCCAAGGAGGAGCAAAATTCCCGGGCAGGAGTGTGGTGGGATACAGGAGCAGAGAGGTATGGTGGAGCAAGCCCATGGAGAGCCTTGAAGGTGAAGACCAGGAGTTTGTGCTAATTGTGTTCACATAACGGGAGCCAGTGTAGGGCAGAGAGGAGGGGTTGAACATGTTCAAAGTGCCGAGCAAGGTGAATGACTTTGGCAGTAGAGTGTTGAACAGAGATGAGGGGAGCGAGATCAGAGCAGGGGAGGCCAGTAAGGAGGAAATTGCAGTAGTCAAGGCGAGAGATGACTAGCACATGAACTAGGGTTTTTTCGGTGGAAACAGTAAGTCTGGGCTGGATTTTAGCAATGTTATACAGAACAAAACAACAAGATTTAGTAACAGCCTGAATCAGAGGTGTAAAGGAGAGGGAGGAGTCAAAGATTAATCTCAGTCTACGTGCCTGAGGGACCGGCTGGATGGTGACTCCCCTCAATAGAAATTGGGAGGGAAGTGGGGAGGGGGAATGTTTTGGGTGGAAGATGAGGAGTTTGGTCTTGGCCATATTAAGCTTGAATTGGTGGTGAGACATCCAGGCAGAGATGTCAGAAAGACAGTCAGCAATATGAGACTGGATGGAGGGAGGGAGTGTGGGAGTGGAGAAAGAGAGTTTCCTGTCATCAGCATACAGATGATACTGGAAGCCGTGAGATTCAATGAGTTTACTCAGAGAAAGAATGTAAAAGGAGCAGAGGACAGGGCCCAGAACAGAGCCTTGGGGAATTCCCACAGAGAGGGGACGCAATGTAGAGGAGTTAGCAGCAACAGAAACGTTGAAGAAGCGATTCTAGAGATATGAAGGGAACCTGCTGAGAACAGAGTCCCAGGAACCAAGGGAGCGTAGTGAATCCAGGAGGCCATGGTTGACAGTGTCAAAGGCAGCAGAGAGATCAAGGAGGATAAGAATGGAGTAGAGGCCCTTAGACTTAGCTAAGAGAAGGTCATCAGTGATTTTGGCGAGAGCAGTCTCAGATGAGTGGAGAGGGCGGAAGCCCAATTGGAAGGGGGCTCAGGGGAGGAATTTGAAGAGAGGAAATCAAGACGGCACGTGTAGATCGCCCCCTCCAGGAACTTGGAAGCAAAAGGTAGGAGTGAAATGGAGTGATAACTAGAAGAGTTGGAGGGGTCATCAAGGGTGGCGTTTTTAAGGATAGGGGAGACAGTGGCGTGTTTGAAAGCCAATGTAAATTGGCCTGTAGAGAGGAAGAGATGGATGATGTGCAGCAGAGAAGGCGCAGCAGTGAGGGCAATCGCTGTTAGGAGGCGAGAGGGATGAGATCAAAGGGGCAAGGGGAGGGGGTTGGATGAAGAGAGGAGGGATGTGACCTCATCAAGAGAAGCTGGGGAGAAGAAGAGAGACAGCAGGGGGAATAGCAGGGAAGGAAATGGTCCATATCTACTGGCTGATGTTCTTTTCAAGCTGTTGTCCCGTTCCATTTCAGCAAATGTTTCACGTTACATACAGCCTGCGTTTCCTTCCTTGCTATAGAATCATAGAGTTGGAAGGAGCCTCTCAAGGGTGATCTAGTCCAACCCCCTGCTTAGATGCAGGATGACATCCTCTGCAGCTGAGGAGCATGTCTAGACTTTGACTGACTTGCTTTCTCCAGCTCCTTCACAAAGATGGAGTAAATTGATGCTGGATTTGGACCTGGGAGACCAAGGTTCAAATCCTGGCTTAGCCATGAACTCCCTGGGTGAGCGTGGGTAAGTCACCTGTCTTAAAAGATAAAGGTTAACGGCAACTGGTTAAAAGATAGGAAGCAAAGAGTAGAACTAAATGGTCAGTTTTCACAGTGGAAAAAGTGGCTAGTGAAGCACCCCAGGAATCTTTACTGGGATCGGTGTTGTTTAATATATTCATTAAATATCTGGTAAAGGGAGTAAAGAGTGAGGTGATAAAATTTGCAGACGACAAAAAGTTTTTCAAGGTAGTTAAAACCCGAGTGGACTGTGAAGAATTGCAGGAGGATCTTGTGACACTGGGCATCCAAATGGCAGATGAAATTTAATGTGGACAACTGCAAAGTGATGCACGTAGGGATAAATAACCCAAATTATATGCACACAACTCTGGGTTTTAAATTAGGAGTTACCACTCAGGAAAAGAATCTTGGAGTCATTGTGGACATTACATTGAAATCCTTAGCTCAGTGTACGGAGGTGGCCAAAAAAGCAAACAAAATGTTGAGAATCATTCAGAAAGGGATAGAGAATAAAACTGAAAATATTATGCCTCTCTATAAAATGAATGATATGACCACACCTGGAGTATTGTGTGCAGTTTTGGTCACACCATCTCAAAAAAGACAGTAGAACTAGAAACGGTGCACAGAAGGGCAGCAAAAATTATCAAGGGTATGAAACAGCTCCCGTGTGAAGTGAGGGTTGATAGGCTGGGGCTCCTCAGCTTGGAGAAGAGACGACATGAAAATTCCATGTGGGGGAGTCCTGTGTGAACAACGTGATGCACGCGCTCATGGTGAGTGGGGGTGCATGCGCACCCAGCTAACACGCATCCCCCACTTGTCCCCATGCACGGAGCAACCGGGGGAAACAGCGGTTACTCAGTGAGTGTGAGTGAGTGGGAATGCGTGTGAGGCTGTGTGCATGTCCCCGCCCACGCACCAGCGCGCCCACGAACCCCCCCACCCAGCGGAGCCATGTAAAAATGGCCTGTGAGGAGCCACTCGAAGAAGAACAGAAGGTTGCTACCTTGTAAACAAGGTTATTTGAGATAGCTCCAAACATTCTCACAACAATCACCCTTCCAGCCCCGAATGGAATTTTCTTATATTCCTAGAAAGGGTTGGAAGAAACTCATTCAGAGGGGGAGGGTGCTTTTTATACTAGAGGAGCTCGAGACCATTATTTGAATAGGGTGAGCGTTCACAACCCAGTTGTGAGAATGTTCGGAGCTATCTTGAAGAACCTTCTTTACAAAGTAACAACCCGATCACTCACCAGGGGAGTTGTTTGTAAACAAACAGTTTTATCTCCCAGCCCAATCGATCGGTGTCCCGCTGCTGCTGCTGCTGGAGACAGAGCCAGGGAGGGGAGGCAGAAGAACTTACTGGGGGAGAAGCTGGCTTGCAGCCTGCCACCCAGCCAGGCAAGCATGGGGCCCTGCTTGCCGCGGAGCCATGTGCAGCCGCACATGTGGCACATGCTTGGGGCCGGCCCTGATTCTTGCAGCATCCACTCCAGCCTGTAGAATATGTCTAAGTCATATTCTCTCCACGCTAAGGTTATGTGACATCATAGAAAGCCTTGAACTAATTGGGAAAACCCACAGCTGCCTTAATCTCTGTCTTTGTGGCAAACAGTTGACATAAGCCCTGTCCTGCAATCCTAAACGTATGTGCATGCATAAGCCAGTGGAGTCACATTGTCTTAATGCTTTTAGCGTCACAGCTATCGCTAGTATATATTAAAATACCCACAGTGCTGAGTTTGTTCAGTGTATCTTCAGCAAGAGAGACACGTAGAGGGTATTTTGTCTTCTCAGTTATGCCACTGTCAATCCAGAGTGACTCTGTTGTCTATGTACTGACGGTGGTGTAAAAAGGAAGATGGAAAACAATTATTCTCTCTTGCTCTGGAGGGCAGGACAAGAGTACAAGCTGCAGGCAGGGATATTTAGACTGAACATCAGGCACAAATCCCTGACTGTAAGGGCAGTCAGGCAGTGGAGTGGGTTGCTCAGAGAAGAGGCTGGATGGGCATACATCTGACGATCTTGGTATGGCAAATCCTGTGCTAAGCAGCAGGTTGAACTTGATGCTCAGTGTCCCTTCCAGCTCTGTGATTCTATGAAACTTAACAGAAAAGGCTTCTCTTAAAAGATTTTTCTGTTGCTTGTAAATAGTTAAATATTAATAAGAAACTCAAACATGCTTTGTGGTTTTCAAAAAAATACTTTTTTCTTTTTAAATGCTTTCTCCTGCAGCAAGGCGGCTCAGAGTTTGTTCCTGTTGTAGTGAATCGTGCCGTCCTCAGATCCATGAGCAGGAGAGACGTCCTGATTAAACGTTGGCCAAAGCCGCTCCACTGGCAGTACTTCCGGTCCCTCTTACCCGATGCCTCTATAACTATGTGTCCTTCCTGCTTTCAGGTATGAGCCAGGTTTCTATGTGAGGAACTGGGTGAAATGACCCTATAACGTTAATGTCTATAATGCATTCCCAGAATGAAGTTTAAAACAAACACACACACCATAGTAACTGTGCTGCATGTGCAGATAGGATTTATTAGAGGGGGTGCCTTCAGAACAGCTCTATGGGAGCTGCAAGGTTGCAGTGAATTGTTTTGGGGACATCACAGTGGTGTGAGAATCAGAGCCAATTGACAAGCCATCAGAAGAGCTACAAAGAATAAGAATGCAGTTTTCTCTCTCTGCAGCTGTGTGCTTCTGTAGCTTTGTTTATTGGTAGTGATCAGAAAGTAAATGGATATTTTAAAATTTGAAGTCCTCCCCTAGATGAGTTTCTTCAAAATATCTCCTCCATCTTACTTTCTTGGAGGGCAGTTGCTTTGCACTCCTTGAATGAACACAGACTCCTGCAGTCTTAATTGAAGTACTTTTTGGGTGAGCAGAAAGGCAAACTCATTTCTTGTAATAGCACAAGAAGAAGTTCTAGCAGTTTGTTGTAGGTACATGCCTCTCGCCCACAGTGTAACGCGTGCCTTCATGTGTTCCTAATTCACAGATGTTTCACTCGGAGGATTATGAACTCCTTGTGCTCCAACACAATTGTTGCCCGTACTGTCGAAGGAAAATAGATGAATCAAACCAATGAAAAAGACAAGTTATCATTTCTGTGGCCAGGACCACTCTGCTGTCACTGTGAAATACTTGCTAGGTTCCGCAAGATTTCTTAACAGCTTGCTCTGTTGTTGTATACTTTTCCACTTCCTATATGTTTCCTAAGCAATGAAAGACAAACTGTTAAATGTCAAACATTGCATTCTATCCAAAGGAAATGTGTGTGTGTGTGTTTCACAAGTGTAATTACAGGATTTCTGTCTACTGCTCTTTGTTTTGTATATAACAGAGCAGAACAAGGAAAGAGAATGTGTGTTTGTCTTTTAAAGGGGAGGGGGGAAATCTGTTTCTCTACAATGTCCGTTGACATTTTCATGAAAACTTGTCAGCGTGCACCGGATTCAACTTTTGATGGGAAGATTCACTCAGGAGGTAATTTAGCTGTCCTCGCTTGTTGTGTACCCGAGAACATCCCTGCTGACTCTGTCCCTTAAGAGAATTTTAAATAAAGAGACATTTTCTTTTACAAAAAATAATCAGTGTTTGCTTGTCTTTGAGCATTTAGTCCAGTCCTTTTTTTAAACTGTTTTTATAGATTCTTTTTTATATGTTTTATATATGTTGTAAGTCGCCCTGAGCCTTCTTTAGGGAAGGGCGGGATAAAAATTTAAATAAATTTTTTTAAAATTAAATTACTTTCCCTGAAGGACCTTACAGGAATGTGCCTTTTAGATCATGTTAAATAGAGACAAACTTTATAGTTAAAGAAGTGAAACTATTTTAAGAGTTCTGATTGAGAAATGTCCCCTGAAATCTTAGGGAATATTGATCTAACAGGCACCGTGCCCAACTGCAGTACGAACTTGACAGGCTTGGGGACTTGTGGCCTGTAGGCCCTCCCAGAACTAGTGGGATTCAAGTAAGTTCCTCCACCCCTGCTTTATCCCAGGGAACACTTCTAGGAACTGATGAAGTCATTTGGTCTCCGCAATCATTTAGTTCTCTGGGAACAAATGAAACTGCTACGAGTTATGGTGGCTTAATGATGTGGATAGTCACAGAAATGGTATGAGTTTCAGAACTTTGGAAGATCCACCTCTAACCCCCCAAAGAGTTTTAGGCCACAAAGCACTTACCCCAGAGTAGTCTTCATAGGGCATCAGTGGGACTACTCTAGAGTAAGTGGTTTGTGAATTGCAGCCTCAAACAGCAACAACTATGGGCAGTTAACTTGGGCTGGATTTAAACTCGTGACCTAGAGGTGATCAGATGGAGACAGGATAGTACAGAAGATCTCTTTTATTGGACCAACTTCTGTTGGTGAGAATAGGCAAGCTTTCAGGCCACACAGGGCCCTTCTGAACTACTTTGTCTCCATCTCTTACGTTTGGGGCCAACACACCAACCGCTGTCTTTCTAGAGATAATCAGTCTCTGACTATTTGAATCACTCGGACATCATGGATGGAGACCTGTATTCACTGCTTTTCTCCCCCTGCAGCAGACAGTCCTCCGGCTGGGTAGCTCTGCCCTGACCGGCAGGAGGCAGAAGATATCAGTTTTTCTACTGCGCATGCACCTCCTGCGCTACCCTCCTCTTCAGTTTTTTCTTCTACCTCGGACCGGCGGGAGCGTTAGGCACAGGCTCTGAAGAAGAAAAGAAGAAGACAGAGTTAGAACTTGACGGGGCACTTAAAAAGGGTTTTCCCCTGCCTTGGCAGCAGCCATTGGCAGCGGCTACTTATAACCCAGCCGGCTCCCGTGCAGTAGCCTGGGAGCAGGGAGAAGCGATCCGCGGATCTAAAAGCGGCCTCTCCCCCGTCCAGAACGGTCCCCTGCAGCAGCAGTGGGTCCATTCAGCCCAGACTGCTCTTTAAAAAAACAAAAAACAGGCAGGGGCGAAAGGCTCGATCTCTCCCACGCGGCGGCGTAGGGAGAGCGAGAAACAGGCATGGAAGGCTCTTCCAGGTTGGAGGACTCTGAGCAAGGGGGACGTCAGGGGCCTCTGTGTTGACCACCCTGGGGGGTTGGGATACACAAAAGGAGGCCTTCAAAACGCTAAATAATAGCATGGAAAAAATTCTCCTAGCCATTTCATCGCTAGGGGATAAAAAAGGAAAAAAGAGAAAGCAGGCTCAGGGGGAAAAAGCCTCCTTGGCAAAAAAGAGGCGGACTAAACAGGTGGGAAAATCTCGGACTGCCACAGGGGGCGCCATTTCCCGCCTACTTCACTCTCCTCCATCTTCTGAGCAGGCTAGCTCAGCAGGGGAGGGAGAAGGGAATATGGCTGCAGGAGCTGCTATACACTCCCTGGTATCAAACTCCGACATAGAGTCGGAGGAACCCCCTTCGGAGCTGGAGGAAGGGGAATGGCAGGACACCCCTATATCTAACAGGGACCATGAGAGACAATTCCCCCTAAATTTCAAAGAGGAGCTTATGGCCCAAGTCATAAAAACTCTGGTTCTAGAAGAGAAACATAGAAAAGAGGATTCCTCAGATTCAGAGGAGGATGTAAGGCAGCTGCTTCCCTCTATCTCAGGAATTGACGCTGGCCTTCCCCTGCATAGGGCCTTTGAAAAGCTCATCTTGGAGGAATGGAAATTACCTGCCAAGTCGTGCAGAATGAATAAAACAAGAGGCGTTGTATTCATTCTCCAAGAAAAAAGAATCATCATTTAAAAATCCAAAAGTGGATGCAGCCGCTGCATCTTTGGCAAGACAGACGTTTTTCCCACCGAAGGGGATTGCTTCCCTAAAGATCCAGCAGATAGCCATTGAGGGGGCTCTCAGAAAAGGGCTGGACGCATCAGCAAATTCATTGAGAGTTAACATCCTGTCCTCTTATCTGGCCAAGGCAAATCTAGCATGGCTGTAGGAGATGCAGTCGTCAGATATTTCGGAAGAAAGATCTAGGGTTCTTTCTTCCAGGGTTATGCTGGCTACGGCACTCCTAGCCGACTCCACCACGGATGCGCTCTCGTGGTCGGCCAGAAGAAGGTGGTGGCCAGAAGAAGGGTTTGGCTAAGGTCATGGCAAGGGGATTCTACTGCAAAGACCTTATTAGTAGAAGGGCCTTACAAGGGCCTTCAGCTTTTTGGAACCTGTTTAGATAAGGTCCTAACAGACGCAAACGATAAATCCAAAACCAAAACCCTGCAGCAGTTTACAGCAAAGAAAAGATCCTTTCGAGCCCCTAACTTTAGGTTTAGAGGGGGATACGGATCCTTTCGAAAAAACAACCAGCCCGCCAACAGGGATTATAATAAGCAGTCCTTTCGTTTCAAGGGGCAACGACAGCGCAGGTCTGATAGGGGCAGGTTCCGAGACCCTCCTCCTTCACAGTCAACAAAACAAGCATGACTCTCAAGGAGGGGAGGACATAGGGGGAAGGTTATCAAATTTTTACAAAAAATTGGGAAGCTTCAATTTCAGATGCTTGGGTGCTGAAAATTGTGGAGCAGGGGTACTCCCGGGGCTTGCCAAGAGACAAGTTCCTTCCTTCCCCCGTCTCCAAGAACCCTCACAAATTAAGAGCAATGGCGGAGGAAATACAAAGGCGTCACAAAATAAAAGCCATAGAAGAGGTACCAAACAAAGAGAAAGGTTTGGGATTATATTCTATAATCTTTCTGGTTCCAAAAAAGACAGAACAATGGAGGGCTGTGTTAGATCTAAAGTCCCTAAACAAGCGGATAAGATCCCAAAAATTCAAAATGGAATCGATATCTTCCATTTGTCACAGCCTATCAAAGGGGGACTGGCTAACTTCAATAGACCTGAAGGAGGCCTATCTCCATGTTCTCATTCTTCCAAAACACAGGAGATGGCTTCGATTCGCTTTCAACGGCTGCCACTGGCAGTACAGGGCTCTGCCCTTCGGCCTCTCCTCGGCACCAAGGACCTTTACCAGGGTCCTCATCACCCTAATAGCGAACCTGCGCAAGGAGGGGATCCACATGTTCCCCTACTTGGACGGCATCCTAGTCAGGTCTCCATCCCAGGAGAGGACTTACAGGGACGTGAACAGGGTGATGACGTACCTGGGGTTACACGGATTTGTGACAAACCTGCCCAAGAGTCAGCTGACACCAACACGCAGATTACAACATTTGGGAGTAATCATCGATACTTCCTTAGACTCCGTGTTTGTCCCAGAGCAGAGACAAGAAAAGATTTGGTCAATGATCCGCCTGCTTCAGGCTGTTCATCGACTGAGACTCAAGTCTCTGGCAAGTCTCTTGGTGATGGTGTCGTGCTCTCGACAGGTCCAGTGGGCCCGCTACAACCTCAGACCCTTACAGAGGCTGCTGCGTCCTTTTCAAAGAGAGCTTATGCTAGGGGGAAACCCTTGGGTTCGAGTGCCCACCCACATAAAATCATCCATGTCCTGGTGGCTCGATCCAGTAGTGTTTCAAAAAGGAGTGCCACTGACGGAACCCTCCAGGAGGCTAATGACATCTGATGCCAGCTTGTCGGGTTGGGGGGCCCACATGGAGGGAAAACACATTCAAGGGACCTGGTCTCCGAAGGAAAAGGAGAAACCCATAAACCTATTGGAGCTCAGGGCTATTCGCCTGGCGCTTCAGCAATGGGCACCCCTCCTCCTCGGGGCTCATGTCCTGATATACACGGACAACATAGCAGCAAAAGCCTATGTGAACCACCAGTGGGGGTCGAGGTCTCCAGCTCTACAGAAGGAGGCCTCGATGCTTTTCAATTGGGCTCAGCCACGGGTGGCCTCTTTGAAGGCTTTACACATAAGGGGAGTGAACAACATACAGGCCGACTGGCTCAGCAGGAGCCAGCTGAACCCCCACGAGTGGGCTCTCAACCGAGAGGTTTTTCTTCTCATAACAGAGAGGTTTGGGGTTCCGGTCATGGATCTGTTTGCCTCCAAAGACAACATCCAAGTAGAACGCTTCACGGCAGCATCGGAAAAGTCGGGAGCGGCAGCCCTGGGCGCTCTGAACCAGGAATGGCTACTAGAAGGTCCTATAGAGCGACTTGGAAGGTCTTTGCAATATGGGCCTTAGACAGAGGACTCGACCCCTGTAGTCCTTCAATTGCGGATATACTAGAGTTTCTCCAAACAGGGCTGGACAAAGGCCTAAAATACAATACCTTAGCCAGACAGGTTTCCGCTTTAAACTCTGTCCTATCTACTCTGACCTCTAGGGATTTCTCTGTTCATAGACATATTTGACAGTTTTTAAGGGCGGCCAGACATCTTTCTCCTCCTGTAGTCCACAGGTCGCCTTCTTGGGACCTCGATTTAGTTATTGAGGCGCTAACCAGAACCCCTTTTGAGCCATTAGCACACGTTTGAGCCATTAGCACACATTGAAAGTGGCTTTTCTAATAGCGGCAACATGGGCCAGGGGGATATCTGAATTAGGAGCCCTTTCCACCGAAAAGAGTTTTTGTATATTCCAAAAGCAGTCTGTTACACTCAGGCTAGATTTGGCTTTTATTCCAAAGTTTAACTCCATTTTCCACAGATCACAGGAGATCGTTCTGCCTTCCTTCTGTCCGAATCCCTCTCACCCGAAGGAAAAGTTGTGGCACACCCTAGATGTACGCAGGGCTCTCAAAATTTACCTTGCTAGAACCCAGGGTTTTCGTAAAACACCCGCTTTATTCGTTAACTTACGGCCAGCTATAAAAGGGAAAAAAGCTTCAAAAACGTAGATATCTAAATGGGTAAAGCAGGCCATCATCGAGGCTTATAAAGCCAAAGGAAAAATTCCTCCCCTCCAAATCTGGCCTCATTCTGTAAGGGGAGCAGCTACATCATATGCTTTCAAGGCAAGAGCATCCTATGATGAAAGCAACTTGGTCATCCGTCCACACGTTTGTTAAGCACTACAAAATTGATGCTTTTCAGTCCGTGGAAGCGGCCTTTGGGAGGAGAATTCTCCAGACAGTCTTAGACACGTCTGAGTCCGTCTCTTCCCTCCCCAGTAAATAAAGAGTGTGGGTATATCCCAGCCGGAGGACTGTCTGCAGCAGGGGGAGAAAAGGAAATTGGTCACCTACCTTGGTGAATTCCTTTCTCCTCTGCTGAGCAGACAGTCCTCCAGACCCACCTCAGAGACTCAAAAAAAAAAAAAAGAGAGAGAGAAAGACAAGTAAACGCTGTAATACAGAAAGTTTTTATTGGGAAAAGTTTTCCCTTACATGTTCTATAAAAGTTAAATGATTCACCCTTCTTGTTTATGACGAGTTATTAGATTTATTCCCCACAAGGATCCTTTAAAAAAAAATTAAAAAATTATCGGTGGTCAACACAAGGCTGCTGGTCCTCCGCTTTGGAACTATCTGAAGAGGAGGGTAGCGCAGGAGGCGCATCCGCAGTAGAAAAATTGATATCTTCTGCCTCCTGCTGGTCAGGGCGGAGCTACCCAGCCGGAGGACTGTCTGCTCAGCAGAGGAGAAAGGAATTCACCAAGGTAGGTGACCAATTTCCTTTCCCCCTTTATTGCCAATGGGGAAAACACAGTGAAAACGGGTCCCTGGGTAAGTGTGCAGATGGTAATCTTAAAAAGTCTATGAGGATATTACTTTCCTGTCTATCACAAGTGGATGATTTCCATAAGATGGGATATGTCCTTTAAGGTAGCAGCAAGCTGTTGGACAGTGTTGCTATGAGCTGCCAGAGATACTGCATTTCATTGGTAAGAACATAGCATAAGAACATAAGTAGTGCCATACTGGGTCAGACCAATGGTCCATCAAGCCCAGTATCCTGTCTCCGACAGTGGACACTCTCTGTCTCTTGGGAGAAGTACCTAACAGGTCACAATGGGCAATACATTCCCTGTTGTTCCAGCCCCCAACAGTAAGAGGTTACGTCCCCAAAACCTACTTGGTTAATAGCCATTGATGGACGTATCCTCCAAGAACTTATGCAGTCCCTTTTTAAAACTAGCTATACTACCAGCCTTGACAAATTCCTCTGGCAGTAAATTCCACAAGTTAATTGTGCACTGAGTGAAAAAAAATACTTTATCTTACCTGTTATCCCATGACCTGTTTTAAATCTGCTGCCAGTTCTAGTACTGTTAGAGAGGGGAAATAAGCGCTAACTATTTGTGTTCCACACCACTCATGGATTTTATAAACTAATCAAGCCTCTCTTCATATGGGAGTCGTTCCATACCTTTAATCAATTTTGTTGCCCTTCTCTGTACCTTTTCTAGTTCTACTATGTCTTTTTTGAGATGGGGCAAGCAGAACTTCACACCCTACATCAGGTGCGGTTGTAACGTCGATTTTATGTAGGGGCATTACAATATTTTCAGTTTTATTCTCCATCCCTTTCTGAATGATTCCTAACATTCAATTTGCTTTTTTGACCGCCACCACACACTGAGTTAAGGATTTCAGTGTATTGTCCACAATGACTCAAGATCTTTTTCCTGAGTAGTAACTCCTCCTTTAGAACCAAACATTGTATACATATAGTTTGTCATTTTTCCCTAGGTGCATCATTTTGCACTTGTCCACATTAAATTTCATCTGCCACTTAGATGCCCAGTCACCCAGTCCCACAAGATTCTCCTGCAATTCTTCACAGTCCACTCAGGTTTTAACTACCTTGAATAACTTTGTGTCATCTGCAAATTTGATCACCTCATGCTTTACTCCCTTGTGCAGATCCTTAATATATTATACAACGCTGGTCCGAGTACAGATCCCTGGGGCACTGCACTTATTACCTCTCTCCACTGTGAAAATGGACCATTCAGTCCTACTCTTTGCTTCCTATCCTTTAACCGGTTGCCGATCCATGATAGGACACTGCCTCTTATCCCATGTCTTTAATTTCCTCAAGAGTCTCTCATGAGGAACCTTATCAAGGGTCCCTCAGTGGTTCCTTTGTGTACTTCTGGAGAAGTTATACTCTGAAAAGTGACTTTACAAAATACCTCCTGGAGTTCCGTGTCTTACTTATTCTTGATAAAAGTTTGCTTTACAGTTTTACAAATACACGGTTGATTCTACCAGCCCTGATAATTCAATCCTGATTTGAAAGTGTGTTTTTTCTGTCTGATGAATTGCTATCTGTGGTGAAGATTCCGCCGTTAGAATGAATAAATGATGTTTACCCCTCCTGAAGTATTTCTAAGAGCAGGGGTGGGGAGCCTCAGGCCTTGGGGCCAAATGTGGCCCTCAGCTAATTTTTATTTGGTCCCTTTCCTGTTCCTAGATATGGTCCCTGGATCCAGTTCGTACCCTCCCTAGCACTGACTTAAGGAGCTTAGGGAACAGAAGCAGAAATGAGGGCATGCACAGAAGGAGATGGAATAGATCCATGAACTGGACTCTCCCTGAGAGCAACCCTCAAGCACCCCTGCTTCCAACTTCTGTGTGGCCCTCAGAGGTTATACTAATCTTCAGAGTGGCCCCACTCCTACTCTTGAGCCGGTATAAGCATGTCTCCCTTCAGACTTCTGTTTGCCAGGCTAAACAGGATACGTGCTTTTAACCTCCTCTCAAAAAGATTCTCCATTTCCTTCAGCGCACCATTTCTTGGGTTACCCTAGTAGCTCTTCTTCACGCTGAAATCCATCCTTCTTGCACATGGATTACTAGAAGCTATACACAGTATTCTAGAGGGGGGTTGTACCAGTGTCATAGTATTAGCACTTCCCCATCCCTACTGTCAGTGCTTTGCCTGCCCTTAGCCTAGAACTACATTTACCTCTCTCACAACTGTCTAGCTTTGGCAGCTCATAGATAAGAACATAAGTGGTGCCATACTGAGTCAGACCCAATGGTACATCAGGCCCAGCATCCTGTCCTCCGACAGTGGCCAATCTCGATCGCATGGGAGAAGAACCAACAGTCACAATGGGCAATCCATTCCCCGTTGTTCACTCCCAGTTCCCGACAGTAAGAAGTTCATCCCGTAAGCTACTTGGTTAATAGCCATTAATGGACCTACTCTCTAAGAACCTATCCAGTCCTTTTTTAAACCCAGCTATAATACTGGCCTTGACAACGTCCTCTGGAAATAAATTCCGTAAGTTAATTATGTGTTGAGCAAAAAAGTATTTCCTTTTATTTGTTTTAAATCTGCCGGCAGCTAGTTTCATGGAGTGTCCCCTAGTTCTAGTACTATTTGAGAGGGTAAATAACCGTTCCCTATCTACTTGTTCCACACCACTCAAGATTTTATAAACCTGAAGAGACCCCGCTTGTCAAGCCTTTCTTTGTACAGAAGCCGTTCCATACTCTTTATCATTCTCGTTGCCCTTCTCTGTACCTTTTCTAGTTCAGCTATGTCTTTTTTGAGATGGGGTGACCAGAACTGTGTACAGTATTCCAGGTGCGGTCGCGCAATTGATTTGTATAGAGGCATTATTTTTTTATATTTTATATTTAAATAAACGTAGTATCCCACCCCTCCTGCCCAGGCAACTCGGGGCGGCTCACAACAGCGTAACAACAAAAAGCATAAAACTATAAAACACCCCCCTATACCTTCATCCCTCTCCTCCTCCCCACCCCCACCAGTTTAAGATCTGAGTGAGTGGTTTTAGACACACGGAAAGTTCAGGATGTAGCAGCAAACATGCAGGAGAAATGTGTGTGTAAAATCACCCAGTGCCTCTGCAGTGGCCACAGCCCCAGGCTATGATGTTTTGGTAGGTCACTCTGAAGAGAGCATCACTGCTTCCTTGCATATGTTCAGGTCAGCAGCTGCTGAGCATGTCCTGCCCCCTCCCGAGACTCTCTGGCCAGCACACTAGCACAGACGGACTGGGGCCAGACAGGCTTCACTGACTCAGCCTGCAACTGACTAACAGATCCTGCCTGCCTGTTGCACTTGAGTCAGAGAATGGAGCAGCACTTCTTGGTATTGGCAGCCCCCAGTTTTTGGGGTGGGTGAGTGGAGGCAGGGTTGGCCTTACCGCGAGGTGGCTAGGGGCGGCCGCCCAGGGCCCTACACTTGGGGGGGGGGCGCTGTTCGGGGGGGGGATAGAAAAAAAAGAAACAGGTCAGGTTGGAGGGGGGACTCGGGTCACTGGCAGGCAGAAGCAGCACCGCGGGGCCCCTTGCCCTCCACACCCCTCCCTCAGCCTCCTCCACAGGACTCCACCTCCAAGTCAACCTTGAACCCACGGCAACGCAGCCCCACCTACCTCCTCTGTCCTCGGCCTTTGGGTCCATGTGACTTGCCTGGCCCTTCCTTCTCCCTCCCTCCCTCCCTGAAGTTGCATAAAAATTAGTTCCGGGAGGGAAAGAGGACGTGGGCACACAGCGTGCGGCGCAGGCGTTACCTGCTGCTGGCTTGCTGTGCGGACTCTGTCGGAGCGGTGGCGGCGGCACGGAGGGAGCAGCAGACAGCGGCAATCCTCATCCCGGCAGGACCCAGCGGAGAGCGGGAGAGGTGTCGACAGGAGGAGCGGGTAGCAGCGGAGGAGAAGCGGCGGTGCCAGCGGCATGGGACACACACACACACGACACCCCAGCAGCGAAGCAGCGTAGGACGGGACCCAAGGTCGAGCAGCAGCGGAGGAGCAGCAGGCGGCCATGGCAGCCACCAGCAGCGGCCACAGGGAGAGCAGAGCAGAGGGACAGGGGCCCCATTTTTTGTAAGTTCAGGGCCCTGGGAGGGGGTGAGGGTGAGGGAGAAGCAAGGAGACCTGGGCTGCGCAGGGCCGGCGACGGCGGTGAGGCCTAGTGGTGGTGGCAGGCTGCGGGGCCTGGTAAGGCCTAACCTCGTGGGCGGGGCGGGGTTCGTGGACTCGGGGCCTGATAGTCTCATTGGGGGGGACGGCTCGGGGGGGCTGGGCGAGCCGAGGCCTAGACTAGCGGTGGGGGGGACAGGCGAGGCCTGGCTGGCCAGGCTGACCTAGTACCACGGTGAGGCGGTCCTAGCAGGGGGGGCATGGGGCCTGGTGGTTGGGGCTTCACAGTGAGGCCTAGGCTGCCTAGCCTCGTGGTGAGGTGAGGCCTAGCAGTGGGGGGGAGGTGCGCGGGACCTGGTGGGTGGCAGGAGGACCTCATGGTGAGGGTTAGCCTGGTGAGGCCTAGCAGTGGGGGTGGCACGCGGGGCCTGGTGGGGGGTGGCCTCACGGTGGTGAGGCCTAGTCTCGTTGGGACCTCACGGTGGTGAGGCCTAGCCTCGTTGGGGGGTGCCTATATTGTGTTACAATATCCATATCCATGCCCCAGGGCCCCCTTTCCTGGAGAGAGAGAGCTAGCTTGAGGCACCAGCAGCAGTATCTGGCGGGCAAAGCGACAGCAACATGTAGGAGAGAGTAGTGCAGCTCTAGGGGGGAGACAACGAGTCAGTGCCTGGAGGTGTCATTGGGAGCCTGCCTCCAAAAGTAAGGTTTGGGTGAGCTGCGCTGCGCAACTACAGGGCAAGAAAGGAAGTAACTAGATGGTGACGGTAAAACACTTAAACTAACATTCAGCACTAGAATTTGGCACTTTGTAGTAGCCAGAATTATGACGTCCTCAGTTTTATTCTCGATCCCTTTGCAAATAACTTCTAACAGTCTGTTTGCTTTTTTGACTGCTGCTGCGCACTGGGCTGAGGATTTCAGTGTATTGTCCACCATTTTCCCCCCAGCCTGTTGGCCTTTCGTCGGGCCTGTAAGACCTGGCTGTTCGTCCAGGCCTCTGGGGGAGAGGGGGAATGAGGGTGGGGGTGGATTGTTTTCGGTTTTTGCAAGTGGTTTTCCTCTTTTTACTGTTTTTATTGTCTTAGTAACCCCTTCCTGTATTTTTAATTGTTTTTAAATGGTTTGTGAGCTGCCGTAAGGCTGGAGGGAGCGGGGTAGAAGTCTTTAAATAAATAAATCACTCCCAGATCCTTTTCCTGAGTGGTAACTCCTAGCTTAGTACCCAGCATTGTGTACTCGTAGTTTGGGTTATTTTTCCCTATGTGCATCACTTTGCACTTGTCCACATTAAATCTCATCTGCCATTTAGATGCCCAGGCACCCAGTCTCGTTAGATTCTGTTGCAGTTCCTCACAGTCTGCTTGTGTTTTAACTACCTTAAATAACTTGGTATCATCTACAAATTTAATCACCTCACTCTTAACGCCCGTTCCCAGATCATTAATGAATACATTATACAGCACCGGTCCCAATACAGATCTCTGAGGCACACCACTTTTTACATCTCTCCATTGTGAAAACTGACCATTTAGTCCTACTCTTTGCTTCCTGTCCGTTAACCAGTTACCTGGTACAGTGGCAGATTTTAGCGATAGGTTATAAATTACTAACAGTAGGTCTGCAATTTAATATTTGAGTTCCTTCAGAACTCTGGAGTGAATACCATCTGGTCCTGGTGGTTTGTTAGTATTTAGTTTGTCAGTTTGCTCTATGACCTCCTCCAGAGTCACGTTGATTTGTAACAGCTCTTCCAATTCATCACTTACAAAGTAAGGTTCAGGCGTGGGTATCTCCCCAACATTCTCTGCAGTGAAGACCGAAGCAAAGAACTCATTCAGCTTCTCTGCAATGTCCTTTTCCTCCCTAAGATCTGGAGCTTCTGCTGGAGATCCCCGCTGGTTACCGTGTGCTAGATCCATTTAGATGTCGTGGAAATTGACATTGCACTGTAAGCTGGAGACAACCCTTTAATCTTCCATGGGGTCCTGTGTGGGGAGTTCTCCAGCCGTCCCGAGCTGTTTTCAGGAGGGGCGGGATATAAATTAACATAATAAATAAATAAATATATGTCTGAAAGTATCCTGTCAATGCCTAATACCCCCAGCTCCCATTCTTCCAACATTTCCAGCTGATGAGCCCCTGGTTTATAGCAAAAAAGTGTATGCTTGGTCTCCAATTGCATGACTTTTCACAGACTTCAGATATGTTGAGTAAGAAGGTTTCCATATTTTACAGACACACTTTTCCAACCATAAACTCAAATTACATTTGGAAAAAAAACAACACTTGGATCCTTGGTGGCGGGGGAAGGGGGAGGAAAGTGCTGTCTAAATGTAATTTATGACAAACTACAGGCAATAACTTTCTAAGCCAATGCGTCATGAACTGCTCTAGTAACATTGGCTTGTCCTCTATTGAAGCTGTTATCTTTTAGCTTTGTGGTTTAGAAATAACTATTGGAAGCATCTGATAAAATGCTGCTTATAGGGTGTTAACAAACAAGATGATAGCTGTCACCAGTTGGCTGTCCACCTACCCGTGTATTAGGTATTTGCTCATACTTGCCACATGGCCCCCACCCACCAGACACGTAGCCCCCACTCACAGAGGGATCCCAGAAAATGCAGAGCCCGCCATGCAGGCAAATGCCAGCTAACGTGTACCTACCTGTCTGCGTCCCATCAATTAGGTTACGTGCAACCTGCTCCACATTCAGGTTCTCCAAAACCATAGAGTCGCAGGCAAAAAAAACCCTGGAGCTTTCAAAGGAGCGACCAGTTCCTGCCCCTCTCATTCTCGCTGGCACGTACGTAACGTCCACTCTGGGCTCATCCTGGTTGGCAGTATGTGCCCAACGCGTGCTGTTTCCCAGTCACTGCGTCTCCGGAATGACTTGCAGAGGCTTACCATCGCTGTGGCCATGACTCAGCCAGGCAACAACCAGCAGTGCTACCTCTGCTGTGTAATCGCAGGCACTCGCTGCCTACAGATCCCCCCACCGACGCTGCATTCTCTGAACCGAGGAGGAGACCAAGGCCTTGATCACTCTTTGGTGGGAGCAAAACGTTCAATATGCTCTGGTGAAGAGTTACCAGAACGAGGTGATGTTCTAGGAGACCTCTTCCTAGATGGGGACTGCAGGGCTACAACCGGGATATGAACCAGTGCTGACAGTGGGCCAAAGACTTGAGGCGTGGGTACAACAAGATCCTGAACAACAACTTCGCATATTCCATGGGAGACAAACGTTGCCTACTACAAGCTTCTAGACTGGTTTTTGTGTGTGGATGGAGCCATTGTCATATCCCGTCTGTATGGCTGCACCTTCGCCAGGGGCCAGAAGCTGATCCCCCACTGCCCACACTTGCTTCGGCTGCTCCTGCTACAACTGCTCTCTCTGCAACTGCTCCAGCTCCCACTGCAAACGTGTTCGCTCCCACAGAAGCATTGACTGCCGAAGGACATCCCACCCCTTTCTCCTCCTGCCTCCGACTACTCCTCCGTTTGGGTAGCTCTGCAGGTGACCGCCAGGAGGCAGAACAAGAAAAGTCACTGGTGCGCCTGCGTGTCGGAGCTACCCTGATTCCTCAGTCTTTTCTTCTGCCTTCTGACCGTCAGGAGCACTTTTTGTGGCAGAAGGCTTTTTGCATTTTTTGGTTTTGTTTGCTCTTTTCCTTCTATGCCCGCCAAGACTGGAGAAGAACCCTATCCGGCGGGCAGGCGGGGCCACGGGGGCAGCGAGTTTCCCGGACCAGCTCTCGGGAACCGCAACTGGAGCCCCGGCCAGCTCCCTCGCAAGGCGCCTGGGAGCAGGGTAGCCGTGAAGGGGTCAGTTTTTCCTTGATTCAGGGGGGTCAGGTCCCCATCCCCAGTGGTCATCCCCCCGCCTAAGGACAGTCACCGCTCGGCGGGAGCCTGTCCTATCCGCAACGCCAGACTCGGCAGCGACGGATAAATATCCTTTTCCCGTGCTGTGGGAATCAGTCTCAACCGCATCACGAGACCTGAGAGCGGCGGACAAATGCCCCATTGTCCCAGAGAGATGGAGGCGGGAGCAGGAACCCAGACACAGGAGCAACCCGTCCCAGCCGGGGAGGACACACAAGTACCTGATATTCCCGCTTTGAATAACACAATGGGGAAAATTCTGCAGTCACTGGAAAAACTATGTGAACTGCAAGATCAGGGGAACCAAAAAAGAGTCTCTACCAGAACAAAAGCGCCCAAGTTCTCATGGGGGAAGGGCCCGCAAAAGGCGGGAAAATGAAAGGCGAAACCCCCCCAAGGGGGTGCCATAGCCCACCTGTTAGCCTCCCCTCAGACATCTGGGGAGAGCTCCGCAGAGGAACAACCCAAGAGGCGGAGAGGGCAGGCCCAGACCCTGTTGGCATCAGACTCTGACTCCGAGCAAGAGTTTGCTGAGACAGAGGGACCAAGTTTCCAGGAACCCATGCCAGACTCTAAAGACAGGGATAGGCAGTTCCCGCTACCCTGCAGGGATGAGCTCTTGGTCCAGGTGGCCAAGACCTTACATTTAAAAGAAAAATCATCTAAAGGGGAATCCTCTGACTCTCAGGTGCTCCAGACTCTGCACTGGCTGCCAATAGCGTGCCAAGCCAGGTTTAAGGTTTTGGTGTTGATCTATAAGGCCCTTCACGGTCTCGGCCCTTCGTACCTCAGGGACCGCCTCACCCTCCGTGCCCAAGAGCGGCTCCTGCGGTCGACCGGGGGTGCCTTCCTGGAGGTCCCCCGTGTAAAGCGGGGGTCCACAATGGAGAGGGCATTCTCGGTGGCCGGGCCACGTATTTGGAACTCCCTTCCGGAGGAAGCTCGCCTGGCCCCAAGCCTATTGTCATTCCAGCAGTGTTGTAAAACCTGGCTGTTCGCCCAGGCCTTTGGGGGTGGGGGGTGGGTTAGGGTTATTGTTTCTTCGCCCCTATCCTGTTTTACTGTTTTAATTTCCGGGGCCCTGTTTTAAACATTTTTATTGTTGATTATTTTAAATTGTTTTATATTGGTTTTATGTATTTATATTGCTGGAAGCCACCCCGAGCTGTTCACAGGAGGAGCGAGGTACAAATGATAGTAATAAATAAATAATAAATATACTCCGTGAAGGCGCTCCATATCAAGGGATGGGACAACACACGGGCAGACTGGCTCAGTCACCGCACAATCGATCCCCATGAATGGGCCCTGGACAAGGAAGTCTTCAACGAACTAGTAGAGATCTTCGGTCTTCCATCAATGTATCTGTTTGCCAATCAGGAGCATGCACAGATACCAAGGTTCATGTCCAGAACTCCGTGCAGCACAGCAGTAGCAGTGGACGCACTAAACCAACTGTGGCCACGAGGCCTCCTATGTGTTTCCTCCTTTTCCGTTGATCGCATGAACAGTAGCAAAGATCATCAAGGAGAGAGCTCGGATAATCCTCATAACTCCATGGTGGCCCAGAAGGTCTTGGTTTTCGGACCTGATAGAGCTCAGTCAAGTACCTCACAAGTCCTTGCCGCTTCGATCCAACCTGCTCACTCAGGGTCCATTGGTGTACGACAACTTACAGAACCTACATCTGACAGCTTGGAGCTTGAACGCTCAGCATTGAAAAGATGGGGTTACTCGGAGGCGGTTCTTGGGACCCTGCAACAATCTAGGCGTCCCGCAACAAGGAGATCGTATAGAGCTACCTGGAGAACTTTCGCCATGTGGGCAGCAAAAAGAGATCAGAATCCCTGCAAAGCGGGAGTAGCGAAAATCCTACAATTCTTGCAGGAGGGGTTAGAAAAGGGTCTAAAACCAAACACCTTGGCTAGGCAGGCAGTGGCATTAGACTCAGTTCTGAGGGTGGTAGCTAATAAAAATGTTTCCTCCCATAGACACATCAGACAGTTCTTGAGGGCAGCAAGAGCCATATCCCCTGCAGTGGTCCATAGATGCCTGTCTTGGGACTTAAATTTAGTCCTGGATGCCCTGACCAGGGCGCCGTTTGAGCCCCTCAAACACGTCTCTTTGTATATGCTCTCTCTTAAGGTTTCGTTCTTGATAGCCTTTACTTCGGCTAGAAGAATATCAGAATTAGGAGCCTTATCTGTGGAAGAAAATTTCTGTACCTTTCAGGAACAGTCGGTGACGTTGAGAATAGATCGGGCCTTCGTACCCAAGGTCAATTTGTTTTTCTACAGGAGCCAGGAGGTAGTTTTACCATCCTTTTGCCCAAAGCCAGCTCATCCTAAGGAAAAAATGTGGCACACCCTAGACGTGCGTAGGGCGCTAAAGATTTATTTAGCTAGAACTCTGGAATTCAGGACATCCGTGGCCTTATTTGTAAATATTAGACCGGGTCTTAAAGGGTCTAAAGCTTCAAAAACTCTAATATCAAAATGGATAAAACAATGCATTGTGGAATCCTATAAGGTAAAGGGTAGGACTCCTCCCCTCCAAATTTGGGCTCATTCGGTCAGAGGGGCTTGTGACCTCATACACTTTCAAGGCCAAGGCTTCCTATGACGAGATATGCATGGCGGCCACCTGGTCATCACTGCTACCTTTGTAAAACATTATAAAGTAAATGTCTACAAGTCAGCAGAGGCTGCCTTTGGAAGAAGGGTGCTACAGGCGGTGCTGAACTCTCCTGGTGCTGTTTGTTCTGACCCTTAGAGGCATGTTTGTGGCTCGGGTACATCCTGAACGGAGGAGTAGCCGGAGGCAGGAGGAGAAAAGAGAATTGATGAATTCACCTTTGGTGAATTCTTTTCTCTCCTCTCCTCTCCGGATACTCCTCCGGCCCTCCCTACCAAACAGCAGACAACAGCATAGACAGTAAGGGGGAGGTTCCTCTTTTTCTAGGTTACATTGTTTAGAGGGAGTTTTCTTGGGGGAAATCTTGGATTTGTTGATTTTTGCCCCAAAGTGGTGCATAAGACACGTTTATCCTTGTCAGTCATGTTTTCATGTTTAGTAGTTTTTTATTCACGCTGGTGGCCATCTCACGAACGGAGAGTACGGTCCTCGGCTTGGATATGAACTGAGGAGTCAGGGTAGCTCCGACACGCAGGCGCACCAGCGAGTTTTCTTCTTCTGCCTCCTGGCGATCACCCGCAGAGCTACCCGAACGGAGGAGTATCCGAAGAGCAGGAGTGAAAAGAATTCACTGAAGGTAGGTGACCAATTCTCTTTTCCATTGCTGCCCTGGAGCCAGCTCGGGTCGACGCGGATATGGACACCAGGACTCTCACAGTCTATCCCCTCCATCTTCAGAGCCAACCCTTCTTCAAGGAGCCCCCTGATGTTTTGGTTAAGAACACTGAGGCCCCGGATGCCATCGTTGTTGAGGAGGCAGTGGAGGGGAATGCAGTTAATGCACCTGGGGGTGGGGGTGGGGGTACTTGTATCATACAGCAGTGTGATCAAGATTCCTGTTTATTGTGATTTAAATATTTTTTCCATTGTTTGCTTTGTTGACAGGTGGCTGGGAGACCATGGAAGAGGAACCATAAAATCACTGGGAAACTGAACCAGAGAATGGGAATGGTAGGCACAGGAGTGGTGGGGGGTACAACATGCCAGGCTGAGGGAGGGTGGGGGAAGGCAACGTGGGGCCAGGAATGGAGGACAGGCCAACATGGCGGGGGTGGGGCAGCATGGCACAAGTGTTAGTGGTTGATTTCTTACTTACTTTTTATTTAAGAGGCATGAGCGTTAGCTATAGCCCCATAGCAAATAATATAAACATACATAACCATTCAAAATCAACAAAATCAACAGAGGATATAAAAACACAAAACAGCAATAAACATTTGAAATATAATAAACTATTCATATAAATTTCACTCTGGTATTTGTATTTCTGGTATTCGTACTTATATTTTATCTAGACTTATTTTTGTTATGGCATGTGCTGAACAAATAAATTTATTATGATGATACTATAAATTTGACAAAAAATAAAAAACATAAATAAAACCTTAATTTCACAAAATCGAAGACCTATCCTTATTTAAAAGCAGCATCGGATAACGAGTTCTTATAGCAGCAGGTTTAACAGCAAACAATGCTTAACCTATTAATAATTTCTTCAGAGCTCTGCTGGAACAGCCAGATCAATTTCTCCTTTTTATTAAACCCCGACAAATGAGATAACATAGGATTCAATAGCCAGTCACGAATTTGAACAAAAAAGAGGCACTCCAGGACATAGCGTATTGTATCTTTTACAACTTCCAGGCCACAAAGGCATATCATAGCCTCTTGTGGGTACTTCGGTCTTCGGCCCACCGTAACTGCAGACTGCATCTGCTCCAAGCGTAATCTGGCTAAATGAAACCGTAATTTAGGATTCAAGTCCAAATGGAGGAATTTTGCAACCCCTTCAGGTTTCCATAGCCCATACAATGGGGCAACTCTAGTTACAGCATTATCCTCTTGTCTGAAAATATTTATTTATTTAATAGATTTAATAGATTTATATCCCGCCCCTCCTGCCATGCAGCCCGGGGCGGCTTACAACAATAAAAAACAATTTAAAACACTCAGTACAAAAAAAAAATTAAAATATTTAAAAAAATATTTAAAAAAATAAAAATTATAAGTTAGGTGGGGGAGATAAAACCCCTCACCCCACCCTCCCCAAAGGCCTGGGCAAACAGCCAGGTTTTACAACATCGCCGGAATGTCAACAGGCTTGGGGCCAGGCGACCTTCCTCTGGAAGGGAGTTCCAAAGGCGCGGCCTGGGCACCGAGAATGCCCTCTCCATTGTGGCCCCCCGCTTAACACGGGGGACCTCCAAGAAGGCACCCCCGGCAGACCGCAGAAGCCACCCTGGGGCGCGGAGGGCGAGGCGGTCCCTGAGGTATGAGGGGCCCAGACCGTATAGAGCTTTATAGATCAACACCAACACCTTGAACCTGGCTCGGCACGCTATCGGCAGCCAGTG
>QEPC01009797.1:4289243-4306507 GCA_003113815.1 Sphenodon punctatus | reverse complement strand
TTTTTTCAGCAGGGGGTGCACCACAGCCTCCTTGAGGCAGGGCGACAACCTCCCCTGCTGCAAGGACGCGTTCACCACCCTCGCCAGCACCGTCCCCAATGTCTCCCTGGAAGCTTTTACTAACCAGGACGGGCACGGATCAAGTTCACAACACGTGGCCCTCAGAGACCCCAGGACATCGGCCGCATCAGCCGGCGTCACTTCCTGAAACTCCCCCCACAAAGCTGGACCAGACGGGGCCTCCGTCCCCTCGCGCTCATCCCCTACTGCCCCAAATCCAGCGTCAAAGTCATTCTGAATCCGAGCGATCTTGTCTGCAAAGTAGTTGACAAACAAATGCTTATAGATTTCTTCAATTTCTTCCAGACAAAGAAATCTCACATCACTATTAGTCAAAAAGTTAAAACCGCTCCTACAAAGAACCCCCTTAAGAAAGAGGAGCCACGGAGTTTGTCTATTTTCAGCTCTAGACATGTCTTCGAGATAACAAATCTTAGCTATTCGTGCAGGAGAAAAAGCTAACAGCCTTAACCAGGAAGCAATTAATCGCTTAGTCAACATCAAAGTGACTGGAAAAGGTCAGTTTCCGCTCTCACAAAAGGTGCAGGGAGGAAGGGAGAAAGCCCCGAAAGTGACCTAACAAACTTATTTTGGGGTACTTCTACCTCATTTACTGAGTGGTTGATTTCTGTATGTTCCTCACTCCCCTACAGTGCTTGCAGGAAGAGAGCCAAACCCTGCCGGGATCCCACCACAGCAACTGCTCCAGCAGCCGCAGAGGCCAGGTAGTCACTTCCACTTCCCTTTGGTGGCTAGTTAGTGACTAGTAGCACTATAGAAATTCTAAGTAGTAGAATTGGTGTATTGGATACCCTGGCCTTTGCTGAAATTTGGGTGAGGCCTGATGTACGGAGAGAACTGTCAGACACATCCTCCGAAGTAGCCTATGCTCGCATAGGGTGGTACATGCACACAGTGGGGTAGCGCTCATGCATGATGGAGTGCAGACACCGCACAACCCTGCTGCAGTTCAGAAATCAGCAGATTGGAAGAGGGGTGGGCCCCAGACAAGACGAGAGGTTGAGATCCAAATGAGATCTAGAATTTTCGTGATGTGTTTGCACTGCCAGAAGTAAGACCGTGAATCAAATGGAGTCTGGACCTTCCTTGCCATTTTTTCTCATCACTGCCCTGATGAGAGTGAGAGGAAATGGCTGGGCTGCCAGGAGTGCCTCATTCGGGTAGCAGAGATTAATCAATTCAGAGAAACAAGTGACGTGGGGTACAATGAATGTGAATTGACGGAAAAGAGTTTGTTGCCCTATACAAAGTTTCAGTGTGGATGTTTTGCACCCCAACTGTATGGTAATGCAGAAGATGCTAGAGAGGGGGTACAAGAGGTGCAGGTTTAACTGGGGTTTTCCCAACACAACAGCGAGCGAGACTCCAATAAAACTGTGTGCTGCTACCTGCCCGTACATCACTGTGACCCGTGGATGCAAGAAATTGGGTGGTGACAACAAGCAGAAATTGATTATGTTCGCTTTCAATTTTCACTACAGGCACTCAATAAAGTATGTTATTTGATCAATAAACTCAGCACTACGTGCATAGAAAAAGCTATTTCCAACTGACAAGTGCTGGCAGGTATAAACCCAGGCATAAATCTCTGGGAGGGCGGGGATAGCAGGCGCTGGACTGCCTCCCGGAGTCCTAGCCTAGAAGACAGAAATAGCTGGTGCAGCTGCTTCTTCCCATGGTTCGCTGCAGCCGTGAGCCATTATGGGGAGGGGGGGATACGGAGAAGGGGGTGGGTTGGGTGTCAGTGCACAGCAGGGAAGAACGCCTGCCTATATATTAGGCTTGTCACACTAAACCTGTGAGTGTCGGCTGTCCGAACGCACAAGAAATACACACGAGGGCTGCCTATTTATTAAGCTCCACATGTTCAACATATGAGTGGGGGCTGCATAGGTTGAACCCAGACTTTGTTAACACCCGTAGAATCATAAAAATAATACCGATTGATACAAAAGAGACCTTTCCTCCTCCCGACCTCCCCTTCCTCCTTCCTATCACCCTAAGCTGGGGCAGCAAAACTATCCCATGCTACTTTTCCTTTCCCTTACTTGCCTTTTCTACACATTTTCCGTCTGTGATGCATTCTGGATTCTAAGCTGTGAAGAACAGTTGCTACCTCAGAAGTGGCTTATTGCATCAACGCTGAATGGAACTCGTTTGTACATCTGCAAGATAAACCTTTAATCCTGGAAGCTGACCGGGTAATTGTGCTGGCTGCCACACTGGTGATTAGACAATGGCAATGCAGAACGAGAGCAACGTGCATGAAAAGTTAGTTCAGCTGGAGACAGGGCATGATGCTTTCGGTCAAATTATGGAGGGTAAATAGAAAGGCTTAGAACGGCTTCTAACATTTCTCTTCCTATAATAGGGGGGCGGGCCCATAGACCAGATAAGGCTTTCATTTGTCTCATTTCCAATTCCCGGATCTGGACCCCAGATCCAGCCCCTATCCTTGAACACTGACGATGCACACCCAACTGGACAGCAGCAGAGATGAGGGTGTGCGGCGAGGGATCTACAGACCCGATCCATCATGGTCCAAAACCACCCGTCTGTGCCAGAACACTTACCCAGCTGTGCATTCTGTCTCCGTGTGCATTCCGCACCCTCATCTTTCTGTAGTCCATACCCTGCAGCATAGAGCTGGAAGGAGCCCCAAGGTCTCTCTTTTCCAAAGGTGATTTCCCTTCCTCCCTCCCAACTTTCAGATCTCTCCTGAAAACCTACCTCTTCCATCAGGCTTCCCCTGACCCGTCATGAGTGAAATTGCGTCCTCTTCCCCCTCAGTCAGAATCTCTTCCCTGAAGTGAAGCACGTGCACTGGCATTTTCTCAACCTCATAAACGTATCCTTGTCTCTCCCAGTGTTCACCTCTCTCTCGTCTCCCCCTTGTGTCTCTTAGATTGTAAGCCCCTTGGGGTAGGGACCTGTCTATAACGACTGAACGTACGGTGCCAGGTGCCCCGCGAAATATAAATAAATAATAATAATAACCCCAGACATTAAGCAGGGCCCTCGGTATCTACACTAACGCCGAGAGATGTCTGCATAAACCTATTTTTAAAGGTCTCCAGGAATAAGGCCATTACAGAAAATCCTTTGCAAGGTTTAGGCTAAATACCGTCTCCTTTAATTTGAGCCTATTACCTCTACACCTATCCTCACTGGCCAGAGAGAGAAACTGGGCATCCTTTATTACACATTTTAAACCTTTTACATATCTGAAAACTGTAATCATGTCTTCCCTTAATCTTCTTTTCTTTGCTAAATATTCCCATTTCCTTCAGTCTTTCCTTCCATCCCCATTTATCATCTTTGGGTGTTTTCAGACGAGGAAGCTGATGGGGGTGGGGGGTGTCCATGGTTGCCGCCTGGCTCTGCCGTGGAGTACCCACACAAGTGGAGTGTGTCGGCAGAGATTCAGTCGGGTGGCTCCCAGCATGGTTACTGCAGCCATGGAGGCATAGAGCACTCCAGATTTCCCGGCACAGCTCCGTGCGTGGCCATGAATGGGTGGTCCATGGCTCATGGGAGTGCGCATCCAGCCGCTCCACCTTCAGACGAGTGGGCAGATTCGTGGCTTCTGGGTGGCCGTGTGGGGTAGCATCTCATCTGAAAACACCCTTTCTTGCTATTCACTGAGCCCTCCCGACCGTGTCGGTATCCAACCAGACCTGGATATAGTACTCTAGGTGAGGCCTGGCCAGGCCCAAATAGAAAGGATTGGAACAATCACTTCCCTTGTCTTACAGACAATGCTCCTCTTAATGTAACCCTTAATAGCTGCAACTTTGTATTACTGACTCATATTACATCTGTCATCTGATATAACCTCCAGATCATTTTCAGAAATCCTGCTGCCCAACCAGTCATCCCCCATTTTGAATCCATACTTCTGATTTTTCTCTCCTGTGTGTAAAGTTTTGTATTTGTCTTCATTGAATTTCATCTTGGGTTGTTTTTTTCAAGTCCAATTTTTTAGTTTATCCAGATCACTTTGAATTCCTCTAGTGTGTTTGAATGCTAGTCTAGTCCTCTAGTGTGTTTGCAATACCTTCCAGCTTTGTATCGTCAGCAAATTTGATAAGAATCCTTCTGTCCAAATCAGTGACAATGAACCACTGATTATCGCTCTCGAGGTACGACTATTTACCCACCTTATTGTTGAACACACATTTTCCTGGCTTATGTATGAGTATGTCACATGGAACTGTACCTTATGCCTTACTGAAGCCAAGGTAGATTATGCATCTCCGTTGTTCAGTAGTCCTGCCACTTTATCAAAGGAGGTGGAGACGGTTGGCCTGACATGATTTGTTCTTGACAAACCTGCGTTGGTTTCTGCTTAATGCCTCACCCTCCTCCAGAGATGCCTGCTGCTGTAAAACTTTGGGTTTCTATTTACTTTTGGGCCTTCTGTAGCCCTACCAAATTTGACAGGGCTGGGGAACATTTTCCCTCCCAGAGGCCACTTACTACTAGTACTTATCATTTCTATAGCGCTACTAGGCGTGCACAGCCCTTTCTTCCCCTGCCGCAGACAGTCCTCCGGCTGGGTAGCTCTTCCTTTTGACCAGCAGGAGGCAGAAGTATCAGAAGACTTTTGCGCATGCGCCCCTCTGTGCTACCCCTCCTTACATTCACCAGTTCGTCTTCTGCCTCGGACCGGCAGGACCAGCTTCTTCTAGCTCTGTGAAGAAGAGTCATAAAGAGAAGGGTTTTATCGACTTGATGGGGTCTGAGGGGTTTTCTGCCTGGGCAGGAGCCACTGCAGAGCTGTAGCAGCACCCCGGCCGGCTCTCACGCAGCAGCCTGAGAGCAAGGGGAAGTCCGGCACAGGAGACAGAAGGGGTTTCCCCTCCGTCCCGAACAGCCTTCTGCCGCGGCAGCAGGCTGTTCAGCCCGACTCCCCCACCCCTTCGAGTGATCTCGGGCGAGGATTCAGCTGAGCCTTGCTGTACTTTCCCTCGCAGACGCGGTGGGAGAGCAGCCAGACATAGAAAGCTCCTCCAGATCGGAGGTAAGACGCTGATCTCAGACCCCATTCCCCGGGGCACGGGACCAGTCCTGAAGGCTAGTGACCCGACTTCTCTTTGTTCCCCGGCAGGCTGCGCTCCAAGGAGAACCGCTGCTGCTGCTAGTGCCACCCCAGAGGGGGTGGGCACTCAGAACAAGACCTTCCAAACCCTAAATGCCAACATGGAGAAAATGTTAGAGTCTCTCTCTTATCTTTGCAAGAGACAAGGAGGAAAGGGGAAGGCCTCACTACCAAAAAAGAGGCACCTTAAAAGGGTGGGAAAACATCCTCATCCTACAGGGGGCGCTATTTCCCGCCTTTTGGCCTCCCCGCAGACCTCTCAGTGCAGCAGCTCTTCAGAGGGCAGGGAAAGGGGTACGGGCACAGCAGTGGCTGGCAATAGTAATCTGTCAGATTCTAGCTCAGAGTCTGTCTTGCATCAGTCTGATTTAGAGGAGGGAGAATGGCTGGAGCCCCCTCACTCGAGCAGGGATTAGGATAGGCAATTCCCCCTAAATTTCAGGGAGGAACTAATGATTCAAGTAATAAAAACTCTAAGACTAGAGGAAAGACACAGGAAGGAGCAGTCCTCAGAATCTGAGGAGGAGGATGAACGGCAGCTCATTCCCTCGGTTCAGGGAAGGGACATGGGAATCCCCTTGGACAAGGCTTTTGAAAAATTAGTCCTGGAAGAGTGGAAAGCTCCGACAAAATCATGCAGGTTGAATAAGACTCAGGAGACTCTTTACACTTTTTCTAGAAGAAAGGAGGGTCTTTTCAAGAACCCTAAGGTGGATGCCACCGCTGCCTCCCTGGCGAGACACGATTTTTCCTACCAAAGGAGACTGCTTCCCTAAGGATCCTTCAGACAGGGCAATTGAGGGAGTCTTGAGGAAGGGCCTAGAGGTCTCCTCTCTTTCCCACTGTATAAATATTTTGTCTCCATACCTAGCCAGGGCCAATATGGCATGGCTGCAGGAGATGCAGTCTGAGGGCATTTCGGAGGAAAGATCCAGGGTTCTCTCCTGGTTATGTTGGTTAGCGCGCTATTGGCTGATACCACCACAGATGCCCTTTCCTGGTCTGCCAGAGAAGTCTCCCTGTCAATGGTGGCTAGAAGGAGGATTTGGCTTAGATCCTGGCAAGGAGACGCCACAGCAAAAAATCTTTTAGTAAAGGGGCCCTACAAGGGGTTTAAGTTATTTGGCACCTGTTTGGATAAGGTCTTGACGGAGGCCAATGATAAATCAAAAACCTTAAAACAGTTCAGGGCTAAGAAAGGAGCCTTTAAATTCAGAGGACCCTCATTGGCTACTTCTTCCTTCCAGAGGTGCAACCAGTTTATGGGGAGGGATTTTTCTAGGCAGTCCTTCGTTTCAGGGGCCAAAGGCAATGGAGATCAGACCGAGGCAGGCCCCAAGAGCCTACCAACAGCCAGTCAGGCAAACAAGGATGGAGACATAGAGGGCAGGCTGCTGCTTTTTTACAAGGCCTGGGTTATTTCAATTTCAGATGCATGGGTCTTGCAAATTGTGAGTCAGGGCTATGCCCTAGAACTCCGAGGAAGCCCAAGAAACAAGTTTCTCCCCTCCCCAGTCTCCAAAGACCCCCCAAAATTGTCTGCAATGTCCTCAGAAATGAAAAGATTATTACACATAAACGCAATAGAGGAGGTAGTCGGAGAGGCCTGGGTCTTTATTCTATAATTTTTTTGGTTCCAAAAAAGACAGACCAATGGAGAGTGGTCTTAGATTTAAAACATTTGAACAAGTGGATAAGACCATAAAAGTTCAAAATGGAATCGACCAGCTCCATCTGTCAGAGCCTATCCAAGGGGGATTGGTTGGCCTCCCTAGACTTGAAGGAGGCCTATCTCCACATTCCCATTCTTCAGTCTCACAGGAAGTGGCTCCAGTTTTGCTTCAATGGGAGCCATTGGCAATTTAGGGCTCTGCCGTTTGGTCTTTCGTTGGCACCCCAGACGTTTACCAAAACACTCGCTCCCTTAATTGCAAATCTGTCCAAGGAAGGGATTCATGTCTTCCCATACCTGGACGATCTCCTCATTAGGGCTCCGTCTCAGGAGAGGGCGGCCAGAGATATTGCCAGGGTAATCAGTTACCTCGATTTCCATGGTTTTGTGACAAACCTAGCCAAAAGCCAGCTAGTCCCAAGCCACAGGATAGAGTACCTCGGTGTTATTATAGATACAACCTTAGACGCCGTGTTTGTACCGGAGCAGAGGTGGAAGACAGTACGATCTCTAGTTTGTCTGGTCCGGTCCAGCCGCCGCCTGAGATTAAAGACTAGCGAGTTTGTTGGGGTTAATGGTATCCTGTTCCCGACAGGTCCAGTGGGCTCGCTGCAACCTAAGACCCTTGCAGCAGCTGCTCAACCCTTTCCAAAGAGAGCTCACGTCAGGGGAAAATCCTTGGATCTCAATCCCCTCCCTCCTAAAGTCCTCCATATCTTGGTGGTTAAACCCGGCCATTTTCTCAAAAGGAGTCCCACTAACAGAACTCTCCCGGAGGGTAGTCACTACCGATGCCAGCCTCTCGGGTTGGGGGGCTCACATGGAAAGACGGTCCATTCAGGGCCGCTGGTCACTGGAGGATTGCTCCAAGTTCATAAATTTCCTGGAGCTCAGAGCTATCCGACTAGCCCTGCAGCGGTTGTCTCCCTTCCTTTTCAGGGAGCATGTCTTGGTTTACACAGACAACACCACAGCAAAAGCATATGTGAACAATCAGGGAGGGTCGAGGGCTCCGGCCCTTCAAAGGGAGGCCTCAGGGCTCTTCAGCTGGGCCCAACTTCATTTGACCTCCCTGAAGGCCCTGCATATAAGGGGGGAAGACAACTGCCAGGCGGATTGGCTCAGCAGAAGGGAATTGGACCCACACGAGTGGTCCTTGAACAGGTGGGGGGGGGGGAGTTCTCCATATAACTGAGGTGTTTGGTATTCCAGTCATTAACCTCTTTGCCACCAGGGAAAATGCTCAGGTGGAGCGGTTCATGGCAATAGCAAGAACTATGGAAGCCATGGCCCTAGATGCTCTGAACCGGATTTGGCCCCCGGGCCTCATGTACGCTTTTCCTCCCTTCCCATTGCTGACAAGGACAGTGGCAAAGATCAAACGAGAGAGAGCCCTGATCATTCTGGTAGCCCCATGGTGGCCGAGACGACCCTGGTTCTCGGACCTCATGGAGCTGAGCATGGAGAGTCACCTTCCTCTTCCTCAAATTCCAGAGCTGCTCAAAAGGGTCCTCTGCTCCATGAGGGCACCAACAGGCTATGACTGACATCTTGGAAATTGAAAGCTTAGCTTTTCACAAAAAGGGCTATTCAGAGGCGGTGCTTGGAACCCTCCTGGCGGCCAGAACGCCGGCTACCAGGAGATCCTACAGGACAACCTGGAGGGTTTTTTCTCTATGGGCACTAGATAAGGGTCCTCTGCTCCACGAGGGCACCAACAGGCTATGACTGACATCTTGGAAATTGAAAGCTTAGCTTTTCACAAAAAGGGCTATTCAGAGGCGATGCTTGGAACCCTCCTGGCGGCCAGAACGCCGGCTACCAGGAGATCCTACAGGACAACCTGGAGGGTTTTTTCTCTATGGGCACTAGATAGAGGTCTGGATCCCTGCAGATCCTTGATCGCTCATGTCCTGGAATTCTTGCAGGCTGGTCTGGACAAGGGACTTAAATATAATACCCTGGCCAGACAGGTATCAGCCTTAAATTCTGTTCTGACTACTCTATCTAGGAGAGACATTGCGTCTCACAGACATATCTGCCAGTTCTTAAGGGCGACCAAAAACATTTCCCCTCCGGTGGTGCACAGATGCCCCTCGTGGGATGTAAATCTTGTAACTGATGCTCTAACAAAAGTCCCCTTTTGAACCTCTGGCACGGGTATCCTTATATATGTTATCTCTGAAGGTGGCTTTTCTCATTGCAGTCACATCAGCTAGGAGGATGTCGGAACTGGGAGCTCTCTCTATAGAAGAGAACTTCTGCATTTTCCAGAAGCATTCTGTCACCCTCAGACTTGATCAGGCTTTCTTGCCAAAATGTAATTCGCTTTTTCATAGATCCCAGGAGCTGTGTTTACCCTCCTTCTGTCCCAATCCGGTACACCTGAAGGAGAAAGTGTGGCATACCCTAGATGTGCGACATACTCTTAAGATCTATTTAGCTAGAACTCCGAGTTTTTGTAAGACTACAGCGCTCTTTGTTAACTTGCGAGCCAGCCTTAAAGGTACTAAGGCTTCCAAGACATTCATTTCTAAATGGGTAAAGCATGACATCATTGAGGCATACAAAGCTAAAGGAAAGCCTCCGTCCCTTCAGATTTGGCCTCACTCGGTGAGGGGGGCTGCCACTTCATATGCTTTTAGGGCTAGAACATCTTATGAGGAAATTTGCCGAGCGGCAACTTGGTCGTCGCTTCACACTTTTGGGAAGCACTACAAGATAGATACTTACCAGTCGGCTGACGCTGCCTTTGGTAGGAGAGTTTTTTAGGCAGTCTTGGCCTCGCCTGGGACTGTTTCTCTCCCCCCCTCCCCCCAGGAGATAGCTGCTGCTTGGGTACATCCCAACTGGAGGACTGTCTATGGCAGGGGGAGAAAAGAGAATTGGTTGCCTACCTCGGTGAATTCTTTTCTTCCTCTTCTACGCAGACAGTCCTCCGGACCCACCCGGAGACAGAGCTGGGTTCATCAATAGTTAAATCTGCTGAGTCCAATAGTTTTTCCCTACGAGGTTGGAATGTGAGGATCCCTTTGTGGTAAATTGTATTATAATAGTTGTCAGGAGACCTACGCTAGTTTAGGTTGACCTATCGGTTAAACCTAGGACAGGTTTTCGGGGAGAGTGGGTGGTTTTGTGTCATCACAAGACTGCCGATCCTCAGCTGTGGTACTCCTGGTGAATGTAAGGAGGGGTAGCACAGAGGGCGCATGCGCAAAGGTCTTCTGATACTTCTGCATCCTACTGGTCAAAAGGAAGAGCTACCCAGCCGGAGGACTGTCCGCGTAGCAGAGGAAGAAAAAAATTCACCGAGGTAGGTGACCAATGCTCTTTTCCAGGCACGGATTTTCAGAGACAGGTCCCTGCCCAGTGGGCTTACAATCTAAGATGGACGAGGGTGAGGGAAACACAGGCGCACACATATTCCCATTATACAGATGGGGAACTGAGGTTGAGAGTTTGTGACCTGCCCAAGGCCACCCAGGGAGTTCATGGCCAGGGCAGGATTTAAACCCTGGCTTCCCAGGTCCAAGTCCAGCACTTTATCCACTACACCGCACTGCCTCTCTTTGAAAATGAGTACAAGCTCCGAGGGCCACATAGATTTTGGGGACAGGGGTACACTCAAGGAAAAGGAGGGTCCAGATCATGGATCTGTCCTATATCCTTGAGCTCATGCCCTCATCTCTGTTCCCTTACCCTGAGCTCAGTTTTTCAGTACTTGTTGGAAGGAACTGGATCCAGGGGCCAGATCCAGGAATTGGAAAGGAGCCACATAAAAACTAGTTATGGGCCACATTTGGCCCTTGGGCCTGAGGTTCCCTACACCTTGTTTATGGAATAAAAAAATTAAATTAATGTGCATACAGTGATTGCCTCAATCTTCCCATAGGAAACTAGGCTAAAACAGCTAGTGCTCAAGTCTACGGCTTCTTTCCTCAAAACAATGATTTGGAAGCTATTGTGAGTGCACCAGAAATAAAACACAGGGACAGGGGACATCTGGGTGTTTCAAATGGTCATTTCCTTCTGTGGTTGTAGGCTGCCTCGTCAGTTTGGCTAGTTCTATAATGCACGGGGAGAGACAATTACTTCATCGTAGATCGTTAGTCGTAACTCTACGAGCTTTCACTCAGCCCTGAGCAAGAGGGAAAGGATGGAAATTACTCATTATGTCTTTGAAAATCTACCCCAGAGCTTCCAAATCCTCTAGGCAACGTTTGGGGAGAAAAAACCCACCCATAAAGCTTCAAATTCCAGAATTGCTGAGCTCCCACCACTCCAGTCAAAATCCATTGGAGCTATTGGTGCTCAGCTTCCAATCTCTGAAGTGGCGGCAGCCAAAATGGAGAGACCCCAAATTAGAGGCCAATTCGGAGACTTGCCTCAGGTCAGAAGCAGAGTCACAGAAAGAACTGACAATCCTTGTTTGCGATTCTTTGCCAGGCGGGGATGGGGAACCTCAAATGCAGCCCACAGTTAGTTTTTACTTGGCCCTTTTTTTAACACTTGGATCTGACCCATACCCTCGTGCCTTCATGAATGTATTTTCGTCTCTCCCTCTGTTGCCCCCATCTAGGGTTACCACCTAGACAGATTTTTAAGGAACGCTTATGAAAAATACATGTTGCAGGGCCTGCATTGGCGCCATGCCCCCATCCCTTGTCTCCCCTCCTTTGTCTTTCTTAGATTGTAAGCCCACCGGGGCAGGGACCCTGTTTGTTTTCAACATTTGTAAAGCTCCAAGTACATTGCTGGTATTATATAAATACTTAATACCCCCAAACACTGAAAAAATGAACTAAGGGAAAGGCAGCAGAGATGAGGACATGCACTTAAGGACTGAAGATGCATCCGTGGCACAGATCCATGCTCTGAACTCTTTCCCTCTTCCCCCAAAGTGGATCAGAGGAGGGAAAAAGTTCCCCACTCCGTTTCATGCCCATCATGCCTATCTAATATAAAGCTGGGATATAAAAACTCTGATGCTCTTGTACACGTGTTGCAGTGCAGAAGAAACAGGTGTCACCTTTAATTGCCTTCCCAGAAAAGCCAATTAGTAACTTGCCATTGTTGCATGGATTATTATGATTAATAATAACCTTAAACCTTAATTGTGCTGACACGGAGGCTGCAGGCTTACCCAAGATGGCACTTTATAAAGGCAACCGTGGTCACTGAGAAGAGCTTGGCCAATTTCTACGCAAATTTAAGGAGGAGGCTTGTAAGAATCGGAGAGGGTTCAAGGGGAGCAACCACAAGAAATACCTCCGAACACATACCTCCTACCTCTCGAGCTGCCACCATGAATGGAACAGAAGGTGAAGATTTCTACATCCCCATGTCCAACAAGACTGGGATAGTACGGAATCCATTTGATTATCCTCAGTATTACCTGGCAGAGCCCTGGCAGTTCTCCGTACTTTCTGCTTACATGTTTCTGTTGATCCTTCTGGGATTGCCTGTCAACTTTATGACTCTGTATGTCACCATCCAGCACAAAAAACTCCGGACTCCCCTCAACTACATTCTTTTGAACCTAGCCTTCGCCAACCACTTCATGGTCTTAGGAGGCTTCACCACCACCATGTACACTTCCATGCATGGTTATTTTGTGTTTGGGAAAGTCGGTTGCAATGTCGAAGGATTCTTTGCTACGTTGGGTGGTAAGTATCCTGTGCATCTGCCATAGCTCAGTTGTTCATATTACAAGATTCCCCCCCCCCCCCCCCATTGGAGTATTCTCAATGCTTCCTGGAAAGCACGGGTGGGAGGAAATTGTGGGTAATAATAAGGTGGCAAATGAAATAGACCCCAAAGGCATCAGGAATTTGGAAGTTCAATTTTCCTGTATTTATATTGCCCTTCATTTAGACTAAGTTAACAGTGTGATATTTCAGAAATGTAATGGGAAGTGGTGGAGAATCCAGCTCTTGAATATCATGAAAAACAGTAGAAGCCAGACTATTGCTGTCTAACACCAGACTTAGCACCAGGGTTAGCCTCCAGGACTGGTGCTAGTCCTATCCATTTGCATTGGACTCATTCTGGTGCTTAAACAAATGAAGGATTGGGCCCCCTTTTTTAAAAAAAAAAGGGCAGTTTTTCTCCCATGTATTAGACTGAGTTAAACAAAAGCTAGACTAAGACTACAATCCTTTGCTCTTAAAATCAACAACAAAACTCCCATTGACTTTGATGACAGAGGATGGTCTTGCCCAAATTCCTTCTCCACTCAAGACAGCTAATCTTTTACTGTCTTGGGGTGCAATCCTGCTTCCATTGAAGTTAAAACTCCTGTTGACTTCACTGGAGGGAGAATTAAAACTTTAGTTACCATGGTGCTACAACTTTAATTGGGCTCCACTCGCCAAAGTCTAAATGACGACCTAAATTTGGAACAAAGAAAAAAAAAAAACCACAACAAAAAAACAAAACAAACAAAAAGCAGAACAAAAAATTAACAAATACTTTTCAGTCTTCCTTCATTTAGCAGCAAAGACAGTAGAAGCCAAGCTGTCAGAGGTAGGCTCCAAATTCTGTATCTTAAGATATGTCATCCATCATATAGAAGTAAAAAGGGGCACAAGTTTAATTTTTGCCCCCTTTCCAGATTACTTTTAAGAAAATGCCCCACTGATATAGCTAGCGTTAGCTTCCGCCTGGGTTATAGGTGGAATCTGGAATTCTCAGGATCAGGGTCATGGATTTTAAAATGTGTATGTACAAATTTGATGGAGACAGATTGGATTTAGAAGAGGTCTGAGGCTGGAGTGGAACACAAATACAGAAGGTAGAATGACCGATAATCCAATAAACTTGTGCAATATTAATGCATTTAATCCCTCTTTAACCACCTTTCCTAAAGTTCTACACAACTCACTCCTTTTTCATTAAACAAACAATCACCAGAAATCAGACCCTAAAGAAGGCCTTGGTTCCATGTCTTTCTTGCCTTGCTACTAGAGGGTTATCCATCTCTCTCTCCTACAGGTGAAATAGCTCTCTGGTCTCTGGTGGTCTTGGCCATTGAAAGATACGTGGTGGTCTGCAAGCCCATGAGCAACTTCCGATTCAGTGAGAACCATGCCATCATGGGGGTCTCATTCACCTGGATCATGGCCTTAGCCTGTGCAACTCCTCCTCTCTTTGGATGGTCCAGGTATGGATTCACATGCTCTTGGTTCGGAGCAGGGAGCTGGACAAGATGATGACCCTTGAGGTTTCCTTCCAACTCTTTGATTCCATTGAGCTGGAAAGGAGTGTTTCCTGACAGTGAAATCATGATGCTGTTTCGGGCCAGTTTTAGCTTCTGTGTTGACATAAGCCCCATTTGCTTCAACAGAATTTGTGTCCGTGCAAAGGGCTAATGCTAGCGCCAACGGTCTGTTAATGAGGTCTTCAGTGGCGTAACCATGCTGATTACAGCATATGTTCCATTCTCCTAGTAAAACAATCTCATTCCTCATCCTGAGGCTGAGCAGTAATGCTGTTGATTTAACTGCAGGTACATCCCGGAGGGTATGCAATGCTCCTGTGGTATTGATTATTACACCCGGAAACCTGAGATCTACAATGAGTCCTTTGTCATCTACATGTTTGTGGTTCACTTTCTCACTCCATTGACCATCATTTCCTTCTGTTATGGACGCCTGGTCTGCACTGTCAAGGCGGTAGGTTAATCTGAAAAAAAAAAATCACCCGGGCCTCATTTTCCCATAATGCTGGGAGTGAGTTTCACTGCTGGTTTCATCCCAACCAAATGGGCCTAAGCATTGGGGCAGTTAGGAAGCTGCACATTTGGCTAGATTCAAGAACTGCTCTTGGAGCCTTGCCCCAATGGCTGTGTGAATTCAGATACCACTCACTGCTTGGGGATCCTGCCCTTGCATCTTAAGTTGGCGGGCGATCAGGCCTTTGCTGTGTGTGGAACTCACTCCCACCAGAAATTCATCTCAGCTTATCCCTCTTCACCTTTTAAAAAGAAACTGAAGACACCTTTACCCTTCCTTTTAAAAACAGATTTCAGGTTATTTTTCTTGAGTTTTTTTAAATTATTATTAAATATTACTGATTACTCCATTTTTGTGGCCTGTCCTGGGCACCATTTGGCAGAGGTTGGAGCGCTATGCAAATAAAATTATTATTGTTATCATTTATTATTATCTGAACTCTGTAACTCAGGCTCATTCCCCAAACTTCCTAAACTCCCTGGAGAGATCATCATTCCTGACATCTCCTTGGTCTTTCCCCCCCAGCCCTGGCCCTATTCTCAGTTTGATCTCATTTTGCCTCCAGGCAGCGGCTCAGCAACAGGAATCAGCCACCACCCAGAAAGCTGAGAAAGAAGTTACCCGCATGGTCGTCATCATGGTCATTTCCTTCCTGATTTGCTGGGTTCCCTATGCCAGCGTCGCTTTCTACATCTTCACCCACCAGGGATCCAGCTTTGGACCAGTCTTCATGACCATCCCAGCCTTCTTTGCCAAGAGCTTTGCCATCTACAATCCAGTGATTTACATTTTAATAAACAAGCAGGTAATGAGCAAATGCCCAGATTTTATCTTCACTGCATCCCATTGTGTCATCCTCTGCAGAGATTTGATTGCATTTTCTAAGCACCATGTGTTATGCACGGCATGAAACGGGCTTTTGGAATGCCATTGTGTTTCCACTCATTTCCTGCTACACTCTACACTCTTATTTCTAACATATGATTTGTTTTAATTCCTGAACAACCTACCAAAAGCTTCCAGTCGGCACAACCCTAGGATGTTCTGGGCAGGGACTGGGAGTCATGGAACCTGCATCAACCCCTGGCACGGCTTGCATGGTCAGAGCCAGTGGGCACGGCATGCCAAGTGCTCCCTACTCCTTCCACAGATAGCACTAGTCCTTTAGTTAAACCTACCACTGGAGCCTGCCTTAAAGAAGCTGTGAGCTAGATCAACATTTATTTGGGGCAACTGAGGTTTAATTTAATCCATCCACTGCAAATGGACAGACTGGATGACTCTTTAAAGTATTTTCCAGCCAGACAATTCTATGATTTGAGTCAATAGGACTAGCCATGTAAGGTGTCCGGTTCAGACAGTTAATTGTCCAGAAGACACTGGCAAGCCAATCCGCAACCGTTAAAGTCTATGGGAGTTTTGCCATTGACTTTAATGGTGAAGGATCGTTCCCTCAGTCAGCTTATTGACTTCTGTGGGAATTGGACTGGGCCAAAATTGAGGTGTATTTAACAGAAGTGACCTCAGCCAGATTTGGAGATCTCTCTTTGCCTTGGTATCCCTCCAGAGACGTGAGGGAGTCATTTCACATAAGTAGGACTCTCCCAGCCTACAACAGTGGTTCTAAAACATGTAACCCATGCCCCCACTTCCTCTGGTTTGTGGTAGTTGAAGTTCCTCTCCCCACCGTACACACACATCCTTGTTCCCACTCTCCACAAGAGATGGGAAATCGTATTGAAAATTAGAATCAGATCAAAATCAGTATCTGATTTAGTTGGATTGTATTTGAATTGGATCGTATTTTTCCCCATGATTTCAGACAGAAAATTTCCCATTGAAGTCAATGGAAAACCAAACCATAATTCAGTCAGTGGGCCGTTCATTATTCTAAGCCACAATACTAAAATGATGAATGGACCAAAGAAGAGCCTAGCAAAGTTCTATGGCAGAGAAGGGAAAATGACCGTGAGTGCACTTCTGAATTAATCCAATCCAAAGAAAATCAGGTGAATCGTAGCAATCTGCTTCCGATGAAAATCGAGAGAATCATATTAATCTGATTTCCCCATCCCTACTCTCCATTCTCGCCCTGCTGTTATTTCCCTTCTCTCCCTTCTTTGTTCTCTAACTCTCTCTACCCCTTGTAACTCCCCCTTGCAGCCCCATAATTTTGGGAATTCCCCTTGCTCAGTCAGATTGGAACGAGTTGTTTGCCAACTGTGCCCCTTCTTGTGTCTCTCAGAAAACCTGTGTCCTCCTTTGCCTGTTTGAGAACCACTGGCTTAGGACTGTAGCTGCTTCTGCCTCTAGCAGGTGATATAAGCCGATTTTGTCTTCCCTTCCAGTTCCGCAACTGCATGATCACCACCCTCTGCTGTGGAAAGAACCCACTGGCTGATGAGGACACCTCTGCCGGCACCAAGACAGAGACTTTCACAGTCTCAACAAGCCAGGTTTCTCCTGCGTAGAATCATCCTGGAACCCTCTGGTCTCCGGCTGTATCATTTTATTTTTTTATTTTATTTTATTTTACAAATTTATATCCCGCCCCCTCCTGCAATGCAGCTCGGGGCGGCTAACAACAGTAATAAAAACAATTAAAATTACTTAAAATATAAATATAAAATACATCAATAAAACAGGGCTAGAAAACAATAATAAATAGATAAATGGG
>QEPC01009797.1:4265445-4286009 GCA_003113815.1 Sphenodon punctatus | reverse complement strand
GCTGAACTAGAAAAGGTACAGAGAAGGGCAACGAGAATGATAAAGGGTATGGAACGGCTTCTGTACAAAGAGAGGCTTGACAAGCTGGGTCTCTTCAGCTTAGAGAAGAGAAGACTGAGAGGGGACATGATAGAGGTTTATAAAATCTTGAGTGGTGTGGAATGAGTAGACAGGGAACAGTTACTTTTTTACCCTCTCAAATAGTACTAGAACTAGGGGACACTCCATGAAACTAGCTGCTGGCAGATTTAAAACAAATAAAAGGAAGTACTTTTTCACTCAACGCAAAATTAACCTATGGAATTTGTTGCCAGAGGATGTTGTCCAGTAGTATAGCTGGGTTTAAAAAAGGACTGGATAAGTTCTTAGAGAGTAGGTCCATTAATGGCCATTAACCAAGTAGCTCATGGGATGAACTTCTTACTGTCGGGAGCTGGGAGTGAACAACGGGGAATGGATTGCCCATTGGGACTGTTGGTTCTTCTCCCATGTGATCGAGATTGGCCCCTGTCAGAGGACAGGATGCTGGGCTTGATGGACCATTGATCTGACTCAGTATGGCACTACTTATGTTCTTATGTCACACCCTGAAAGGGGTGGGAAGAATTACCCCCCATTTCCCATCCTCTCTTCCTGCCTTAATTTTCCCTGCATGCAAACCAATTATTTGTGCCTCACACAAGGCCCAGAATTAGAACCTTGAGCAGCCGCCACTTACAGTAACTTCTCTGTACCATATGACCTGTTTCCATGGTATCAGCCACCCTTCTCTGACATTCCCTTGACTCCTCCCACCCTTTTCATAGATCACACCCCATCCAGCCTCGAGTTCCTTTCTGATCCCTGGCGGGTTGTCTGCCTCCCAGCTTCCCGCTGTGACTGACTTTGGCATCACCTCAAGTAGGACGTTTTTGGCCAGTGCTTGTGCTGTGGAGGACTGATGGGTGACAAGTTGCTATACTTTTCCTTCTCTCTGTAGCAAGCAAATAGGAGCATATGGACCTGAGATTTCAACATATGTTCCCAGAGCTACGAGATGGCACATTTCAGTTGCACCAATGTACTTTACTTTTATTTTTAGATCCATCACACAAATAAGCTGTTTTTCTCTCCGTTCTGTGTTAACTGACTTTTGAGACTATTTTTGTACAGGATTATGCTCTCTGAGTTCTGATTCTGTGCAGCTTTGCAGGGTCAGGTAGGAAAAGTAGGCTTTAATAAAGAGCCCTTTCCAGGTACAAGCTTCTCATTATCTGGTTTAGTGACACTTCTGAATATTCAGTGGAAACTCAAGATCTTGGGAGCTCAGAATAGCCATTCATGAATCACCCAAGGGTGATGCTTCCTTCCCGTGTTCTGAATGTGGAAGGGGGCTTTATGGGGGTGGAGGAGTTGGGGAAGGTTGCCCATTGGTATTTTCCTCTTCAGGAAAAAGACTCTTCCTTGAATGTCTGGAAGGAAACAGTGTTGGTGGAATGACTGGGGTGCTGATACAGGCAAAGAATGACGTGTGTCAGAGGAATCTGGTTTAGAATCTGACTACGGTTGCCATCTCTCTGGGCTTTGTCCCTCTGTTTCGGGGGCAAGCCACGATTTCTCCAGATCAACCAGGGGTGACTGGCTGCAGGAAACCGGAGCGACCAAGACTTCTGAGGGCAGCAGGAGACGGGCCATATGGTCAGGATGTGACCCCGCCTCTGAGATGACCCCGCCCCTAGAAAGTATCATGATGCGTCACAAAATTGACAGAGTTAAACCCGAAAGTGACACAACAGTCCTTGCCCTACCCCTTTCCTGCAAAGCGCCACAAGATTACAATGCTCTGTAATGTCACAACCGCCCTTTTGACTCTTTTCCCACCACTAATGTGGCCCTGCTGCTGCTACTCCTGCTGCTGCTACTCCACTCCCTTCTGCTCCTGCTGCTGCTACTCCGCTCCCTGCTGCTGCTGCTGCTACTCCGCTCCCTGCTGCTACTCAGCTCCCTGCTGCTGCTACTCCGCTCCCTGCTGCTACTCCGCTCTCTGCTGCTCCTGCTGCTACTCTGCTCCCTGCTGCTGCTGCTGCTGCTGCGAGAAAGCCCTTGGGGAGGTGGTAATCTGATTCTAAGTCTGACCCCAGACCTGAAGAGAGGGGAAAATGGGGGTACAATTGTACTGGACCCCCAAGCCCAGGGAGCCCACCCAAACTACAACACATTTCTCTCTTAATTTACGTTAAAATGTGATGAGCAAAATAATAATTGCAAGTAGCGTGTAAATAAAATACCAATGTGGTCTCCAGAAATTGATTCAAAACTTATGATGGGGAATGGATGATAGCGTGACCCCTAGCTACCATTATGTACTTTCTGGGCCTTCAAGTTTCTCTCAACAGGCCTATCGGACCCAACATGTAAGGGTGCAACTTATTTATTATTATTATTATTATTATAAGCATTTATATAGCGTCAGCAATGTACCTGGCGCTTTACAGAGAATAAGATAGACACGGTCCCTGCCCGAGAGTTTACAATCTAAAGAAGATGGGATGGGGAATGGGAGGGAAGGAGGACAGGAGAGAGCTGGAGGGAAGAGGGAGAGTGGGGGGAGTGGTAGGGGAAGAGGACTTGGAAGCAATATCCAGGCGGATCTTGTCAGTTTTAGAGGTGAAAAAGAGAGCAAGATCCTGAGCGGAGAGAGAAGAGGGAGGAGGAGGGACAGGGGGGTTTGAGAAGGAAGTCAAAGGTGGAAAAGAGGTGGTGAGGATCCCGGAAGCAGGACTCAATGTGTGAGGCATAGTACTGCTGTCTAGCAAGGGAGATAGCAGAGTTGAGCGATGAGAGGCAGAATTTGAAGTGGAGGAAGTTAGCGTAGTAGTGGGATTTGCGCCAGAGGCGTTCAGCAGCCCGGGTGCAGAAGCGGAGATGGCGAATGGTGGGGGTGAGCCAAGGGCGAGGGTTACGGGAGCAAGATGAGCGGAAGGAGATGGGGGCAAGAGAGTCGAGGGTGGAGGTGAGAGAGGAATTGAAGGTGGAGATGGCAAAATCGAGGGAGGAGGAGAAGAGGACCGAAGGGAGAAGAGGGTCACTGCAGAGCAGCTGAGCAGGCTCTTAAAGGCTTCCATTTTTGAAAGCCAGCCTTACACCCCTTTAGTGTTGTAGTATCACCACCCCTACCTCCACCTCTCTTGTATGCCCTGTATTTCTTAGTGAGGAAAAGACCGGACTGGATTCAAGGATGAGGGATCTCCTTCCTGTTCGGTATTCTGAAGCTGCAAACCATCTACCCACCTTCCTGCAAAGGCTTAGTCACTCAGGGATGGTAGCTTGTTAAACTAATACACAGTCCAACCGATCAGTAACAAGCATAGCTCTGGATTTATAATTCAATGAGATTTAGGGTAGATGAAGATGCATACACACTGACTGACCCAGAGCTTGAAATCGCAGACCTACTGTTAGTAATTTGTAACCTGTCACTAAAATCTGCCACTGTACCTGAGGACTGGAGGGTAGCAAATGTAACCCCAATATTTAAAAAGGGATCCAGAGGCAATCCTGAAAACTACAAACCAGTAAGCTTGACGTCTGTGCCAGGCAAAATGGTGGAAACCATAATTAAAGACAGAATTACAGGGCATGTTGACAAACATGGCTTAATGGGGAAGAGTCAACATGGATTTAGTAAAGGTAAGTCATGCCTGACTATCCTGTTGGAATTCTTTGAGGGTGTAAATAAGCATGTGGACAAGGGAGACCCAGTAGATATAGTGTACCTGGATTTCCAGAAAGCATTTGATAAGGTCCCTCATGAGAGACTCTTGAGAAAATTAAAAAGTCATGGGATAGGAGGTAGTGTCTTACTATGGATCAGAAACTGGTTAAAAGATAGAAAGCAAAGGGTAGGACTAAATGGTCAGTTTTCACAATGGAGAGATGTAAAAAGTGGTGTGCCTCAGGGATCTGTATTGGGACCGGTGCTGTTTAATGTATTCATTAATGATTTGGAAAAGGGTGTTAAGAGTGAGGTGATCAAATTTGCAGACGACACCAAGTTATTCAAGGTAGTTAAAACACGAGCAGACTGTGAGGAACTGCAACAGGATCTTACGACACTGGGTGCCTGGGCATCTAAATGGCAAATGAGATTTAATGTGGACAAGTGCAAAGTGATGCACGTAGGGAAAAATAATCCAAACTATGCGTACACAATGCTGGGTACTAAGCTAGGAGTTACCACTCAGGAAAAGGATCTGGGGGTGGTTGTGGACAATACAATGAAATCCACAGCGCAGTGCGCAGCAGCAGTCAAAAAAGCAAACAGAATGTTAGGAATTATTCGGAAGGGGATAGAGAATAAAACTGAGGATGTCATAATGCCTCTATACAAATCAATGGTGCGACCGCACCTCGAATATTGTGTGCAGTTCTGGTCGCCCCATCTCAAAAAAGACATAGCTGAACTAGAAAAGGTACAGAGAAGGGCAACAAAAATGATCAAGGGCATGGAAGGGCTCCCGTATGAGGAGAGGCTTGGTAGGTTGGGGCTCTTCAGTTTGGAGAAGAGACGACTGAGAGGAGATATGATAGAGGTCTATAAAATCATGAGTGGTGTGGAACTAATAAACAAGGAGCAGTTATTTACCCTCTCAGCTAGTACTAGAACTAGGGGACACTCCATGAAACTCATGGGTGGCAAGTTTAAAACAAATAAAAGAAAATATTTTTTCACTCAGCGTATAATTGGGTTGTGGAATCTACTGCCAGAGGCTGTGGTAAGGGCCAGTACTATAGCTGAGTTTAAAAGAGGTTTGGACAAGTTTCTGGAAGATAGGTCCATTAGCAGCTATTAGCCAGACAGGATCAGGGAACATGACGGGAGCTGGGGGAAAACAACAGGGAATGGATCCCCCATTGTGACCTGTTGGGTGCTTCTCCCAAGCCACCGTGATTGGTCACTGTCGGAGACAGGATGCTGGGCTAGATGGACCATTGGTACTTCCTGTGTTCTCATGTGCCGCCTAGGCTGGGCCCCCTGCACTGCAGCACAGTAAGCGTAAGGGTTAATCTGGCCCAGGGAAGGGGGAACGTAGAGTGAAAACAGACATGCATATAATTCCACTTGAGCCATTCTTACGCATGTTGCAGAGCTGTATTGGCATCCTATGCAGCCCTGCAACATGCAAAAGAAAGGTTAACGCTGAGTTAAGGCGCATGTCTGTTTTCACCCATAGACGACATGCTGTGGAACTGGAAACCATTGAGCCGGTCACAAAAAGCCCACAGGTAGTGTGATCCTCCAGTGGAATAGCGTGTGTGCTAGCAGTCAATATAGTAGCAAGTCCCATTCATTTAAATGGGGCTTGCGCCAGGTAAGTGCTGTGGGGTTTGGCTGATTAGTCTCTACTGCTATTGGAGTCAGTTGCATACAGCTACCCTGGCAAACAAATTAAACAATAAAAACACATTCAAGAGACAATCTTGAAGGGAGGGGAGAGGTGTAGCTAGATTTGAATGGGTCCTGGTAGAGAAGATGGAATGGGGCCTCTCAAACACCATTCCAGTGACAGCAGGATGTAGCATCACCAAGGAGCGTTGACCTTACACTGCCTGTTCTTATCATAGCTATGCCCTTGTCACTCCAGTTTATTCTGCTGTTATTGTACTCAGTATTTCACAAGGATTAAAACGACACCAAACATGCACGTTTAGCATATTGGAATGTTTAGGATGTTAATTTTTATGCAGAAGCGTTTGATAATCATGTGCATTGTATAGAACAAACCTGCGGCTGCCACAGAGCCCTTCTGCCAGTTTAATTTATAGTTTGTAAGCGACGGGGCTTATGTCACAACAGCCCTTTCGACTCTCCCCCCCACCGCTGATGCAGTCCTGCTGCTGCTGGAAAAAAACCCACGGGGAGTGGTAATCTGACCCCAGACCTGATGACTGGGGTGGATGGTGGTACAAAAGCTGCTGGTACAAGAGCTGTGTGCAGACTTTCCCCTTAGTTTTGTGAGGCACCACGCATGCTTGGAACAAGGAGGCAATATCGGTTCAGGAAGCTCACAGGGTGTACACTTGGTAGCAGTAGCCAAACCTGTGCAAAAAATGTACATCCTAGGATATTTACCTGCCGCGCTGGGCTTACGTCCAGTCCTATGCAAAGGTTTTGATGCTTGAGGGCAGCAATGATCGCAAAGCACCTGACTAGAACAATGGGAGAGTAGGGTTGTGCTCAGAATTAGGGTTTCCACCTTGTGGTTTTGACCCTGCCACTCTCATAGGCCAAAATGGCGGCATCAGGGTGAAAACCCGAGGCGTCAGCCCTACTCAGAACAGAACAATGGTGGAAGAAAGAATAACTTACTGTTGTAGCCAATTGACTGAGGAATTAGATCCCATTTCTACACATACTTGGATGAACACAAACACGAGAGAGAGAAGAGTAACTTGCGGCTAAAATTTACGCAGGGACACTGACCCACATAAGCTCCAGAGGAGGGCCACTGTTTTGGGAGACCCCACCCCCTTGTCCTTAGGGGGGGGGCTAATTGGAACCTGAGCCCGGGCCCACCATAACCTTGCTATGCAACTGAATCCTGACAAGACGGAGGTGATGCTTGTGGAACAAGCCGGGGCAGTGGTGGCCCCCCATCATAGATGGGGTACGTCCGCTGGTGTCTCAAGACCGCAGTGTGGGGGTGCTCCTAGACCCACAGCTCCACCTGGATGTCCAGGTGGCAGCTGTGGTGAAGGGTGAATTTTGCTATTTACATCTGGTGTGACAGCTTAAGCCGTATGTCTCAGATGCGGACTTGCCACTATCAAACATGCTTTTTTTTACCTCAAGATTGGATTACTGTAATGCGCTCTATGTGGGGCTACCCCGGCGATGGTCCGGAGACTGCAGCTGGTGCAGAATGCGGCGGCTCGTCTCCTTAGGGGGACGAGTCATCGTGAGCACATTACTCCGGTGCGCCATTCTCTGCACTGGCTGCCGATAGTCTTCCAGGTCCGATTCAAGGTGTTGGTTTTGATCTTTAAAGTCCTATATGGCCTGGGCCCCACTTACCTGCAGGATCTCCTCACCCTCCGGGTTCTGGACCGGCCCTTGCGGTCCTCTGGGAGCGCCTTCCTTGAGGTTCTTCGGGTCTCCCGGGTGACGACTATGAGGAGGGCATTCTCGGTGGATGCACCGTGGCTGTGGAACTCCCTCCCACCGGAGCTCCGTCTGTCCCCGGACCTCCCCTCCTTCCGAAGATATTGCAAGACCTGGCTGTTCCGCCAGGCCTTTGGTGAGGGAGCTGGGTGATGGATGGCGGGTTGGGTAAGGGATGGAAAATGATGTTTTTATGCTCTGCCTGGGTTATTTTAATATTTTATGTGTTTTTATTGGTTTGGATTGTTTTAAGATGTTGTGAGCTGCCCCGAGCTATGAAAGCAGGAGGGGGCAACAAATAAATTTAAAGAAATAAAATAAATAAATTACGCACACACACACACCACAAGATTGCCTGAAAAATGTCATGTCAACTCCTCCTCTTCTCTACTTTTTACCTTTTCTCCTCCTACACTTAGAGTTTATTTATTTATTTAATAATTTCTAGCCCCTCCCCATCCAGTCTCACAGCAGCTCGGGGCGGTTTACATAATTTAAAACAGATAAAAATATACGAAAAGGGGGAGGTTACAAAGACATTAAATATGATAAAAAGAGATAAAATCCCACCCCCTCTCCCTTTACCCCCCTCCCCCAAAGGCCTGGACAAACAGCCAGATCTTACAGGCCCGACGAAAGGCCTACAAGCTGGGAGCCAGGCGAGTCTCCTGTGGGAGGGAGTTCCACAGCCACGATGCGACCACCGAGAACGCCCGCTCCATCGTGGCCCCCCGGTTTACCCAGGGGACCCCCAAGAAGGCGCCCCCGACAGAGCACAGAGGTTGCTCCAGGACCCGGGGAGTGAGGCGGTCTCTCAGGTAGGAGGGGCCCAGGCCGTGTAGGGCTTTAAAGGTCAACACCAGCATCCTGAATCGAGCCCAGACCGCTATAGGCAGCCTGTGCAGAGCCTGGGGCACTGGTGTAATGTGCTCCCTTGGTGTAAAGTTTGTCAACTTACTACTGAAACCATCATTTTAACGTATTTGGTGTATTAACAATTGTGGATTTTTTAAAAACAGTTTCAACAGAACTAGGGAATATACAGATATATTTGCAATGGATTTGACACAGCACGTACGATATTATTTTGTATGTATTTATTTATTTAAGAAGTATTTTCCCCACCCATCCTGCCACAGGCAGTTCTGGGCATCTTACAATGCCGGGATCACGGGTAGGTATAAACTGTAGAGACTATTTATTTATTTAGACGTATATGCCGCCCTTCCCATAATGGCTCAGGGTGTTTGCTTTGATGCATTTTGTTGGTTGGGTTAATAAAGGTTTTAGGCCACAATAATCCACCAACCAAACCGCTGACTCCGAAACAGTTCAGTGGGTTTCAATGAGAACACTTTGGAGTAAGTGGTTTGTCGATTGCAGTCTTATTGTTCTATAAAAATTAAAATCAATTTAATTTTTTTTTAAATCAGGGAGCCTGTGCCCTGGCATCCTCCCTCACAGCCACACCAGGGAACATGGGCCTCTCAAGTAGGGTTGCCATATATGCACATTTTTAGAGGACGCTTTACACTATACACGATACAGCCCTGCCACCTGTATTTCTCATACGTTTACAGTTTACACGATACAGCCCTGCCACCTGTATTTCTCATACGTTTACAGTTTACACGATACAGCCCTGCCACCTGTATTTCTCATACGTTTGCACAATACAGCCCTGCCACCTGTATTTCTCATACGTTTACAGTTTACACGATACAGCCCTGTCACCTGTATTTCTCATACGTTTACAGGATACACGATACAGCCCTGCCACCTGTATTTCTCATACGTTTACAGTTTACACGATACAGCCCTGTCACCTGTATTTCTCATACGTTTACAGGATACACGATACAGCCCTGCCACCTGTATTTCTCATACGTTTACAGTTTACACGATACAGCCCTGTCACCTGTATTTGTCATGTATCCTCTAAATTTTGCATAGATGGCAACCCTACTCTTCAGGCATGCGGGCCTCAGCGCGCAGGCAACACTGTTATTAGCTACACCCTTGTCAGGACAAGGTGAGCCATGGGTTGAATAAGACAGAAGGGAGGCATGTTGGGAGGCACATGAGGTAACAGTACAATGACCCCTCTTGCCAAAAAGGCAGGAGAAAGCGAGCCCTTCACACTGCTGAGTCACTCTCCCTTGGTGTGTTCTCTGCCCTCTAACTGCACAAAGAGTACAGCACAGCTTCAATAGGCCCAAGTACACATCTCTGCCCCCCACCCCCGCCACACACGCCCTCTGAACGCTGCAGTTAACATCAGTGCCACAAGGCCTGTCCCAGGCCGCCGACTGTTACCCCGTTACATGAACTGACACACAAGGCAGTGTCACTGACTGATTGCATTTCCCATAGGAGCTGCTGCCGGCATGTTCATCAACAAGGTGAAGGGGATGGGGAGCCCTAGGCTTTCTCTCATTATTGGAACCTGCTCTTCGGCATGCCTCCTCCCCTTGCCCAGACTCCTGTAGCAAAGCATTGGCAAACTAAATTCAGCCCTGCTGCCACCTGTTCATAATCATGCTGGCATGAGGACTTGAACAGGAATAATTAGCAGCTGCCAACTGCAGCCCTCTCAATTAAGATGCTAATCAGAAGCATTAGCAGGAAAGTGAGACAAACCTGTGAATATAAAATCTGCTTTGCTGCAGACTGGCTTGGACCTGCTTTAGGATGGACTAGCTTTTATTGTTACATTTTGATTATCATTATTATTCTTATTTTTGAAGTCTTTACTAGAGAAGCAATGGCAATGCTAGAGCCTACTGAACTGGAACCTGAGCCAGGTAATGGAAAGGCAGAGCTAGGGATCCCCAAATTAGGGGTTACCCCATCTGCAGAGAGTGGGGAAGGGGGTTGTGGTTCAGGTTGCTGTTGGATATGCTTTGCTGCTGCTTTGGGGCGGTAGCATTGTAGGACAGTCTTCAAATGAGACCACTCGGGGAAGACTGTAGCAAGCCTGGGGTTAGGATTTGGGGTTCTGTGTCCTTCCTCGTGGACTTCTCTATTAAATGTGAAGCCAAAGAACTAGTTTCTCCCTGCAGGACAAATGAATTCCCTTCAGTACGGGGATGCAATCCTCCCATCACTGAAGTCAAGAAGAGCTGGGCAGTTGACTTGAATGGCTGGAGGGTTGTGCACTTACTGTTGCTATTGCTTTCTTTGACAAGGGGCTGGTTTTCTCTTGAGACTTTAGGCCACTTACCCCCTGAAACCTGTTAAGGGGCACTCTGAAGTCCATCTGCAGCGTTCTTCAGAGGGCCTGCAGCTGGGTACAGAGCGTGTCTTGGAAAAACATGGCCTTCGGCAAATGAGCCTGGCTAACATTCAAAGTGCCTTTGTGTCATCTCCATGCTGTAATATGGCACAATCCCCCTTCCACTCAAGCCAATGAGAGCTAGGCCACAATGACTTAAATGGCTGCAGGATTGCATGCATCCTTAGTGTCCGTTACAGAGATGAAGAATCTGCTCCTCTGGGGGGATAGTGTGTCTGCTAGAGGACAGGATTGTGGAATCCTGGAAGGGACTGTCTGCGAGGGTCATTGAGTCCAGACCCCTGTTTGGTGTAAGGTTTGCCATATCTGCCTCTTCATCTGTTCATCCAGCCTCTTGTTACTATAATAACCCACCTCCAATGATGGCGGTTAGTGTATGTTTGAGCCCTATTGAGATGACAGGGGCTCACGCATGTGCTCATGATTTCTAGTATGTGTGTGTTGTCCATCTGGAGGAGGATTGTGCTGAGTGGTGTTTATAGTTAAGGTGTGTGTGTATGTGAGAGAGAGGCTTACTCCCAGCTCCACTACAGGCTCCTCCTGTATCGAAAGGACTTCCTGTCTGTGCCAGGTAGGCAATCCTTCCTTTCCCGTGCTGCTGTCTCCTCTGAGAGGATAGCACTGGTGCCACTGTTTCATTCAGTGTGATGCCCATGCTAGTGCTGTCTGCCTGGAGGATTGTGCTGTTCCTCTTGGATCCTCCGAGCACTCTGTTGGCATAACTGTGAATCGTTGCAATAGGGTGTCTGCTGGCTGAAGGCCTGGACAATTGGGCTGCCTGGCTATAAGCTCTCTGGGGCAGCAGGACCTCTTGCTAGCTCTGGACAAAATGCCTAGTACGATGGGCTCTAAACTCTCCTGACAGAGAACATTACTGAGAGCACCTAGCTATTCCAAGAACAGTGTCCCGACATAAGCAAGAGAGAAGTGATAGTAGTCATCCATAAAATGGTAGGCCTGGAAGGGGGCGGGGGGTGGAATATCGTTTAATCCATACCAGTTTTTAGGTGGAATGTAGCTAGACTAGAATGGGGGCTCTCTCCACCCCCTGCCATGAGATAGAAGAGGCAACTGGGAAAAGTAGGCCCCCCAGGCTCATGAAAGTACAGATGGACCCTCTGCCCCTGTTGTTAACTATGCCCCTGGGCATCATTAGCGAAGTCTAAACCATCTGTTCCTGGCTTTTTTAATTATTTGTTTTCTTGGATATTTGCACTAGAGTAAGTTGGTGTCTCTGTAAAAGTAACCTAACTAAACTCTTTAATTTGTTTTCCAGCTAACAAGGCACAAGTAGCCAGGCGATCAAGTATCCTTGTCCGTGGCCATAGCCGCAGCTACCCACCAACGCTAAGCATGGTGATTGAAGCTCTAAAAGCTCAAAATGAGAAAAAGGGCACCTCCGTCATAGCTATCAAACGCTACATCCTGGCCAAATACCCAGCGGTCGACCCAATAAGGCTCAAGTACATGTTGAAGAAGGCTCTGACTAAAGGGCTCGACAGTGGATTCTTGATCAGACCCCAAAATTCTTCAGCGTTGGGGGCAACTGGGAAATTCAAGGTAAGATGTAATAAATAATCTTCCACAAAGGTGACTTTGGGGTGGGCGGGGGGGCCTGTGTCTGTGCGTGAAATCCATCTAGTGGTGCTGGCAAAGCTGTTATGGACTGGGTGGGAAGGGAGGATATCTTGCGCGGTGGGTAAAAATGTAACTTTCCTCCAGTTCTTCCTGCAGCATCTCAAAGAGCTGGCTGGCTGGCTACGCCATTCTCGTGCGGTTAATGGTTCTACAAGAAAGGGAATAGCTGTGAGCAGCATGTAACAGTAATACCGGGTGTCCTGCTCTGTCCAGTAGCACTGTGTACCTGGGGGCTTGATCCTGCAGATGCTTGCACTGCTGTGCAGCAGGGCTCCTTAGTTCTGGTGCACCCTGATCACACAGATGCAGGACTTGTCATTTTGAAGGTCACTGGATATTTTTAAACAAGATGTGGCGGGTGGGGGTCCATGATCGGTGTGCGGGGGAGCACTTCAAACAAGCGCATCTGTGCACGGCTGCCCTGTCCCAGTTTTTTGGGGGAGTACCCCGTGCGGGGACTGGGTGGGCACACGAGTGCATGGGCCACAGAAGCGCACCCCCTATGCATCCATATTCAAACGAGACCCCTCCCACGTGGACGTGTCTCGTTTTTTAAAAATCCACTATCTCTCAAACTGATCTGCCACCATCTCTCGTTGGCAGGCTTTAAGCCTGCTGACTTGAAGTCCTGCCATGACTGAGCGCATCTCTCTGGGATGGCTTGGACAGGTGATGTTGAAAAGCAACTGGGTGGAACGGACAACTGGAAATTATTTCTTCTCCATGCTTGCTGCACATCAGTCTTGTAGCTTCTACTTGGGCAGGGCACTAGGCAAACCTATGCCCATCCCAGTTTCCACAGGGAAATCCTGGTGGACGCCACCTGCTGCCCCTTGACTCCTAGTTGCAACTTGAAAACTGCAACAAATGAACTTGTTTGAACCTGGTTATCAGCATATGGGGGGACTAATCTGACCTGTCAAGAGGGCAAGGGTGGGCGCTTGCTGTGTTGGTCCCAAATGTAAGAGATGGCAACAAAGTAGTTCAGGTTACCTCTTTTATTGTACTACTTACGTTTTTGGGACCAGCAAGGTAACCGCCCTCTCTCTACAGATGGCCCAATAAAAGAGATCTCCTTTGTCTCCAGTATAACCTGCTGGGTCCAGCTCTGTCCTGGCATATGCTACCTTGTAGAACTGCTTTGTCCGTGCAGTTGGCATCGGGCAAGCCCAAGAAACTCTCTGGGAAGAGCTCTGCAGAGGGAGAAAAGGCTTCTAAATCGGAGAAGGTGGCAGCGAAACAGCCTAAAGCCAAGGTGCCTCCCAGAAAAGCAGGAAGTAAAGGTAAGGGTCTCCCATTTGGTGGGGTAGCTCGGCGTGGCCTGCAGACAGACTCCTGCGTTCTGGGGAAGCTCTTCCCCCCTGGAATGGAAGCGGTATGGAGCATGGTTTCAAAACGGGGAGGCCAGGTGCCTTATCCTTTATATTAATTAGCATATTAGTCTGCTTCTCTCAGGGTGTTGCAAGTGCTTTGCAGCAGAGGTTTCCTTAGGAGCTGCAGTGCCCTGCACATCAGTAACACATGCCTAAAGCCAGGGGTGGGGAACCCTTTCCCACTCAGGGCTACTTTGAAAAATTAGTACTAGCTCCGAGGGCTGCATAGAAGTTAGGGTGCACCCTTACTTCAGTACCATCTAGCCCTAATCCCTGGTGGGGTGGGGGTAACGGGTGCACCCAGGAATAGAAGGCTCCCCAGCATGGATCTGTCCCTTCTCCTTGTGTGCAACCCCAGACTTGCCTGACGAAGGGCCCTGTCAGGTCCGAAAGCTTGCATGCTGCCTCCGCTGACTGGAGTTGGTCCAGTAAAAGAGATTGCTTGCCTACTTTGTCTCTGTTGTCCTCATCTCGGCCTCCTTCTCTTGAGCTCGTTTGTTCAGTGTTTGGGGGTAGGAACTGGATCCAGGGATTGAATCCAGGAACTGTAAAGGGTGAAGATAAAAACTAGCCATGGGCCACATTTGGGCTCTGGGCCGGAGGTTCTTATTTTGAAGTTACTGTGGGCCCAGCTACCACCTGCCATGTGTGTACAAACCTCTGTTTCCCAGTCCCCTCCTCCTGTGTACATGGAGGCCAAGCAGGGCCCATACCTGAATAATGACCTTGGGAGAGCAAAATGGCAGCAAATACTATTGTCAGGGGAACATGGATTTTGCTGCAAATGCTATGAAGCTGTTCTGCCTTTTCTGGTTGGTGGGGCAGTGGAAGGAATAGCAGGAAATTTGGGGGGTGGAATACCCAATATTCCTTGACATTATCCTGGAGGCCAAGCCTGTGAATTCTAATACCACCTAGTAGGTTTTATATCTCGAAGGCTGTCTCTGGAGTCCCCTCGCTCCCATCTGCTAGTAAAAGATGCTTCAGGTTTTGACTACACAGGCCAGTGTGGACACTTACACAGTTTGAGCCTGATCCTCAAAGGGCTGTGTTGGCATCATCTCAGTTAATCAGATGGTGATTGTGCCAGTGGAGCACTTTGAAACTTGGGAGTCCTTGTCCTTGAAAAGGGGTTTGCTGACCTTGGGATGCCCTTCAGCCTGACCTTATACAGGCACCTGCACTGGTGTCTGCTTCTGAGAATTTGGCTAATGGCTGAAATGGGCAGCTCCGCATACTCGTGGTGTGTTCTAGCTGTCTTTAGCATCGGTTGACGGCTGGCTATTTTGATCTTGCAAGGAGAAATTTTTCTGCAGAACCAGCGGGTCTCTTCTAGGTCTGTGCCAGTCTTTATTGACAACTGGGCCTATTAGGTAGAGGGACAATTAAATCTCCTCCATATGACAAGCTTGTAAACAGAAAACTGCCTCGTCTGTGTCATTTCCTCCCCCCATCTTTTCAACAGATGCTAAGGAGGAAAAACCGAAAGCTGCAAATAAGAAACCCAAGGCAAAATCCAGTGATGTAAGTATTGGATGCCAAAAGGAGGAGTCCCATCTGTCTTCCCCCACTTGGTTCTGCAAGCTCCTTGCTTGTGATTAGCATGGGGAACCATGGCTCTTGCAAGGGTCTGTTTAAGAAACTTGTTCAACTGTGCTGGGGATGTTGGAACGGAACCAACTTCCTGCTAGAGGGTTTAATGAAGCACTAACTTTATTCTCGGAGCTGCAAACGAAGCGGGAAGCGCTTGATCTGCTCTCTTCCACAGCGACTGCTGAGTGAAAGCGTGAAACTCAGTGCTGAGCTGCACCTATTAGACTAACCAACAGCTAACCTCTGAATGGGCTTGTAGGTGACTAAACCCACCAGTGTAACTGCTGTGATATTGATCTAACTCTCTTCGCAGGACCAGGCGAAAGCTCCCGCTAAGCTTAAGGCAAAGACCTCTGAAGGAAAAGCTGACCAGAAACCAAATGCAAAAAAAGCATCCCAAGCAAAGCCGGCCGGTGGGCCCAAGAAAGCCCCCTCCAAGGCAAAGACCGCTGCCTCCGCAGCAGAGGCAGATAATGATGCCAAGCTGGCACCTGCTGCCAAAACAAAGGCAGCTACTGGGGGGAAAGGCCCTACTAAAGCGGAGAAGGTGAAGGGAGCGGGTGGGGCAGCCAAAGTGAAGGCAGCAGGTGTGACAAAGAAAACCACTGCCAAGGGGAAGATGCAGGCAAAGGGGGCAGCTGAAAGCCAGGGGAAGAAAACCAGGGCAGCTGCAAGGCTTCAAGCCTGTGCAGAGGATGAGGTGGCAGTAGGGGAAGGTACCTCCACCAAAGCAGGCAGCAAACCAGGCAAGAAAAAAAACTAGGGCCTCCCTGCACTGAGGAAATGACTGCTTGGTGAGGGCAGGGGACATGCTGACACAATAGCTTTCTCCAGCTCAAGGGCACCAGTCCGACCTGCCATTTTAGATGGGACCTGGCAGCCTTTTAACAGTGTCCGAGTTGTGCTGCTATCGCTGTCATGGCTGGCTTCTTTTAAACTGTAGTAAATTAGAATCTCCCTCTTTTTTTAAATTGTCTAACGTTCCCAATAAAGTTACTGCACGCTAATAGCAAAGCTAACGCTGGAGTTGTGCCTTCCTGAATCGCTGTGTCGAGGGGTGACGTTCATGGGCTCCTGTAGCAGACGAGAGCTTCTGCTTGTTCCTTTCTTGCTCAAAACCTGAGCTCGCGCCTAGCTGTGGAGCTAGGCAAGGCTGAATGCTGCTCGTGCTAATTGGCATTTCTCATTGTTCCAATTAGGTGAAATAGAGATAGGCATGGCAGCCTTCCAGGCCCAAGGAAAGAATAACATGGGGCTAATTTGCAAGGCTCCATGCATGGGTTTACATACTGTGAAACTGCAGCCGGGTTCAGGCCCTCCAGCACAGGGAGGATGAGGGGGCTCTCCATTCTAAATCCACAGACTGCTGGACTCCTTAAGTTGCATGGACTAGAGGGAGTGACCACAAACCATTAGATCTAGCTTTGTGGGAGTGAAAGCTCAACCTTAAAGTACGACAATCCAGTGTTGCTGAGAAGGACAGATGGGCTACAGTTCAGTGTTAGGGGAGGGTGAAACAAATAAAAAATAAATTTTTGTTTTGTTTACCCCGTCCTTCCCAGATGGCTCAGGGCAGCTAGTTCTTTCTAAGTTTGAGGGTGCAATTCCCACCCATTCAAGCCAATGGGAAGCTTGCTGCTAATTCAAGTGGGTTTGGGATTGCAGCCATAGGAGGCGGTTACAGCTCAAATCATTATTTTATTAACAAACATTTATATAGCGCCTGCAGTGTACCTGGCACTTTACAAAGTAACAAAATAGACACAGTCCCCGCCCTAGGGCTTACAATCTGAGAGACAGGAGCTGGGGAGGGACATAGGAAGGGGAACAGAGGGAGAGACATGGGGGTCTAACATTCATGAAGATGCAATGTCTCCAGTGCATGTACTTGACTTGGTTACGTTGAGAATAACAGCAGGCAAGATCCATGTGGCAAGGATAAGGGTACACAGACCATAGGTATAGGATATAGTGGATCAGCAGGATAAAGAGTCAGACAGAGCAGAGCGAAAGAGGTGAGTTTTAAGGAGAGATATGAAGGGAGGGGGCAAGGCGGATGTGGACAGGGAGGGAGTTCCAGGCATGGGGGGCAGCAAGTGAGAAGGGACGAAGGCGCTTAGGGGAGCAGGGAAGGTGTGGAAGGGTGAGAGAAGGGACACAGGAGGAGCGAAGTGCATGGGTTGGAGTATGGCAGGCGATAAGCGCAGAGAGGTAGGGGGGAGCTGTTGGATTTTATTAGTGGTCAAAAACCAAAATTTAACTGCCTACTGTGCCAGGACCTGTTAGAGCTCTGTCTAGGCATCAGCAAAGTTTACACACAGCAAAAGGAAAAATAGCTAAAATTCTCAGTAGCAACAACTTAGAAGTAATAAACAACACCATGGAGATTATTTTCAATCTAGAAACAATCTACTTTATTGAGAAATATATTGTGATAGGAAAGGCCTAGCCCTAGATCTTTCTATCTAGCTGCCACCAGCATGGTGGCCAGTCATGTTGAAGGTCAGAGGAAGAAGAGAGGAATGGAGAAAGGTAAGGAAGAAGTCCAGTAGGAGTTTCCTGGGCACATCCCACTTGGGAGGGGGAAGGGGGGCTTAGAAGCAGAGATCAGAAAGGTTAAAGTGATGCGCACACCAACTCACTATCTCTGCTCCCAATGCCCCTAGTGGTCATTAGGGTTTGTTGGTGCAAAAGGTTGATGTCATCTGGAGCTGTTTCTCCAACACCCCTTCTCATCGCCTGTCGCACTGGCTCATGACTCCCATTTGCTCACGTAGCATCTGGAATCGATCCCTTGGTAGTGGCTTGGTCAGTCCATCTGCTACCATTTCTTCAGTTGGGCAATACTTCAACTCAATTAGCCCTTCTTCCTGTGCATCTCGAACATAGTGGTACTTTATGTCAATGTGCTTCGTTCGAGACTTGGCCTTTTCCATTTGTGAGAGCTTAATGCAACTCTGGTTGTCCTCAAACATCGTGGTAAGCCTTGGCTCTTCAATTCCAAAGTCCAACAGCAGCTTGTGCACCCACACAACTTCCTTGCATGCTTCACTACCTGATATGTATTCTGCTTCTGTTGATGAGAGTGTAACACGTGACTGCTTCCTGCTAGTCCAACTTATGGCTCCATTTCTGTAGAGAAACAGGTGTCCATTGCAATCAGCTATGTCTTCAGCTCAATCTGCATCCATGTATCCCACCAGTCTAGGGTTGCTGCTTACTGGAATCTTCAATGCGTAGTGTGCGGTACCCTTTAGGTATCTTCCCCAGTCTCTTGACTGCGGTCCAGTCATTCTTGGTTGGGGCACTTGCTTTCCTGCTTAAGATTCCCACCGCTGTGGCAATATCTGGCCTTGTCACTGTGGCTATGTACAAAAGCTTGCCAATCGCTTTCCTGTACTGGTTGTTGGCTGGTAGGGGCTCATCACCTTTTGTTTCAGGAAATTGACATCCATTGATGTACTGACCTCATTGGGCATCTGTCAGTCCCAGACATTCCAAAAGATCCTTGATCTTTGCTTTCTGCTTGAGAAGATAACTTCCATCCTCTTCTCTTTCTATTTGAATGCCAAGGTAGTGTGAGATGCTTCCAAGTTCCTTCACTTCTACTTCCTTGTTTAGGTGCTCAACAATCTTGTGACTGTCTTGCTCCTGTTCATAACAGAGGTTCAGATCATCAACATAAGTCAGGATATAAGTCCATTTATTGTCTCTGAATCATGAGTACAGGCAGGGGTCAGTTTGTCCTTGCGTGAATCCTTCCTTAAGCAGTAGTTGATGTGCTGGGCTCTTGCAGCTCTGCACTTGTGGTGAGGTAGGAGTATCTCAAGGGTGGAACTCCTTTTGTTGGACCTCCTGTGAGTGCCTGGGTTCTGGCTCAGCTTCTGTGACCTCTTGCCAATCTGTGAGCCAGAAGCAGATTTGGATGCAGTGCCTGAGGGTCTGCTCATTTGGTTCCTCTTTCATTTAGATCCTTGATTCCAGGTCTGGTAATTCACCTTTTGATTGGCTTTTGTCTTTCATCAAAGTACACACCATTGCAAACTTCAATATTACCAGTTTCAACATCAAGAATTCTGTATCCTTTTCCTCCTAGTACATATCCGCACAAAATTCCTTTCTTGCTTCTGCAATTCAACTTGTTTCTCTTTGCCTTTGGTACATATGCATACACAGCACATCCAAATACTCTGATGTGGTTTAGGCTAGTGTCCAAACCACAGTTCAAGTGGAGTCTTCTCTATGGCTTTGGTTGGCAATCTGTTCTGCAGATAGCTGGCAGTTATTACTACTTATCCCCAGAACTTGCTTGGCAAACCTGCATCTTGTAACATGCATCTGTCCATCTCCAGTAGAGATCTATTTTTTCTTTCTGCAACACCATTCTGCTTGGGAGAATGAGACTATAGTTTCATGTTCAATTCCCTGTTCTCTCAGAAAGGTTTTCATGTCATTTGAGATGTATTCACCTCCATTGTCTGACCTTAGTCTCTGAGGCTTTCTTCCAAACTTGTTGCTGACCAATGCAACATATTCCTTAAGCTTCTCATCTCTCAAGGTGTAAACATAGGCAAATCTTGAGAAATCATCAATAAACGAAACTATATAAAAATTTCCTCCAAAACTCTCTTTCCAGAGGACCTGAAACATCACTGTGAATCAACTCTAGAGGGTGCTGAGACTTTCTTCTCTAGCTTGTGAAATGTTGACTTCACACTTTTCGCAGTAACACAACACACATCTGCCTGCAGCCTCTTTACACAGCTGCCCCTTAAAGTCTTTAATTCCCCTTTCTCAAGCTGGCAAATTACATATCACGGTGCCCTAGTTATCTGTACCAAAGTAGATCACAGATCTTGTAAATCCACTTCAAAAAGTCCACTGCCTCTTAGAGATCCAGACATTATTAAATCACCGTCCTTTGCGACATAGCAATGTTCATCCATGAATTCAAACTTGCATCCTTTCTTAACCCCATACTTTACAGAGATTAAGTTATTCTTTAATGAAGGGACATACAGAGCATCTTCAATGATCACTGTCACAGTTTCTCCATCAGGGAGCTTGCAAAGGATTTTTGCAGTGCCCTTCTCTTTTGACAGGTGCGGCTCCTCCTGCAGGGAGTTATGGGCATTGCCCCCCAAAGCCCTGCAGGGGGACCGCTGCGGCTTTAGTTTAAAAAAACAAACAAACAAAAAAAAACCCGCGCTGCCGTTTCTGACAGCTACAGCAGCCTCTGAGCTGCTGCAGAGGCTGCTGTAGCTGTCACTCAACCTGTTCTCCCTTCGGGGACCCACCCACTCCACTGGGAGAGGGAGTGGGTCCCCAAAGGGACAAAAAGGTTCAGCAGCTCAGCCGCCCAAAGCATTTTCCTATAGGAAAACGTGATTGGGGCGGCTGAGCTCCTCTGTCCACAGCACGTATGGGACGTGCTGTGGAGGGAGGGGCTGAGCCTTCCATTGCGCTCAATGGGCGCAATGGAAGATCTCGCCAGGGCGGTCGGGCTGACAGCCCTGGCGAGATA
>QEPC01009797.1:4253759-4264224 GCA_003113815.1 Sphenodon punctatus | reverse complement strand
TGTTTTCTTCCATCCAATGTTAACCCTGGGAGCTCCTGGGTTGTGCCAGGGTTTTGCCACTGTTTCCCTTTTAAGCTTGAAGTGCATTTTAGACTGGGTTTTCTTCCATCTGATGTTAACCCTGGGAACTCCTGGCTCCGCCTACCGTTGCCCTGGCTCCGCTCGCCGGCCCACCGGCCTTACTGCCCCTCCAAACTAAAAAGCCACCAGCCACCCCTGCCTTTTGAGCACATTTCTCTCCCATTTGCTAAGAAAATAGGAATGGAGTAGCCCATATCAATTTCTGAGAATTCTACATCCTTGAAGAGATTTTCAGAAGCACCAGAATCAATATAAAAAAACATTTTAACTGACTTCTGTCATTGCATTAAAACTTTTGATTTTTCCTTCTGATTCTTTCCTTGAGAGTTGGCAGCTTTCTGCAGACACTCTGTCTCAGCAGTAATGGGTGCTTTAGGCTCCTCCATTGTCTTGCCCTTTGGACAATTAGCACGTAAATGTGTCTCACTGTCAGACAAAGCACCTCTTCTTGTCTCTCTTTTGTGAGCTAAAGGCTGCAATCTGGTCTGTAGAAGTTTGCTTTGTGTCTCTGATCAAATCTCTCTCTAGTAGGCTCAATGAGCATTTTAAGTCAATTGTTGCATCAGATACTTCAATTGCAATTTTTAAAGGTTTATACGAAAGAGGCAAAGAATTCAAAATGAATCCCACAACTCCATTTTCTCCAAGGTCTATTCCTGAATCTTTCAGCCTTTTTGCAAGAGACTGTATTTGGCTTACATGCTCTGTGGGATCTTCATTCTCCTTTAGCCTCAAGCTTGTGAATGATAAAATTGCTTCGCTGGAACTCTTATGGTTATAAAGTTCTTCCAGACTTCGCTGGCCAATTCAACACCCTCACCATGAACAAATAGCTTTGGACCTACATGGATTCCAAGGGCTTTGTTGTTTTGTTTGTCCCAATGGTCTCGGTCAGCTCCTGCAGCTGTCGGCTTCTGTGTTATCAGCACATTGTAAAGACCTCGACTCTTCAAGCAAGACTTCATAAGGAAATACCAATCCTTGAAATTCGCTCCTTCCAGCCTTGGAATGTTAAGGCTGCCTTGGGCTGTCTCCATTCTGATTCCTTTTTGTTCCAACAAAACAAACAAAAAGCTGTGCCTTTCTCTTCTAAGATTCAATTCAAGTTCCAAAAAATCTGTTAAGATTTTTGGGAGAATTCTGGGCCCATAACCCTATGTTGGATTTCATTAGTGGTCAAAAACCAAAGTTTCACTGCCTACTGTGCCAGGACCTGTTAGAGCTCTGTCTAGGCATCAGCAGAGTTTACACACAGCAAAAGAAAAAATAGCTCAAATTCTCAGTAGCAACAGCTTAGAAGTAATCAACACCTTGGAGATTGTTTCTAGATTGAAAATCTACTTTATTGAGAAATACATTGTGATAGGAAAGGCCTATCCCTAGATCTTTCTATCTAGCTGCCACCAGCATGGTGGCCAATCATGTTGAAGGTCAGAGGAAGAAGAGAGGAGTGGAGAAAAGTCAGGAATAAGGAGGAAGTCTAGTAAGAGCTTCCGGTGCACATCCCACCTGAGAGGGGGAAGGTGGGCTTAGAAGCAGAGATCAGAAAGGTTAAAGTGACACACACATTAACTCACTATCTCTGCTCCCAATGCCCCTAGTGGTCAATAGGGTTTGTTGGTGCAAAAGGTTGATGTAATCTGGAGATGTTTCTCCAATAGGAGCAAGGTTGTGAAGAGCTTTATAGGTGAAGACTAGGAGCTTGTGCAGGATTCATTCAGGAAGGGGAAGCCAGTGAAGCAAAGAGAGGAGGGGCTGCACATCGTCAAAGCGATGGGTGAGGTAGATGACCCTGGCAGCAGAGTTTTGGATGGAGATAAGGGGAGAAAAGTGAGACCGGGGAAGGCCAGAAAGAAGGAGGTTACAGTAATCGAGGCGGGAAGGCCAGAAAGAAGGAGGTTACAGTAATCGAGGCGAGAGATGACCAGAGCATGAACAAGAGTTTTGGCAGATGAGACAGAAAGAAAAGGGCAAATCTTAGCAATGTTATGGCGGGAGAAGCGACAGGATTTAGCAACAGAGTCAATGTAGGGTTTAAAAGAAAGGGGTGAGTCAAAGATGAAGCCTAGGCTATGGGCTTGTGCGAACAGGCAGGATGGTGACCCCATCAATAATTATTGATAGCAAGGAGGGAGAGGAAGGATGTGGGGGGAAGATAAGGAGTTCAGTTTTAGCCATGTTGACATTGAGACATCCAGGTAGAGATGTCAGAGAGACTTGATGGGATGAGCTTGAAGAGAGGGGGAAAGAGAGGGAGTAGAGAGAGTTGAGTGTCATCAGCATAGGAGTGGTATTGGAAGCCATGGGAGGCAATGAGTTTGCCTAAGGATGAAGTGTAGATAGAGAAGAGGAGAGGGCCAAGAACAGAGCCTTGAGGAACACCAACTGAGAGGGGAAAGGAGGAGTCAGAGTCGGAGTGATACACATTAAAGGAGTGGTCAGAGAGGTAGGAGGAGAACCAGTTAAATACAGAGCTGCAAAAGCCAAGGGAGTGAAGGGAATCCAGCAAGAGTGAGTGGTCAACAGTATCGAAGGCAGCAGAGAGATCAAGGAGGACAAGAATGGAATAGAGACATTTAGATTTAGCCACCAGAAGATCATTGGTGATCTTAGCGAGAGCAGTTTCAGTAGAATGAAGGGGAAAGAAGTCAGATTGGAGAGGGTCAAGGGAGGAGTTGGAAGATAGAAAGTCAAGGCAGCGGGAGTAGACATGTTCAAGTAGCTTGGAAGCAAAAGGAAGGAATGAGACAGGACAACAGCTAGAAGGGTCAGAGGGGTCAAGAGTGGACTATTTGCCTTCAAACATGCCACAGTCTCCTATTCTCAGAGGGGAAAGCGCTAGTAGAAGGAGAGGTTGATGATGATCAGGAAGGAGGGGGTGACAGTGGAAGTAATGGAGATCAGGAGGCAGGAAGGAATGGGGTCAAGGGGGCAAGTGGAAGGGTTAGAGGAGGAGAGCAGAGAGGAAATTTCTTCGAGGGAGGTGGGGGGGGAGGAGGACAGAAGAGAAGGAGGGGGAGGAGGGAAAAGGGTGTGAGAAGGGAGAGGAGTGGGAAGCAATGTGGAGGCAGATCTTGTCTATCTTGGAGGTGAAGGAGGCAAGATCCTGAGCAGAAGGGGGAGGAGGACGGGGAGGCTTGAGGAGGGAGTCAAAGGTAGAGAACAGGCGGTGAGGGTCCTGAGAACAGGACTCAATGTGGGAAGCATAGTAATGTTGTCTAGCAAGAGAGATAGCATAAGCAGAAGTAAGGGAGGAGAGACAGAATTTGAAGTGAAGGAAGTCAGAGTGAGAATGGGATTTGTGGCAGTCATTCAGCAGCACAAGTGCAAGAATGGAGGTGGTGGATACTAGGGGTGAGCCAAGGATGGGGGTTGTGGGAGAAGGCAGGGTGGGAGGAGAGAGGGGCAAGGGAGTTGAGGGGAGAGAGGCGTTGAGAGCAGAGACAGCGGAGTCAGGGGAGGAGGAAGAGAAGACTGTAGGAAGAAGGGGGGAGAGAGAGGAGGCAAAGTTCAGGGGATCAATAGCTTGAAGGTCATGGAAGGGGTGTAGAGAAGGGGAAGAGGAGGGGGGACAGTGGGAAATATTGAAAGAGGCAAGGAAGTGGTCTGATGTAGGATGAGGATCGAAGGAGAGATCAGCGACAGAGCAGTTTCTGGAGAGGACAAGATTGAGAGAATGGCCATTAGTATGGGTGGGGGAGTTGGTCCAAAGGTAGAGGTTGAAGGAGGAGACTAGGGAGAGGAAGTGAGAGACTGAGGGCTGAGAAGGGTCATTAACGTTGAAGTCACCAAGGATGAGAGTGGGAATATCAACAGAGAGGAAGAAGGTGAGCCAGGACTCAGTCAGAGAGAAAGGGAGAGAACCAGGGGGACGGTAGGTGACAGCGACACGTAGATGGAGGAGGGAGTAGAGGTGCATGGAGTGAACCTTGAAGGAAGGAAAGGAGAGGGAGGAGAAGAAATTGGTTGGAATTGACAGGATTTAGCAACAAGGAGGCCCACCCCACCACCCCATCCTCCAGGGTGGGGCTGGTGAGAGGAGAGACACCCCCCCCCCCCAAAGGAGAGGGTAGCAGGAGTGACCGAGTCAAAGGGAGTGATCCAAGTTTCAGTAAGGGCAATGAGCTGGAGGGAGCAAGAGAGGAAGAGATTATGGATATAGGGCGCTTTACTGATAGATGAGCAACCTTTCCAAAGGGAGCAGAAAAATGTGAGTTGATGAGGGGGAAGGCAAGGAATAGGGATAAGATTGGGAGAAGGGGAGCATCGAGGTAGGCTAGTGACAGAAGGAGTGGAAGGGGAGCAAGGTGGGAAGGTAGCCAAGGGAGAAAAGGATGTATGGGGGAGGTTAGAGAGTGGTGATCAGTTGGAATGGATTCTGAAAAGGATGGAAATTCTCCGTCTCCAGGTAGAGGCGAGAGTTGGTCCTACAAAGCTTGAATTCTGGGACTGGAGCAGTTGACCTTCCCTGTGCCATTGTCTCCACCAGCTCTGATCTGTGAGGGGAAGTGTAGTTCAGCGGGTACTTCAGCCGTATTTATTTATTAACCGTTTTACCCTGCCCATCCTAAAGGCTCAGGGTGGCTTACAAAAAAAGGAGCAGCTTCTAGAAATGAAAGGCTTTCCCCAGATCCTAGTGGAATTAGGTGGCAGGAGCCTAAAGCTGGCTAAGAAGGGTGTGCTATGCTGTTGGGTATCACTTGCTGACAAGTAGGGATGGGCGAACTGATCGCGGTTGGGGTTCACCCATTCGGTTTGGTCACCGCGTCCGGGTTTGGTCATTCGGTTCGGTCGTGTTTGGTTTGACCGTTCGGGGAAAAAAGCTCTCTGTGCGAGGAATGATGGCCCCAGGCCCATGATGGTGGGTCCTGGGGCTAGAGTGGCAGCTTCTGGATATTGGCCACAGCTCTCCCTGCCAGTAACTTGGCCCCAGAACCCTGACAGCGGGTCCTGGGGATGGAGTGGCTGTTACTTGATACTTTGGGAAATTGGCTCTCTGTGAGAAATGATGGCCCCAGACCCATGATGGTGGGTCCTGGGCTAAGGTGGCAGCTTCTAGGTATCAGCCACCACCCTCTTTGCCTGTAACTTGGCCCCAGAACCCTGCAGGCGGATCCTGGGGCTGGAGTGGCTGTTTCTTGATGCAGTTGAACGATGACTGTGAGTGGAATGATGGGACCCAGAACCCATGGCACAGACAGCATGGATGGCATTGGCAGCAGCAGCAGACATTGGATTGCCGGGGTGCAGAACCCATGGCACAGACAGCAGAGGCAGCATTGGCAGCTGGTGCAGACATTGGGTTGCCCAGGCACAGAACCTGTGGAACAGCAGCAGCATTTGCCTGTACACAGCCCCCATGGAGCCAGGATGGTTGGATTTGCCAGGGAATAGCTCCCATACAGCAGCAGACAGGAGCAGCAGGATTGTGTGGGCACACTTGGATTGGCCAGGGCAGAGCACCCATGGACCAGCAGCGGCACATCACCCAGGGTTGCCAGGGTAGGCAGTTAGGCACTGTGTCATGAGAGGCAGGCAGATTGAGGCAGGCTTTGATCTAGACCTCCTGGGCAGGTGGGCTGGCAGGCAGCGCGGCATCAGCAGAAGGCAGGCAGACTGAGGCAGGGTTCAAGCTTTGCAACCTGGCCGGGCAGGCAGCATGGTATGAGAGGCAGTAGGGAAGATGGGCTTGGGCAGGCTTTGAGCTAGGAAACCTGGGTGGGCAGACAGGCACCTTGGTATGGGAGGCAGGAAGGCAGACTGAGACATACTTTGAGCTTGGCGGCAAGCTGGGCGGGCGGGCAGGCAGGCAGGGACATTGGCAGCAGGACACTCAGGCTAGCGAAGACTGTGCAGCATGAGAGAGCGAGNAGGGAGTGATCCAAGTTTCAGTAAGGGCAATGAGCTGGAGGGAGCAAGAGAGGAAGAGATTATGGATATAGGGCGCTTTACTGATAGATGAGCAACCTTTCCAAAGGGAGCAGAAAAATGTGAGTTGATGAGGGGGAAGGCAAGGAATAGGGATAAGATTGGGAGAAGGGGTGTATCGAGGTAGGCTAGTGACAGAAGGAGTGGAAGGGGAGCAAGGTGGGAAGGTAGCCAAGGGAGAAAAGGATGTATGGGGGAGGTTAGAGAGTGGTGATCAGTTGGAATGGATTCTGAAAAGGATGGAAATTCTCCGTCTCCAGGTAGAGGCGAGAGTTGGTCCTACAAAGCTTGAATTCTGGGACTGGAGCAGTTGACCTTCCCTGTGCCATTGTCTCCACCAGCTCTGATCTGTGAGGGGAAGTGTAGTTCAGCGGGTACTTCAGCCGTATTTATTTATTAACCGTTTTACCCTGCCCATCCTAAAGGCTCAGGGTGGCTTACAAAAAAAGGAGCAGCTTCTAGAAATGAAAGGCTTTCCCCAGATCCTAGTGGAATTAGGTGGCAGGAGCCTAAAGCTGGCTAAGAAGGGTGTGCTATGCTGTTGGGTATCACTTGCTGACAAGTAGGGATGGGCGAACTGATCGCGGTTGGGGTTCACCCATTCGGTTTGGTCACCGCGTCCGGGTTTGGTCATTCGGTTCGGTCGTGTTTGGTTTGACCGTTCGGGGAAAAAAGCTCTCTGTGCGAGGAATGATGGCCCCAGGCCCATGATGGTGGGTCCTGGGGCTAGAGTGGCAGCTTCTGGATATTGGCCACAGCTCTCCCTGCCAGTAACTTGGCCCCAGAACCCTGACAGCGGGTCCTGGGGATGGAGTGGCTGTTACTTGATACTTTGGGAAATTGGCTCTCTGTGAGAAATGATGGCCCCAGACCCATGATGGTGGGTCCTGGGCTAAGGTGGCAGCTTCTAGGTATCAGCCACCACCCTCTTTGCCTGTAACTTGGCCCCAGAACCCTGCAGGCGGATCCTGGGGCTGGAGTGGCTGTTTCTTGATGCAGTTGAACGATGACTGTGAGTGGAATGATGGGACCCAGAACCCATGGCACAGACAGCATGGGTGGCATTGGCAGCAGCAGCAGACATTGGATTGCCGGGGTGCAGAACCCATGGCACAGACAGCAGAGGCAGCATTGGCAGCTGGTGCAGACATTGGGTTGCCCAGGCACAGAACCTGTGGAACAGCAGCAGCATTTGCCTGTACACAGCCCCCATGGAGCCAGGATGGTTGGATTTGCCAGGGAATAGCTCCCATACAGCAGCAGACAGGAGCAGCAGGATTGTGTGGGCACACTTGGATTGGCCAGGGCAGAGCACCCATGGACCAGCAGCGGCACATCACCCAGGGTTGCCAGGGTAGGCAGTTAGGCACTGTGTCATGAGAGGCAGGCAGATTGAGGCAGGCTTTGATCTAGACCTCCTGGGCAGGTGGGCTGGCAGGCAGCGCGGCATCAGCAGAAGGCAGGCAGACTGAGGCAGGGTTCAAGCTTTGCAACCTGGCCGGGCAGGCAGCATGGTATGAGAGGCAGTAGGGAAGATGGGCTTGGGCAGGCTTTGAGCTAGGAAACCTGGGTGGGCAGACAGGCACCTTGGTATGGGAGGCAGGAAGGCAGACTGAGACATACTTTGAGCTTGGCGGCAAGCTGGGCGGGCGGGCAGGCAGGCAGGGACATTGGCAGCAGGACACTCAGGCTAGCGAAGACTGTGCAGCATGAGAGAGCGAGAGCCAGAGGCAGGCTGAGATCATGTAGCTAGCCATAGGCCAGCTGGTAGGCTTAGTGTGTTTTCCCAATGCCACCCTGCCTCATGAAGTCAGTCAGATTAGGCAGCCGAGGCCATCTAGTATGAGAGAGCGAGGGAGGGACAGCACCTCAGGTGCAGTAACCCTAGCCCAGATTGATGAGGAGCCCAGTCCCAAGATTGCCCCTGCCATGGGTTGGCATGTGCCACTGCCCCATTACTCCTTGTCCAGGGGCAGCTCGGGGAATCCCAGCAGCAGAAGGTTCTCCTTCAGAAACAGCAACTGCTCCACTAACTTGGCCCCCAGTCTCAGGCGGTGCAGGGTGCAAATGTCCCTCGCCATGAAGAACATCCTCTTGCTGGGGATGCTGGTTGGTGGGTGGGACAGGATAGGATACCCTTGGCCACTTTTGACAGGGCCGGCCACACGTTAGCCTTGCCGGCCCAGTAGGCCAAGGGATCGCTGCTGGGATCAATGCATGGCTCCTCCAGGTAGGTCTTCACTGCTGCTGAGGTGCCATCATACTTCTCTGGTAGCTCTGGGTGGGCACCACTGCCCTTAGCCATGCTGCTCGCCCTTTTGTGCTGGGCCCCATGCTCCCCAGAGTGGACTGCACACAGGAGGAGCTGCTGATACTAGTAGGGGCCCTGCTGCTGCTCATCCTGCTGCTGGTGCAGCTGCTACTGCTGGGGGGCAGAAATAGAGCCAGATGGCTGGGACACTGCTCCCACTCCCACCATCCCCAGGGGCATCCTGCTGCATGGCCCGCTCTGCCTGCTGGCCCTTCTGCACCAGCACAACCTTCCGGAGGCCATAGACCACCGTCTCATGTACCATGCTCCCCTTGATCCTGGGCTCCAGCATGGTTGCCAGGACATATTCCTCCTGGTACAAAGCGCGCACTTAGCCCTGCCTTCAGCTTCTATGCCAGGTTAAGCGCCTCCTCGGAGAGCTTCCGGCCGAGAGGGCCACAATCCTGCCCTGAGAGTCTCATCCAGGATCCTCTTGAGACTATGGACCAGCGGGGTCACCTAGCTGAGGGTGGCGGTGGAGCGGCTCATAGTCTTTGTCATGGCCAGGAACGGTCTCAGGAAAAAGACTGTGTGAGCTAGAATCTCCCATTCCTCCCTGTTGCAACCTGGAGGTGCCTCACTATCTGTTTCCAGTTCCACCTGATGCAGGGTGGCTTTCTGCTCAAGAAGCCGCTCGAGCATCAGGAAGGTGGACTTCTACCTGGTGGAGACATCCTGGATGAGTGTGTGCACCGGGGCCCCTTGCTCAGCCTGCTTCTCCCGGAGGAGCTCGCTGCCCTTCACTCTGCGGTTGAAGAACCCCACCAGCTTCCTCCCCCGTTCAACCAGGGAGCTAAGGGTGCCTAGCCCGATCCCCTTCTCCTCTAAGCCCAGATCATCCTTCACCACAAGACTGAGGGTGTGTGCAGTGCAAGGGATACTTGCAAAGCCCCTGTCATGGACTGCCTTTATATGGGCCGTGTTGTGCGTGATGACACACCCCTTGGTGAAAGCTGTGCCTGGTGTGACCCACTCCCTCACCATGGTGGCCAGGGCTGCCTCAAGGTTCCTTGAGATGTGGGAGCTGGCCATGACTTGTGCCTGAAGCAGGGCCCACCTATACCATAGACATGAGGGGGGTGGCTAATAAATTTAAATAAATAAATAAAATATACCCTGCTTCAGGCTTCCTCCTGCCACTGCCAAGTGCTGCCTCTGCGTCCTGCCACCAGTGAGCAGTCACTGCCAGGTAGGCGTGCTGGGCGTTCCTGGAGGTACACAGGTCAGTGGTGAAGTGGACCATGCCCCCCCAGCCAGCGGCACCCTCATCCGCTCCTTCAAAGCCCTGTAGAGCTGTGGCACCACAGACCGCCTCAGGGTTGAGCAGGAAGGCAGCTTAAAGCTGAGGGCTGGGAACCCAATCAGCCGCTGGAAGCCCTTGTCCTCTGCAATTGACAAGGACTGGCCAGCCAGGGCTATCATTTCTGCCAACAGGCGCTTCGCTTTCTCTTGGAAGTCAGTGCCAAGGTGCCCTGCCGATGGCCTTGACAGATTCCCCCACCCCAGCTCCTCCATGGTGGAGTGACGGCGCTGCTCACAAGACTCCTGCTGCTGTTCTGCCCCCGTACTGCTCCTGCCGCTAGAGGCAGCAGCAGTTGGTGCTGGACGCTAGCCCGCTGAAGGAGCTGGGTGACTGGACACTGCAGTCGAGAACCCGCTGGCATCCACTTCCCCTGCCTTCCCGCTGAGCAGCAGAGCACTGTGGCATGACTTCAGGTACCTCACCATTGCAGTTGTCCCCAGATTGGTGAGCACTTACCCATGTTTCACCAGCTTATTGCACAATGTGCGTTGCACCTGTCTGGGACCATCTACCCACACCTGCTTAAAATGATCCCAGATTAAGGATTCCCCCCCTCTTACCTGCCCCGGCTGACACACTGCTGTCAGTGCTGCTGGGAGGGGGAGAACTTGGTGGCTCTGGTGATACAGCTCTGGGAGGAGGCTCAGCCATTGCCTCAGCTCCAGACATCTCCTCTGCGGCACTAGTGATCACGATGCTGTCCCGTGGACTAGTGGGACCCTGAGGCTAGATGGCCTGTGCCCACCATGCTGCTGGCACTCTCCCTGCGCCCCCCTCTGTAGCGGCTAGTGCTGCTGCTGCTGCTCCTACTCCTCTCCCTACTGACGTTGCTTGGGGATCGG
>QEPC01009797.1:4236282-4250220 GCA_003113815.1 Sphenodon punctatus | reverse complement strand
GAAGGTAGCCAAGGGAGAAAAGGATGTATAGGGGAGGTTAGAGAGTGGTGATCGGTTGGGGGGAGGAAGAAGCTGGGAGGAGAAAAGTAGAGGGAGAAAAAGATGGACAGGAAGAGGAGACGGAGAGGAGGGAAACAAAAGGCGAGAAAATAGGGCAGACATGTTAGTGAGTAAGATAGGAGGGGAAAATACAATAGAAAAAAATGGAGAAAAGTACCTGTAAGGCGCGCGCCGTGAGGCGCGCGCCTTTTGGCCCGCTGGTCGGTGGAGCTTGGGGTGGCAGGAAGGCCAGCCCCAGGAGAGTCGTGGTGTCCTCAAGCGATGACAGCCGAGGATGCTGTCATCGCTTGAGGACACCATCTCCTTCCCATCTCCATTTCTCCTGCCAAAATACTGTTGTTATATATTTTTTAAATTTTATTTTTTTATTTAATTTTTAAATCTATTATATATAGCTACACTAAATCTGCTATTAACTATTCTAAATGCTATGAACTAAATGGATGATCTAATAAGTACAAAGGCCTACTCCTACAAACACTAAAACTAAATCACTAAACACTATATCACTAAGCTAACTCCTACAACTGTCTACTATCTCTGTCTCTCTCTCTATCTGGGATGGGGGGAATCACAAACAACACAAGGAGGGGTACAAAACTGAAATGAAACCTAAGTCAATCTAATAATAATCCTACTCTAAATGAATAAAAAAACAGGGGAAGGGAATCAGGGATGGAATATATGGGAAAGGATTCAATGGAGGGAGGAAGGAAGTTTGAACACAGGGAGGGATAAAAACAAATAACTAAATCTATCTATGCTAAATAAATGAGAACATGGTGGTAGATTGGTTGGATGCATCCATCCAACTCTGGGAGAGGATGGCAATGGATTAGGAATAGGAAGGAACAAAAAACTGCTGGGAGAGAGGGAGCCTTCTGAAACGCCTGCTGGTCAGGAACAGTGACTAGCTCAGAAGGTGTTGGGAAGAATCAGTTTTGTTTCTTGTTGTGCCTCACTGCAAGCCCCATTGTCTCAGTGCAGCCGAGCCTGCGGCCAATCGCAGACTGCGAAGCCAGTGGTCTGAGGTGAAAAGGGATGGTGATTGGGCAGGCTAGCTGCTACTCCAAGCCTCTCTCCCCACGGTGCCTGGAAGTCTGCTCCTCAGCTGACGCCCCCCCCCCCGCCATGTTTGGCCTTCCAGTGACACGACGTTTTAGCCACCTGAACGCGATCTGAACTGACCCAACTGTTCGGTCATTTGGAATTGAGTTCAGTTCAGTCAGTTCATGTTCGGTCGTCTGAACAGGCCGCATTTGGGCCAAAGTCCAAACTTCCGAACCGCGTTCGCCCATCCCTACTGACAAGTGGATTAGTCCAACCTTAAATTCTTGTTTTGGTCTTGGTAGGACATGCTCTCCCCTCTATCGCCACATTCGGCTGTGGCAGATAGGATTGTCTTCTCTAATGTATTGTGATACTTTCCACCCGAAGTCTTGGAATAGACTATTTTCTGCAGTTTTTGTAAAATGTCAAAATGAGACTGGTGATTGGAAGGTGACATTCTTCTTGAGATAGGGAGTGGAATGTGATGATGGGACACTCTCCTTTACCTACATAAGTATGTGTGTTCCTTTTTTTTAATAGTCTCCAGCAACCAAGACTTGGGGTGCAAGCTTCCATCCACTGAAGACAGTGGCTTGGCTCCCATTCATGTTAATAGTGGAGGCTTGCGCCCTCACACCTCTAGGTAGTTAACTGGCTTACCCGAATACAGCACAAGTGTGAGTTGAATGCCGTTTTCTCTAATTTTTACATCTTGTTCAATGTCATGTGATTATAGAACTTAACTGGACTGAAGTATGTTCTCTTAAGGCTGCCAAAGTAGGTATCTCTACTGGGGCATCATTCTGTGGTGGAGCCGTTTTTTGTGGCACCCCTCTCTAGCGTCTGACCTGTAGGGGAAGTCCTTTGGGCAGCAATGCAAAAGCTATTTCAATCCCCTGGTTAGAGAAAGTAAGGTTGCGATGTTGGGCCCCAATATAGGCAATAGAGATGAAATAATATGGTGATATCTTTTGTTGGACCAACTACCTCCACCACCAACTGTAACTGGTTCAATAAAATATTACTGTACTACTTCATACAACAAAGTTAGCAAAGTTTGCTTCACTTCACTTCTTATGGTGCCAAAGGCAAAAATGGATATTCATGTCTGGAACTGAGAATATGCAGACTCTATGAATACAAAAATGTCTGGTTTGGCCCTTGGCTGATTCTCCTCTCTTCTCCCTACCAGTCCCCATTACAGAATCTACTGTCCTGTCCTGCCCTGCTCACATAGGCTTCATTTCTCTTTACTGTTCCTCTCCATTGTCAAGTGAACTCTGCTCCCCCGGCTGCGCAGACCTGACTCCACATGTTGATTGTCAACATGCCATGCAGGTGCCAAAGGCACTAAACCTACCTCGCTCCTGGCTGACAGGAACTGTTTGCTGTGGCGGTGATTATTGTTGCTGTAACCCGTACACCAGTGGGAAGCGAGGACTGCGGGGCAGTAGTTGGAAGCAGAAACAGCTGTTGACGTGCCCTTGGCAGGGAGACTCATTAAGCCTAGGCCTCTCTTGCTTGGGTAAACAAAGGGCTTTTTCAAATGGGCTGAGGGCCTCGTGCATGTGTGTGCATGCGCGTGCGTGTCTGTGCGCGCATGTACGTATGGCACGGTGGGTGGAGAAGGGTGTGGGGCCATTATCGCAGGCGCACACCCATCTCCATGCAGGCAGGTATCTCCATGGGTGGGCGATGGGTAGAGTGCAGGCATGTGCATGCTCCTCCACCCACCTGTTGTGGCATTCCCATGGGTGCCCTCTACCCATCTCCGCATAGTGAAAGTGAGTGGAGGTGTCTCATGTGAAAAGGCCCAAAGATTCCTTCACACAACACCTTCCCTGCCTGCAAACTATCTGTGTTTGCTTTATCCAGTAGCCGTGTGTTTGTACACCTCCTGGCTGCCTCTGTGTTTCTATAGCTCACCCCTGGCATCAGGTGGCAGAGAACACAGGGCCATCGAGGAGTACTCTGGATGTGGTAGGAATCTCACACAAGACTCAAAATATAGGTTTGTGTCACTCTGTTCTCAATGAGTTCCTATAGTACTCACAGCACTAGGGGGCATGGCCTGTTTATAACCTATACATTAGTAGAAAGCCAAACCCTGCAAAAAGCTTTCCTTTCACATGTCCGTGTCAAATGCTTCTGAACAGAAACCTTCCCAAGCAAAGAGTGATCACCTTGTTTTATTACAAAGAGGAGTTTCCAAAGATGCTGCCGCATCCATCAACCAGCAGCTCAGGAAACCGCACACAAATACATAACAAAGTTAAAAATATATTACAAAGGATTTGGGCTGCAGGTGAGGGACCAACCCTCAGCTTCTAATGTGTAGATTTGTTTCTTCTTAATGGTTGTAGCAAATATTTGGAAAAAATAATTAAATAATAAAGAACAGGCCAGAATGCACACTTGCCAGCTGGGTCTCCTGGCCCAGAGCTACACCCTCCCCCTCATTCTCTGGTTGCTAGCGAGTCTGCTTCCTCTCTTACGTGCACAGGAATGGACATGTCATGAATCCTCCTCTTCTAGCAAAAATCAAACCGTCTCTCCGTGTGTTCTTGCTCACAAACTCCCTCAATTGGGGCTAGTTATTCTGGAATAATCAACATGCTTCAACTGTCTGGTTTAGGACCAGATAGTGCTGGTGCTATAATGTGGGCATGCGTCCTACTACACTGAATGGGATTTATGCCAGTGCTAAACCCTAGCTTCACTACCCACCAAGACGATCTGCACAGCCCACCATGCTTTAACCCCCCAAGTGTGAGAACAAGAGAGTAGTCAAGTCTCTCAATGGGTTCTTAACAGCAGCCTACCTAACTGAGTTGTTGTGAGGGCAGCACAGGATTGTCACACATGCTGGACATGGAAAGTGTAACAGAAATGATTAATAATAATAATAGGCCTCACACCACTTACTCCAGAGTAGTTCCTCTGGCTTTCAGTAGGACTACTTCAGAAAAAGTGCTTGGGGCTTTAATTTTTCATCCACAGCCTCTGTCTCTCTTTCCAACTTCCCCCTCTCCCCTGATGCTCCAGCCAGGTTCCCATGCTCGTCCCTGGGCTGGCCCTATCTGCCTCTGGCCCCTAGTCCGTTTTCTTTTTTAAAAAATAATGGGGGTGTGTGGGAGGGGGGAGAGATTCTCTTTCAAAGTACAATGTAGCCCAGCTACATTCTTAAAGTTTCTCTTCTGAAGCCACTGTTTTGGCAACTCCATGTAGACTTCCACAGTGTCTGCACTCAGTTCTGTTTCAGCCTCTTTGCTTTGCACTGGGTAAAGCTTGCTGTTTCCCCCAAAGATATAAAATCAACCCCAAGGCTTTGATTGCCCCATATAAATATTCTACATGCTAGACATTTTTGAAATTGAGTAGGCGTGGGGCCTGAGACCAGTTCAGCACTTCCCCCAAGTAACTCGGCTGCAGCCATGGGGCCGGTGGAGACTCCCCTTTTGGCCCTGCCTTTGGCGAGGTAGTATGTTTGTATTTGGCAGTATGAATCGGATGCTGGCAGCAGCCGTGGCTGGGCTTAGATCCCATGATCCGGATGAATTTTCTTCCATGCTAGGGCTGCCTTCACGCAGATGCGTTGACCTAAGGCTCTGCGTCTAAAGGGGAAGCCCGCGAGGTCGCTGGGCACTGTCGTGGCCCTTCCCACAACGTGAAGGAGGTAAGGGGTCTCACGCGCAGGCAGCTGAAAGGGATCTGGGGAATAGCTACAGGCACCAAATTTTAGAGCTGAAGCCTGCTCTTGTCACAGCAGCCATGACTGGGCTGGAGCTGATGAAAGCAAGTGGCCTTGGTTCCGATCTCCCCGCAGGAGCACTGTGAATGGAGATACTCTAGATTTACACTGCTCTAAGGGAGCAGGATTTGTCCTCTCTCGTACACCTAGGCGAGCGAAATACCTGCATCCATTCCTGCTCGAAGCGTTATTAGGTATATTTCCAGCAGGGCAATTTCTGCTGGTTAACGGAACATTCTCTCCAGTGCATCTTGGAGTGAGGGAACCAGTCGTGGTAATGACCTCCCACTTGTGCCAGCCTCTGAGCTATGGCAGACAGCGTTCCACAGGCAGCAAAAGCTGTATTCATCTCGCTCATTCCCACTCCTACCTTGCCTCCAGTCCCAGGAGTATATAAACGTAAAGCATTAACCAAGTGGTGCCCAGGGCCATTACCCCCTGCTTCTGTGGCCCAGTTCCATTTTGTAGTTAATCCCAGTGTAAATGCAAAGTAATTTGGGCTAAATCAGGGGCTTGGCTGGATTCCTGCAGCAAGAAAACCTCAGCTCCTTAAAGCAGTGGCTGATGCATTACTGGGAAGGAAACATTTCCCCATGATCCTTACAATGTAGAGTTCCCTGCTTCTAGGAATGAGAGTCTGGAGCTAGGTGACTAAAAAGTGGCTATTTAAGGGAACTCTGTCAGCTCCAGTTCAGTGTGCGCACACACATCTGGGAAGCTCTGGGAAGCAGGAACAGCTGCACTGACATTGTTCTGATGTACAATACGATCCCTCCAGCCATTTCCGCTAGGGATAAAGTGCTTTCATATGTCTTGGCTACTTCAAGGAAACAACGTCCTTGTCTGGTCCATGAGTTCCCCGCCTCTCCCTACTCTCAGACGGTTATGTTGACACATACGGTACATAAAGAAAAGGCACAAAAGACACCTAACGCAGCAGATCGTGTACAGTAAGTGGATTCCCTGGTCACTGACGTATGTGGGCGGAGGATTGTTAGAGAGCATTCCACTGTGGCTCCAGTTGCCTCGGAAATCTTCATTTCTTGTTCTAGGCTTCCCCGCTGTGTCCCATCCATCATTATTGCTTTCGCAGTCTGATCTCTGCTCCACAAGGGGTCTCTCTGGAAGCAGGAATGAAGGGAGCTGAAAGCTTCTCTCAACAGGCTCAGGAGCAGGTTAGGAGGAAAGAGTAGGTTTGCCAAGAAGTGTCCTGTCTCCATTTGTGGCTGGAAAGAGCAAATAAATTAGGGGTGCCCTGCAGCAGGGATTTTGAGCTGTTTGGTGGATTCTGGTCCCTCCACAGCTCCACTCCCCACATGACCAGGCTCAGCACCAGGATGGCTCCCTGGTCACCATACACACACAACAGACTATATAGCTGCACGTGGACACGTATCTTAAAGGCACCTTCCCTAATGGACAGTGCGCTGGAAAGAAGGTCACTTCCAGGAGAGGAGACGGTTCCTGGCGTCACCTAGGCCTCACTGCAGCACTCATAAATATTGTCCTCCATGAGTGCGATCACCTGCTCAAATTTGTGCTGCAGTGGTGTGCGCTTGGTGGCAGCGTTGGAGTCCAAGGCATTCACTATCTGGGGGAGCAAGAACATTGACAGATTCATCACTGGTGAGAAAAGGAATTCAATGGGCCCTGGACTACAACGGGGAAAGAGGGAGATGGGATTGTGGGCAGGTGGTCTCTTCCGGTTCACATTTGGACCCTGTCTGGGTACCTCTAGAAGCCACATATGAACCCCAGGGCATCTGGCCTCAAGAGGCTCAGGCCAGCCCTGGAAGAGCTGGGGCTGCAGCCTGTAGCTAGCCAGCCCCAAGAGAGCCTCCCCCACTGCAACTCAGCTGCCCTCTTGGTAAGTGAAAACCCTTCGCCCATGCCACCCTCCTGGTTGCTCAGATTAGCTGAGTGGATAATAGCAGCCTGAGGGCTTCCCACAAATCTGCGGAATAAGGATAACCCTCTCGGTCTAATTTTGCACCATCTTTAGGGGCCTGCACTACCTCGGCCCAAACTTTACTGACACCACCATCTGCTTAACTCATCTCCCTCAAGCAGTGTATGGATTAGCTGAAAATGGTTTCTCTTGCCTTCAGAATTTTTTTTTTTCTTCTCATAAAATCCTGGTGTTTGCTTTTAATCAACTTCACAAGAAACTTCTTAAAAAACTGAAAGTTAAGATACCTAGTATTTTAGCAACAGGGTTTTTAAAAACTCACTCTAGTAATGAGACTAGTGACATAACCCCGGGCACCAGTTTCATTATTTTGAATGCGACTCTCTCCTGTGCTAAGTGCTAGGGTTGGTGCCATCTGCCCAGAAGGTCACGCCCATGAGTTGGCAACTCTGTTTTGTGCCATTCTTTTCTCTAGGGGTGAGGAACTTTCAAACACTTCAGTGAGGAAGGATGGGCTGAGGGGAGAGGCTTGGTTCCGCCTCTCAGGCAAATGAGGCCGCTTACCTGCGTGCGGTATTTCTTGGCATATTTGTAAATTTCCGCCATGGCAACATTGGTGTTAAACTCATTCCGATATTTCTTTATGAAAGATTTTAAAAAAAGGGAAAAATATTAACCAACGCACAGGTAGCGTAACTCACCCCAGTCAACAAAAACACAAGCCAACTAATAAAGAGTGTTGCTCTGATCTTGCTGGGAGCTACCACCACATTGGTGAGGCTGGCCTCTAATTCCAGTCCACATAATTTAATTAATACACCTATTTACTGACTTCAAAGGAAAAGGGCCAAAATTCTTCCCTTCCCCAAACAAGGGCAAGCCCTCTCTCTGCTACAGTGAGGCTAACGTCTGGCCAGGCTAGGAGTGCATGTGGTCCATTGGGTTGACAGTTCGGGCTATATTGTGTAATGTAAAAACCACTCTGGAAAAGAAAATCGAGATGACCACATCTAAAATACACAAGATGGTGGACAAAGATCTTGCCCAATTTAGCATTACATGGAGCGAGGCCCAGACAATGGCCTTGGTTTGGAGGGGGAAAGGGTCATTGCCCCACGTTTCATCTAGAACAAAGAGAACTGACTGACTACTACCAACATTTACACCCTTTTATTGACCAATCTCCAAACCCAGGAAAACAAGATCTCCATCTTATGGGTGATGGAGACTGAAGCACTGAGAAACAAGGGAAATAGTTGAGTCAATGAGAAAATCTGGATCAAAGCTGAGGCCTTTCAATCCCAGAGACCAACCGTTGGACCACGCTGACAGACCAGGAGAAGGTCTAGGTTCAGATTCTAATGCATTTGGGCACAGGACTCAATTTTTCTATTTAGATGCTATGGTTTTGATCCACCACCAGGGCTTCAATGGGGCTACTCCAAAGTAAGCAGTTGGTGGATCACGGCCTAAGTGCATATAATTCTGTCCCTACTGTAGAGGCCACCAATGAAGCTGAGACGTTGGGTGTTAACAGACACGATGCTGGCCTGGTTTGCCTGCTATGGCCCGCCCGGGTCAGTGCCTCACCCTGTCTGCCTGGTTCCAGGCTACCAGATGTGGGTCCGGTACAGATCCTGGTGGGGTAGATGGCTGGCCCAGAAATGTGGGCCTGGAAGGAACTGGGTCCACAGTCCGGGCCCAAGGTTCACCCGGGTGGGCTGTAGTGAGCTGAACTGGGCGGGTCTGTTTCCATGCCAATCCAGCCTGGCGTGGGGAGTTGCCATTGCCGCTAGGCATGGCTGCTTGTTATTGGCAGCCATGGCTGCCTGTCATGGTGAGGGGCGGGGTGCTGGCTGCAGTGCGGGGATGGGGCCAGATGGCCTAACGTTGCTCCCCGTCCCCCCTTCCCCTGCTGGGGAAACGTTTATTCCATTCCCCAAGCTGTCCCAGCTGGGGGCAGCCACCCCCTGACCCTGCCCGGATCTCAGCCAGACTGTGCTGGGATCCTTCACAGTCTATTCTGGCTGAGGAATTCCGCACTCTTCCTCTCACACACAATGGCCAGTACTGGGGCCCTGTGTTTGTGTCAGCGAATCTCTCCTTCAGTCCCCCTAGTCAGTCAGACTGAACAGAGCACTACACAACCTATACAACTGTCATCCCACTCTCCCACTGACATCCCTGACTGCAGGCCACAGGGCCCAGTCTAGCCTCTCTCACGCCCGCCCCCCAAGCAGCAGCTGCTTCCTTACCCGAGACTCTTCCGCGAGGTGGGCATTCATTTCCTGCTCACTGAGAGGTGGCATGTCACGGATCTGCTTGTAATATCGCTGTACGATCTTCCTGTACTCGGGGATCTCCTTGGCATACAGTAGTTTATTGGTAGGGGAATCCTACAGAGAACAAGAGAGACGGAGGGGTTTGATGTGCTAAGGAAAGAGAAACTTTGGGGGGGTCTGACTTTAAAACAGGAATGCACAAAAATGCAGTCAACTGTATTACTAGCTTGCACACTCCTGTCTGCACCAGAGGGGGCACCCACAGGCCCATGGGCCAAATCTGGCCTGCAGCTGCTTCTTATTTCACCCCTTTCAGATTCCTGGATCTGGTCCCTGCTCTCAAGCACTTGAAAGAGTGAGCTCAGGGGAAGGGAGCAGAGGGGAGGGCATAGAGCCAGGGCACGAATCCATCATCTGGACCCTCCTCTTCCTTCCCCCATCCTGGGCACACTCCTCAAGTGCCCCTGCCCCTCAACTCCAATGCAGCCCACAGAATTTGTATGAATTCCCAAAGTGGCCCAGTGGAGGGAAAAGGTTTCCCAGCCCAGGTGTAGACAGATCTCTCACAAGGGCGATTTGCAGAGATTAACTTGCACGACTGCCCAGCCTGGGGTACCAAGCTGTTTAAATATTGGCTCCCTTATGCCACGTTGAGGAGAGGGGATCAACTGGGCAGGGGACAAAGCCGGCCTTCTGCTTGTTTTTAATCCACTAACTTGAATTTATTTGTAGTTCTCTAAAACATGGGTGTGGCACAGATTGTACCCAGGTGCCTGCAGGAAATAAAGGGAAAACACCAGTTCACTTGATTTAATGTCAACAGGGATGGAAATCATCCTCCCCACTCACCTCCACCCAATTACTAAAGAGGCTACATCCCCTCAGTCCCAGAGAGCAGGCTCTGGGGGGCTCTCACACATTCTACACGGCCATAGCCAGGGGGGAGTGGCATCGCACTGATCCCTGGCAGGCAGCAATCCTGGCCCGGGAGAAACCAGGGCTGATCCCCAGCAGGCAGCCACCTCCTTTAGCCTAGACAGGCTCAAGCCTGAATGTATGGGGCCCCGATTCTGATTCTGCCATTGGCTCAAGCCCAGGCCCGATGCAGTGGGCTCTTCTGAGGCTGGGCCTGATGTTTCTGGTTGCCCTGATCCCCACGGAATGCCATGATGTCATTAAGGGGATGGGGCTATGACCCAAGGGGTGAGGCTAACCCAACATGGCCAAACCCCTATAGAGCGCTGTAACATCATGGTGCCCTCTCTGCCACAGAAAAGGGCTAAGGGCAGTGCCCTCCATCCCTTTCCAATGTTATTATTATTTTATTATAATAATAAACATTTATATAGTGCCAGCCATGTGCCTGGCGCTGTACAGAACATAGAAATAGACGCGGTCCCTGCCGGTGGCTTACAATCTAAAAGACAAGGAGGGGGAGACAGGGAGAGGGGACAGTGGGAGAGACAGGGGAGAAGACAAACAAACATTCAAGCGGGTGCAAAGTCTCAGGTGCATGTGCTTGGCTTGGTTACAATCAGGTTGGTTGCAGCAGTCTGCAGAGAAGGGCAGACAGTAAGTATATGGGGAACGACTAGCAGGCATTGGGGAAGGCGGTGAGGAAAAAGTGGGTCTTGAGGAGGGATTTGAAGGAGCGGAGGGAGGGGGCAAGGTGAATGTGGGTAGGGAGGGAGTTCCAGGCATGGGGGGCAGCAAGGGAGAAGGGTCGAAGGCGGTTAGGTGAGCAGGAGAAACGAGGGAGAGTGAGGGAGGGGACAGAAGAAGAGCGGAGAGCGCGTGCAGGAGTGCGTAGGGAGATTAGGTCCGAGAGGTAAGGGGGAGCTTGGTTGTGGAGTGTTTTGAACGTGAAAACCAGGAGTTTAAACAGGATATGTTCAGGAAGGGGGAGCCGAGCCAGTGGAGAGAGGAGAGGCTGCACGTGGTCGAAGCGACGGGCAGAGTGAATGACCTTGGCAGCGGAGTTTTGGATTGCGATAAGGGGGGACAGGTGAGAGCGAGGGAGGCCAGCAAGGAGGAGGTTGCAGTAATCGAGGCGAGAGATAACCATGGCATGAACAAGGGTTTTGGCCGAGGAGGTAGAGAGAAAGGGGCGGATCCGAGCAATGTTATGGAGGGCGAATCGGCAGGATTTGGCAACAGAGTCAATGTAAGGTTTAAAAGAGAGGTGCGTGTCAAAGATGAAGCCCAAGCTACGGGCTTGGAGAACAGGATGGATGGTGACTCCATCGATGCAGATGGGCAGGTTAGAGGGAGAGGAAGAGGAGGGAGGAAAAATGAGGAGTTCGGTCTTGGCCATGTTGAGCTTGAGTTGACGTCGGGACATCCAGGCGGAGATATCAGAGAGGCAGTTGACGAGGCGTGAGTGGACAGAAGAGGAGAGAGAGGGGGTAGAAAGATAGAGTTGGGTGTCATCAGCGTAGAGATGATATTGGAATCCGTGGGAGGCAATAAGTTTGCCAAGGGACAGGGTGTAAATAGAGAAGAGGAGAGGGCCAAGGACAGAGCCTTGGGAGACCCCAACCGAAAGGCGGAGGGAGGAGGAGTTTGACTCAGGGAGCGAGACTTTAAAGGAGCAGTCAGAGAGGTAGGAGGAGAACCAGTCAAGGACAGAGCCACGGAAGTCCAAAGAGTAAAGCGAGTCCAATAGAAGCAAGTGGTCGACAGTGTACAGCCCTACACTGTACAGAGTGCCGTGATGTCATGTGTTTTGTGAGGGCGGGGCCTCTCAGAGCTAGGGAGCTCGGCCTAGCCTGATGGACTTGGGCAGACAATATACCTGACCCAGTCTGGGCCCAATGGGACCAGTCTGTTCTTGTCAAGCTTGGGTCAGATCTCAGGCCTCTGATGTAGCCTTCCAGCGGCTGGCTCAGTCTCTTCCCCAGCCTGGACGTCCTCCTCCCACCACCTGGTCTGCTTGTGGCAGCCCTGCCTAGGAAGATTCTGGGAATGTTGCTGAGAGATTGGGTGGGTATTGCCACCCATCCTAGTGCATGTGTGAAATCCTGGAATTGGATCTCCCATATTCCTGCTGCAGTCTCTCAGGCCTGGAGATAGTTGAACTGAGTTCAACTATGTATTGTCCTGACATGGAACCCTCAATGAATACCAACCAGCTCAGCCTCCGCAGGAACCAATATGTTCTGAGCTCAAGCAGGCTCCACTGAGAATAGACAGTTTCAGTCCCAGATGTTCAATTCTAGGGACTAAGGAAGAAGCAAGCACGAAGTGACCTTCCTTGCTGCACCCGTGCGCTGGGAGGGGGTAAGTCCCAGACAGCCCTGTAGGGCTTCAAAGATCAGGACCTACTCCTTGGAATTACCCAGCCCAGGAACAGGATGCTACTAAACAATTCAGAACATGGTGGGGAGCTCGGTGGGGGGAGGCAATTCATGCTACTAAATTATTTATTATTTATTATTATTATTATTAAACATTTCTATTGTGCCAGGAATGTACCTGACACTGAACAATCATTAATCAGAGTGGCCACCCATGCAAATGTTTAAGGAACACTTATGAAAAATACATGTTGCAGGGCGCAGGCCTTGCACTGGCGTGAGGGAACTACCCTTACTTCACCAAGTACATGTTGCATTTTTCATAAGTGTTCCTTACACATCAGCAGAGGCAGCCGCCACACTAGCGGAGGGGTTTATTGGGTAGCTGCATTTGTCACCAGCTGCTCTGACTGTGGGTGATAATAGATGTGATGATGAGAATGATTGATAATAGATGTGATGCGATGTCATGCCTATTTCCGGGCGCCAGATGCAGGCCCACTGCTGCCCTGACCCAGGTAGGTGGCTGGCCCCGGAACTGGGTCCCCAGATGAATCCAGGCGCACAGCCCAGGCCAAGGGCTGCCCAGGGGGGCCAACGATATGCTGCGCACACACTGGTTCTTGCCTCCTCCCAGATGAAGTTGGGAGGAAAGCCCCTGACATCATTCAATGGTGAGAGAGCTGGCCCAGGCGACCCGCCATATGAAACTGGGATTACTCACCTGTAACCTTGGTTCTTCGAGATGGGTTCCGTCACGCACACCAGTGGGGTTCTGCGCCTGCACGGTACCGGCCATCGGAAGCCTCTCCAAGCAATTTACCTGAGCGCCCTCAGGGCCCGTGTCCGATTGGCCGCCATTTTGGCGGGTAGAAACATCAGTATATAAGGCAGGGCGGGGCAAACGTTACCTCAGTTCCTTCCAACCCCTACATCTCAATTTTCTCCTCAAGTAGATGCAGAGGGGAAGGTGGGACCAGGTAGGTCAGGAGGTTTGTGATGGCAGCTGTTTCTGGACATATTTGTTGAGAAGCTGCCCATTTGTAGATATTTGCTTCCATTTCAGGTTGTACGTTTTGTTAGTGGAGTCCTTATGGGCACTCTTTAGGATACATACTGACTCTTCAGGAAGTCCTAACAGGTGTTGGTGAGTTAGGGTGATATCAGCCAAGCTATGAAGTGTAACAACTGGAGGCTGGAGTGGAGAATGTCTCCGTCGTTCTGGTGAAGGAGTTCTGACAGAGCCCATCTCGAAGAACCAAGATTACAGGTGAGTAATCCCGGTTTTTTCTTCGAGTGGGGCTCCGTGACTCACACCAGTGGGAGATTAAAAAACCATCTCCCCTTAGGGGGAAAGGAATCTACTTGAAGAGAGATTGAAGGACTGCTCTCCTGCATCTGCACATGCTGGGATGTCCAGTGCATAGTCAGGGCCCCGAGGGAAACGCGGGTCTGCGAATCGCAGATTTCCCGCGGAATTCCCCTCCCCCCGCGGAATCTCCTGCCCCGCTTACCCCAGCGCAGAATTTCCAGCCTGCGCTGCGGGGACGCGGGGCAGGAGATTCTACGGGGGAAGGGGAATGAACAAAC
>QEPC01009797.1:4200817-4235882 GCA_003113815.1 Sphenodon punctatus | reverse complement strand
CCCAGCAGCTGGGGAGGGCAAGCCCTGAGGATTTTACCAGTGCGGGGGGAGGAGGAGGCAAGCCAAGCCCCCCTAGCCCCCGCATGGTAAATCGCGCCGAGGCGCAGAATTGGCCCCTGACTCCCGCGGAATTTTTTAAAAAATTCCGCGGAAGAATCGGGGCCCTGTGCATAGTGCTTGATGAAGGTGTGTGCAGAACTCCATGTGGTTGCTTTACAGATTTGTTCTATAAGGAACTTGTGATGCAAGGCAGCAGAGGTAGCCATGGATCGAGTGGAATGTTCTGAGAGACCCTCTGGAGGTTGCTTGTTGGATAGGGTATAGCAGAGGAAGATGCATTCCATTAACTGGGAAGAGACAGTCTGAGGCGAGACTTTGTTTCCCAGTGAGGGTCCCCCAGAAATGACAAAGAAGGAATTGGATTTCCGGAATGGCTTAGTTCTTTTGATGTAAAAGGACACGGCTCTCTTGATGTCCAGCGTGTGCAGAGCCGATTCACCCCGGGAGGATTGAGGCCTTGGGAAGAAGACTGGCAATACAATGTCCTGAGACATATGGAATGCAGAGAGCACCTTAGATCGAAACGTTGGAGGTAAACGTAGGGTGACTTTGTCATTATGGAAAATTAGGAACATGGGGAGTACTGACAAGGCTGCTAGTTCACTTGACCTCCTGGCAGAAGTCAGGGTGACTAGCATGCAGACCTTTAGTGATGGCAGGTGAAGAGTGCAGGTTGCAAGTGGCTTGAAAGGAAGTAGGATTAGCCTCCCCAAGATGAGGTTTAAGTCCCATGGGGGGACAAGACAAGGGTCATGAACAGGTAGGGCATGTTGTAGAGCCCTTTGAGGAAGCGTTTAAAGACTGGATGTGAGAAGGTCGGGTGACCATTGACAGTTTTACTGAGGATGGGCCCAGTCCTTGCAATTTGAGATGGACCAGGTAGGTCAGGAGGTTTGTGATGGCAGCTGTTTCTGGACATATTTGTTGAGAAGCTGCCCATTTGTAGATATTTGCTTCCATTTCAGGTTGTACGTTTTGTTAGTGGTATGGGCACTCTTTAGGATACATACTGACTCTTCAGGAAGTCCTAGCAGGTGTTGGTGAGTTAGGGTGATATCAGCCAAGCTATGAAGTGTAACAACTGGAGGCTGGAGTGGAGAATGTCTCCGTCGTTCTGGTGAAGCAGTTCTGGAATTAGAGGAAGATGTTGATGATGTACAGCCATGGCCTGTAGGTGGGTAAACCATGGTTGCCAGGGCCAGCTGGAAGCTACAAGGATGCAGCGAGCTTTGTCTTTGTCCAGTTTCGTCTGGACTCGTGTGATTAAGGGGAATGGAGGGAAGGCGTAGAGTAGGTAGTCCGTCCAAGCGATTAGGAATGCATTTTTCAGGGATCCCTGCCTTTTCCCAGCTTGAGTGCAGTATACAGGGCATTGAGCATTGTGGGGTGATGCGAACAGATCTATTTCCAGTTGACCCCATTTGGAGAATAGCTCCTGAGTGACAGATATGTTGAACATCCACTCGTGCTGTACTGAGCAGGGCCCCCACTCTACATCGGCAATCACGTTGGATTGATCCGCCAGGTGGGTTGCAATGGGATGAATGTTGCGAAGAATGGACCATTTCCAGAGCTTCGTCACCTCTCTGCAGAGTCTGGACGAGCAGGTGCCTCCCTGTTTCTTGATATACCACATTGCCGTGGTGTTGTCTGTGGCAATCTGGATGTTCTTGTCTTTGATGAGAGGAAGGAATGCCTTCATGGCGAATTGAATTGCTTGTAGTTCTAAGAGGTTGATGTGAAGAGAATGTTCCCATTCATTCCAAGTGCCGCTCACTTGTAACGTGTCGCAGTGGACACCCCATCCATACAGGGAAGCATCAGCGGTCAATAGGATGTCTGGGACCGGTTACAAGAAAGGCATCCCTTTGAGTGGGTTGTCTTCTCTGGTCCACCAAGACAGGGTGTGCAGGATAGAAGGGGGGATGAGGAAGTGATCTATGTCATCCTCTGATGGGGAGTACTTCCAGGCCAGCCAGTGTTGGAGGGGGCACATCCTCAGTCTGGCGTCTCACATGACTGAGGTAGTCAAACTCACGTGGCCTAGTAGTTGTAGGAACGTATGGATGATTTGGTTGTGGAGGGTAGCTACTGAGTTTTTGATCGTGGGGAACCGATCTCGTGGTAGAAAGGCTCTCTGCTTGTGTGAGTTGATCTCTGCACCTATAAACTGAATGGATTGTGAAGGGGTTCATTTTATTTCTTAAAATTAATCGCAAATCCAAGTTGTTGCAGGAGGTCAGTGGTGGATTGGGTGTCTTCCTGCAACTGGTGCTTCAAATGGGAAACTAGGAGTCAGTCATCCAAATAAGGAAAGACTGAGAGGCCTTGTTTTCTTAGGTATGCTGCCACTGGTGCCAGGCACTTAGGCCACTTTCAGACCTTCCTCCCCTGCGCATATTCTGGCTGCGGGAGGGAATGCACAGCCAGGATATGCGTGGGGTGCCGTCGGTCTGAAAGCCCCCCTGCGTGGTTTTGCTGGCAAACACATGCAAAGATACAGAGCAGGAAATCCTGCTCTGTATTTCTGCCAGTGTTTGTCGACAAACCTACGCCCAGGGGGAGGGGGGGACCCTTTATGACCAGTGGCACCCCACACATATCCTGGCTGCGCATTCCCTGCTTACAACACTAAAAACACAACAATAAATTATCGAAATTCAAACATTTCTAAAAACATCTCCCCCCCCCCCCACCCCACCAAAGGCCTGGGCGAACAGCCAGGTTTTGCAGGCTCGGCGGAACGCCAGCAGACCCGGGGCCAGGCGGGCTTCCTCTGGGAGGGAATTCCAGAGTCAGGGCCCAGCCACCGAGAACGCCCATTCCATTGTGGCCCTCTGCCTAACACGGGGGACCTCCAGAAAGGCGCCCCTGGTAGACCGCAGGGATCGCTCTGAGATGTGGAGGGCGAGGCAGTCCCCGAGGTATGAGAGGCCGAGACCGTGTAGGGCTTTATAGATTAAAACTAACACCTTGAATCTGGCCCGGTACGCTATAGGCAACCAGTGCAAAGTGCGGAGCACAGGTGTTATGTGCTCCCGCTGACTCGTCCCTGTAAGGAGACGGGCCGCCGCATTCTGCACTAACTGCAGCCTCCAGACCAGAAACAGGGTAGAGTGTGTTGCAGTAATCCAGCCTCGAGGTGATGGATGAGAGCGGCCAGGTCGGGCCTGGAGATGTATGGACGGAGCCGCCGTACTAGATACAGCTGGCGGAAGGCGGCTTTAGCCACTGTATCCACCTGCCGATCCAGACGGAGGTCTGAATCCAACAACACCCCCAGACTCCGAACCTGCTGAGCTACAGGAGGGCAGACACTCCCCCCCACCACTGGAGGAACCAGCACCCCCCTTCCCCTTCCCACCACTATCACCTCCGTCTTATCAGGATTAAGTTTCAGTCTGCTCTGCCGCATCCAATCCGCTACGGCCTCCAAACATTGGGAAAGTATTGACAGCAGGACCTGGGTCAGTTGAAAATGAGAGGTACAGCTGAGTATCATCAGCATATTGGTGACAACGCACCCCGAACCCTCTCACGATCTCACCCAGGGGCTGCATATATACATTATGCATGGGTGGCCGTGGGGGCTAGGTCTGAAAGCGGCCAAAGTTAGTGAACACCCTGCGGGCTGTTGAAAGCCCAAAAGACAAGACCTTGTATCGGAAATGAGAATTTTCAAATGTGAATCTCAGATATTTGAAATGGGCTGGACGAATAGGGATATGAAAATAAGCATCCTGCAAATCCAAAGCAGAGAACCAAGCTCCCTTGAAAAGGAGAGGTAGTATTTTCTTCAGTGTAACCCATCCAGAATTTAAAAGGACCTTATGAACTTGTTCAGCATTCTAAGGGTCCAGAACTGTTCGGAGACCCCCATTCCTCTTAGGTACCAGAAAATACCTAGAATAGAAGCTCCTTCCATGGAAATTTTCAGGCACCTCCTCAATAGCTCCGTTACAGAGGAAGGCTGAAATCTCCTGCTCCAAGAATGTCTTGTGAGTTGGATCCCTAAAGAGGGATCTGGAAGGGGATTTTTGTGAATTGAATCATGTAACTGTGGGAAATGGTGTCAAGAACCCTCTTGTCACATGTAATAAGAGTCCCAAGTTTTTAGACAGGAAGCCAATTTGTTTGGGAAGAAAATTTCTGTGGGAACTGGTTCTAAGCTTTGGATGCCCTGATTAAAAACAAGATCTCTGCTTGCTGGGAACAGACGTAGATGATGCAGTCTCTGCTGATGAGACCTTTGCTTAGGTCTATTATATTGCCCCCAAGATTGAGACTGAGTAGAAGGGAAGTACGTCCGGGATTGCTGGAAGTATCCCTGAGCGTATCGGGCAGTATTATTGGAAAGGGTGAAGGGGTACCTCTTTTTTGTTTTGTAAGAGATGCCCAGTGCATATACCGTTCTCTTAGTGTCCTTCATTTTCGCAAGGACATTGTCTGTGTCTGAGGCAAAGAGTCTCTTCTCATTGACTTTAAATGTTCAATCTTTGTATAGCAGAGCTGTAGAGCGGAGCCAGGTGTGCCTTTTAGCCACCACATTATTTGTTGTTGCTCTGGCTGCCATGTCAGTAACGTGTGATGAGGTTGTCAACTGTGACTGGGCTAGAGAAAGACCCTCAGCTCTAATGACCGCTGCTTTCTTTTTGTCATTTGGAGGCATGTGGGCCAGACGTGGACCCAAGGAGTCCCATAGTAGGTGCTGGAAAGCAGACACTGCAGAGGCATAGCTCGATGCCTTGAGGATCATTGTGGAGGAAGAGAACACTTTCCTTCCCAGGATGTCTATACGTTTGCTCTCTTTGTCTGAAGGAGTGGTTTCTGAGGCTCTGGAAATTCTATCCACAGATGCTTGCTCCACCACTGAGTTCAGGGTGGGATGCTTCAGAAACATGGAGTAATCCTCTGCTGGCACCAGGTAAAAGGCACTAAAGTGGGAATCCACAGGAGAGGTCACTGATGGTGTTTTCCAGTGAAGCCTAGATTACTTCATTAGCTTTTTTGAGAGAGTAAGGGTTAATTTAGAGGAAGCTCTCTTAGATAAGATTTTGTAAATCGGATCTTCCTCCTCCTCTTCCACTGGAACTGTTTTTATAGTCAAGGCTTTAGACATTTTTGCAATGAGAGCTTGGAACTTCTTATGATCCTCCGAGCAGACTGCCTGAGCCAGGTCTGATATGTTGTCTGATGGGCATGAGATGGAGTTCTCCGAATCGTTGGATGGCATCAAAGGAAAAGTGTCCTTGTGAGAAGTATCAGAATGCTCTGAACTGGGAACTCTCCCCAGCAGAAGCTGGCGAAGAGCCGTGCATGTGGGAAACAGATGCACGCGATCCCGATCGTACCTGCAGCTGTTACAGGATTGAACGCATCTGCAGGTCGTGATGGGAGGGTAAGAGGAGCGGATGATGACACAAGCACGCTGGAAGTTGAGCGTGTTGGAGTTAAGAGGTGATGGCAGAGACACACTTTGCGGTGGATGTACCTCAGCAGCTGTGGTTGGGATACTCTGCTGTAATATTTCTTTCAGAGTCCATGCAATTTACGTTAGAGGAGTCTGGGAGTCTCTGGAGTGGAGACCTGTGGACATCCTGGGGGATGGTAGCAGAGCAAGAGTGGGTGGTCTGCCCAATGCTGCCAACGGTGCAGAGGACGGGTATTTTGTGCCCCTAGAAGCATATTGGAAATAGTCACAGCCCACTGAGTAGGGGTGGTAGCGGGGAGAAGGCCAGTACGGTGCTTGAAGCCAATGACAGCATGGAAGATGTGATGGTGAACTTGGTTCCACATGCTGAGGTTTAAATGGCTCAGAGCTCACACTCCGAAGTCTAGGTCTTGGAAACTCGGTGGTGTGGATGGGCGTAGGAACGGAGGAGATCTATGCTGCATTCTATCATCAGCATCCAAATAAGATTCTGGTGAGAAACGAGGGGAGTTGTCAGCTGAATTTCTTAAGAGAGATTATAGGAGTCACCGGCACTGGTGTTGGGGACAAACGAAGTCGTGGTGAGGTCAAGTTCATCATACAGGGAGAATCTGATGTAGAAAGATGAGAGATTTTGGAGTGCTTGGATCCTGATTCAGGATGTGAGGATTTGTCCCTCTCCTTCTTTTTCGGGGATTTTCTGGTGGTTTGCTTTTTGGAGGGTGAAGACACCACAGACTTCTTTTTCTTCTTTTTTTGGAGGGGAAGCTGTCAGTGTTCAGGAAAGCCTTGGTACAGAGGTTCCCTCCTGGGCCAATGTGTGCGGAGGGGTGGTCTGTACCGAAGTGTCCCTCGGTGCAGGGATGTTGCTTGGTACAGTGGCTTTCCTTGGTATGGGGATGATGCACGGTACAGAGGCCACCATGGTAGTTGTCTGCATGGGGTAATCTCCTGGTGCAGAGGCATCTGTCCATATGGGGGCTTGGGCCAGTGTGGAGGTGTCAGTCGGTGCAGTAAGGCCCTTCGGTTCCGTGGTTGTGACTGGTGCGGGGGTCACTCTTGGTGCAGGGACAGTCTCCTGAGCAGACCACCTGTGCACATGAGCTTGCGGCTGTGGTAACGGATCTTTAATCCCCACAGAAGGAGGTGCAGAGGCTGTCCTTTTTGGTGATGCCAGAGCCCTGGCAGAATGAGTGGGGGAGCCGCTATGGGGCAAGAGCGACCTTTCAGTCAAGTGAAACTGGAGCCTCATTTTACAACTTTACATGGTCCATTTGCAGAGACTACTACAGGCCTGACAGCCGTGAGTTTTGTGACTCTCGCTGAGGCAAAAAAGGCACCTGCCATGAAGGTCCGTGAGAGGGTAGGAGACAGGGCAGATAAGCCCCCTTTCTTTGGAGTGTTCGGCATGTTGGAGCAGAGGCTGCTTAGTGTCCCTCCCCCATCCTGTGAAGGGAGGGAGAGGAGAAAAATGAACTCTCGTGTGACTTTCTTCAAACTAGTATTAAGGAAGATGGTAACTAGCTACGCTATTTTTGTGAGGTAAAGATCTTCATTAGAAGCTAGTGCTAGGAGAAGAACTTCCTTCAACAGCCTTGCTAGGTGGTTTGAAGGAACCAAGGTAACATGCACCCTGCCTTGCCTTATATACTGACGTTTCAGCCCGTCAAAATAGTGGCCAATCAGGCATGGGCCTTGAGGGCGTGCGGATAAACTGCTTGGAGAGGCTTCTGATGGCCGGTACCACGCAGGCGCAGAACCCCACTGGTGCGAGTCACGGAGCCACACTCGAAGAAGAACAGGTCACTTCGTTTTTAGACTGGAGGCTTATTTCTGCCCCCATCCCTTACTCAACAATCCTTTCTTTTATGCTATTGTATTTCTGAAAATATTTCCATCTGCTACCTGACCCCGCCTGACCTCCTCGGCTCTAATCTACAGTTTGACAAGGACAAATTGTAGGTGTTTTGTAACAGACCCAGAAATATTCGCAAACCCAAACAAACAATGCTCCGCTGCTCATTAGATCTTCCCCCAATATTAACCTCTCCCAGCGAAGGCTTCCTGATGCTTTCAATTTAGGTGGAATGCTGTTCCAGCAAAGCCCACCGTCCCGACTGTGGGTCCCAGGCTGTACGCGTGCCACCACTGCAGCGACATGATTTAGAGCATTTCTTAATAAAACTTATTTATGTCAGGGAGTTTCAGATGTCAACACCAAGCCCTACGGAGACATAAAGAGGATAATAAAGCACACACAAAACTTTTGCTCCTGCTTCAGAGATGGGAGTTCAGCGCTAATCTTACTTATGGCAATGGGAAGAAGACTGGGTAAAACTCAGACAATAAAAGGGTTTCTTCACAGGAACACTTACCCTGAATTACCCTGTAATTCACTTTAATTCTGCCTTTGTTCACACAAAACCAGCATTTAAAGTTGCACTCTGCCAAGGGCTGGATCTGTGCCCCTACAGGACACATGGATTGAAGCAGCCTGTGGGTCAGCGGGTCTATTTGCATAGTGGGCGTGGCCACCATCCCAGATGTGCTGGTGGCTGCTGAGCCACAGTGCATGGGGTTGGCAGGAAGCCCCTGTGGGCAGGACCATAGGCCAAAGGTTCCCCATCCCTCCTGGGTTACGTACGCCTGATTAACTTTGGAGTAGCTTACTCCCAAGAGTAAACAAATGTGAGAACAAGAAAAGGGTGTTAACTAAAGTTCATTGAGACATGAAAACCTAACACCCATTGCTCATGCAGGCATATGGCAGTTGCTACACAGAGTCTGATTACTTGCAAAGCAGATTATCAGCACAGAAGTAAGTACTCCAGGTTAGTCTGTTCATGTGAACACAGCCTGAGAGGAGAGTCAAGCTCCTGCATGCCGGCCCACTGCCTATTTAATATGCAGTGCTGCTCGGTGAAAGGGATGTTTTGATTCAGAAATGTCAACATACAATATTACTCCATTTTGGATCAAAACAATGGAAATTGTTTGAATTAACGTTTCAGCTTAATGTGTTGTTTCATTTCTGGGTTCTTTAAACCAAAAAAATAAAATGAAGTGACATGGGAAATTAAAACAAAACAAAAGGCCCTTTGCAAAATGCCAGTTTGAAGCGAACATTTCCATTCCAAAATTTCCACAGGGAAAGTTGAAATTTCCCATCAGAATCGATATTTTACTCAAGAAAAGTGTGAATTTAGACCCCACTGTGTTTCGAGGCAAGGAAGCTCTCGGCACAGGATAGCCCGACTAGTTTCCTTCAGCCCTTCTTCCCACGTCTCCAGTGGGATAATTCATGGGCTTAAAGCAGAGGCAGAAAGCCTGCGGCCCATGGGCTAAATCTGCTCTGCTGTTGTTTTTTATTTGACTGTTTTCCAATTCCAGGATTTGGCCCCTGGATCCAGCTCCTGCCTCCAAGCACTGAAAGACTGATCTCAGGGTAAGGGAGCAGAGATGAGGGCACACACACAAGATAGAAAACAGATCCATGATAGCGACCCTTCTCTTCCTTAAGCGCTCCTGTTCCCAACATTTATGTGGCCCTTGGGCTTGTACTAATTTTCAAAGTGGCTCTTGAGAAGGAAAAGACTCTGCCCTGCCCCCTGCACAGATCCATGATCCCTCCCTTCCCCCTCTCATCTTGACCACCCCTCTTAAACACTCCTGCTCCAAACTCCTCCAGCCCACAGAGCTTGTGCTAATTTTCAAAGTGGTCTGTGGGAGGGAAAACGTTCCTTGCTCCTGGCTTAGAGGGTTGCCAGGGGCTCCACGATGCCAATACACTAGCAAATCTTCTGAAATACACGCAATGGTTAGTGATGTAAGAAAAAAATAAACGTGCATTTTAACCTCTCCATTCTTATTAGCTTCCCTGGTGTCTATAATATTGACATGCCCACAACAGCACACATCCATCCACTACCATTCCATTTATTTCCAGGTACTAGCTTCTGCTGTGACTCAGTCCATCCACTAAACCAATCTAGTGCAAATTGCTCAGCCAAGAAAACATGGGAGGAAGGGAAAGGTTTCTCCCAGTGGGAGGTAGGCGAATACCTTGCCCAGCTGCAGGTCGGAGATGGAGCAGGCATCGATGAAGGCCTGAGCTATGACAGAGAGACACGCGTCTATGTGGTCTGTCTTGTCGATGTCAAAGACAAACTGGGGGTTCTTCAGAATGTTGACCCAGAACCGCAGAGGTAGGCTGCAAGGGAAACGCAGATGGGATGAGAATCATCATTTCCACATCACTCCCACAATAGAGATTTGAGATTCAAGTGAAGAAATGTAAGAGGGCAGAGGACAAGAGAGGCCACTTTTACACACTATCATAACCACTCACGAATAGGTGGTTACTGAAATGGGTAATCACCGCCACCAAATTGCAAACGGCTAGTGGCTATGTTGCCGCTAAGCTACACCCCTGCATGGGAGGTGCTGGGCCTATTGCAGGTCTGCCAGGGGGGCAAGGGAGTTGCATGGAGCTGTTCAATCAGGTCTTCACAACAACAATGGGTGAAAACAAACACGCAGCCGGTGTGCCAGCTGCGCGTTCTGGAGAGGTGGTAGTGTCCCCAGTGGTGACAGGTCAGGGAATGGACTCAACGTTTCCCTGGTGTGACCCAGACAGGGAGGGAGAGACAGGGAGCGACTTGCGGCTGGTTGGCTGCGCTGTGGCCGGTGCCCCACCCTCTGCCATGACGGGTAGCCATGGCAACCCCCCATGCCAGGCTGGATCGGTGTGGAAACAGACCCGTTTCGTTCGCCAAGCTCTAGCCCACCTGGGCAGCCCTGGGGCCTGGACTGTGGGCCCAGTTTATTCCAGGCCCATGTTTCTGGGCCAGCCGCCTACTCGCTGGGGGCTGCACCGGGCTCACATCTGGCGGCCTGGAAACAGACGCACGGGGTGAGGCACTGGCCCAGGCGGGCCATAGCGGGAAAACTGGGCCAGTACCATGTTTATTAACAGCCTATGTGTGACTCCCCTAGAAGCGAGAGAGGTGGCACTCTGCTCCTGCTGCTTGCTGCCAAGAACTGGGCAGTGGAGGCAGGAGAAATTTTGGGGGACCCCAATAGCTCATGGATGGTGTGTGTGTATGTGTGCGTGTGGGGGAGAACAGGGCTCAGAAGTCCCGGGGCCTAGACCTGCCTCCCCACTGCTGCTTCTTGTGCTGCCCTCAGTTGCGCTGTCCACTGGCTTCCCATGAGCTGCTGCTACACATTCAGAATTGCCCATGCTGGAGTTCCTGAGCTTGTGTGATGCGCAAACCCACCCAGAAATGGAAAGGAAAATTGGGCACTTACTTCCTGAATTTTCCTTCTACTGGGGGTCCTCCTGGACGGCCAGCTAGTATAGTAGGGTAGATCCCGCCATCAACCAGTAGGAGGCAGACATGATGATTTTTTGTACAGAGTGTCCATGGGATCTTCCTTACTCCAGCATATTCCGGCCTTCTAAACTATCGTATAACATCCTACTAATGATAAAACTAAACAGAGTCAACGTGCGTTCTGGTAGAAAAACAACATTAGTGCCTTCCTCCTTTGCACTTCCTATTTTTTTAAAAAATTTTCACAGTCTAGGCAACCGTCAACCCAGCGTTATAAGTGACCCTTAAGGTAAATGACTTCAGATTCTGTCCCCCCAGAATTTCTCTTCATTCCGGGTGGGTCTGGCTGTCCAGGAGGACCCCCAGTAGAAGGAAAATTCAGGAGGTAAGTGCCCAATTTTCCTTTCTCCCTGGGGGTCCTCCTGGATGGCCAGCTAGTACAGTAGGGACTTTCCCAAGTGGTGTCCCTCAAATTTTATCTGATCTACAAGAGAAGGGGGAGGGCTACATGAAGAGTCCCCTAAGCTGCTACCACTATGTTTACAGAACGGCCTGTAACACCCTTCTCCCAAAGGCTGCTTCAGCTGATTCATGTAAAGGAATTTTATAGTGCCTCGTGAACGAGTGTAACGAGGACCAAGTTGCCACCTTACATATTTCTCCATATGAGGCTGCATTTCTAAATGTCTGCATCGTTGCTGCCCCTCTTAAGGAGTGGGCAAAGATCCCTTCTGGGGGAACTCTCCCCCGTGCTCGATATGCCTCTTTTATGCATAGGGTTATAGTTTGAGGGAAATGGAAAACTCCCTGATCAAACAGAGGTTTAGCTCTATAGACAGAGCCCCCAGTTCCGAAATCCTCCGAGCTGAAGTAATGCCTATCAGAAAAGCTATTTTTAGCGATAGGTAAAACAGTGATACCTCCTCCAGAGGCTCGAACGGGGTGCTAGTCAACGCCTTTAGGAGTAGATTTAAGTCCCAAGAGGGAAAGCAATGACTAACTGGAGGAGAAATAATCCTGGCTGCTCTGAGGAAATGGATAATGTGAGAGTGCCTAGAAATCTTTTAACTCCTCACTGTGCCTATAACGCTACCTATAGCCACAACTTGTCTCTGCAAGGTGTTGGGTTTTAAACCCCTATCCACACCTGCCTGCAAGAAGTCCAGAATTACCTTAACCGAGGCTTTGTCTGGTCTGACCCCCCTTTCCTGGCACCACCCCGCAAAAAAAGTCCATGTACTTTGATAAATGTGCTTGGTTGCCGGGCGCCTAGACTGGAGTATGGTGTGGAGGACCTGTTGGGAATAACCAGGAAAGAATGTCCTGTCTGAACGCTAGTCTGAGTGGAGGTTCCAGTGTTAATTCTAGAAGATCTGCGAACCACGGTTGCCGAGGCCAGTATGGAGTCACTAATATCAACTCTGCTCCTTCCCTCTTGGCCTTCGCCACTGTCCTGTGGATCAGACGGAAAGGTGGAAAAGCGTATAGGAGACCTTGTGGCCATGCCCGGTTCAGGGCATCGAAATCTTCTGCTTGAAGGTCTGGGAACCTGGTCATGAATCTCTTTGTCTTTGTGTTGGTTGGAGAGGCGAAGAGATCTATCTCCGGATTTCCGAAGGTCTTGACTATGGATCTGAATGTCATTGGATGGAGTGACCACTCCCCCGGGACCAGTGTCTCCCGGCTCAACCAGTCGGCTTGTGTGTTCTTGATGCCTGGTATGTGTACTGCTCCGATGGATTTTAGGTTTGTTTCTGCCCATCTGATCAGAAGTGAGGCCTGCTGATGAAGAGCTGCCGACCTCGATCCTCCTTGGTGGTTTATATATGCTTTTGCCACTGTGTTGTCTGTGTAGATGGCCACATGTTTTCCTCGGATCGAGTGGGCGAGCTCCCGAAGAGCTAGGTACGCTGCTCTCAATTCCAGCCAGTTTATGTGGTGTCTCTTCTCCCATGCCAACCACTTTCCTTGTACCACTCTGTCCCGTGAGTGCACTCCCAATCCATGAAGACTCGCATCTGTGGTTATTGTTACTCTGTCTGGGTCCATCAGAGGGATCCCCGCTCTGAGTCTCTCCTTGTGAGACCACCAGTGAAAGGATTTTTTGACTGTCTCCGGTACTATTACCCAAGGGTTCTCCCCTTGTGTGAGACGGTCCTGCCACGGTCTCAGGAGACGTTGTAGAGGCCTGGTGTGGAATCTGGCCCATCTTATGATTCCCATGCAAGAGATCATACTGCCCAGGAGACTGGTGAGTTCCTTCAGCCTGGATCTGCGCTTCTTGTCTACCTGATTGATTAAGCAGAGTAAGCTCTGACGTCTCTGTTGGTTGAGGAAAAGTTCGTATTTTTGAGTGTCTATGATTACTCCCAGATGTTCGAGAGACTGGGATGGGTTTAGGTGGCTTTTCTTGAAGTTTATGATAAACCCATGGTTTTGCAGGTATTGTATGACCCTGGAGGTGTTCCTCAATGCCTGGTCGTATGGCGGTGATCGTACGAGTATGTCGTCCAGGTAGGGGTGGATCTTGATCCCCTCTTTGCGCAGATTCGCTATGAGGGGGATCAAGACCTTGGTGAACGTCCTGGGAGCCGTTGCTAGGCTGAAAGGGAGGGCCTTGTACTGCCAATGTAGGTGTTCGTACTTGAATCTCAGCCATTGTCGGGTTTGGCAGTATTGGTACATGTAAATAGGCCTCCTTGAGGTCTAGTGATGTTAACCACTCCTCCCTGTTTATTGCCACCCGGATGGATTGCAGAGTTTCCATCTTGAATTTTCTCGTTCTGATGGACTTGTTTAGGCGTTTCAAATCGAGTACTGCTCTCCACTCGTCCGACTTTTTCAGTACCAGGAACAGGGTCGAGTATAGCCCTGATCCCTGTTCGTCAGAGGTACCCTCTCGATGACTCCGATTGATAGGAGTCTCATGATTTCTGTGGACACTGCTAAGTGTTTTTGTGGGTTTGGGGACCTTGGTGAGGCAGTAAAGAAGCTTTGGGGGCATTGGTCGAATTCTATTGAGTATCCCCTCTGGACCGTTTGTGTAACCCAAGAGTCTTGTGTGGTTTCTATACAAGCTTGTGCAAACTCCTGGAGTCTGCCCCCTAGCTTGGGTTGGTCCGGTGGTGATACATGGCAGTCATCCCTCTGTCTTACTATGTCCCTGCCCTTGGTGTTGCTTGGTTCTAGGGCCTGCTCCCTTCTGCTTGTTCCACCTTGGTCTGTATCTGTTCTGATGACCTCTGTTTGGAAAGAATGGACGTCTGGAGTTCCCGGTGTTTGGCGTGCACTGTAGGGATGAAAAATTTTCTTCAGAATGCCCACGCTTTGCAAGGTCTGTTTTTTCAACTTGTCAGCAGCATCTGTGAGCACCTAGTCCAGACACACCCCGAAGAGCTTCGATCCCTGGAATGTGCCCCCCACCAGGGTATTCTTAGCTGTGGGGTCTCCTTTCCACGAACGGAGCCAGAGGCGACGCCGTGCTGCCACGTTGGAGGCCATTGCTCTTGCCGCCCATCGCAGCATGTCTGTGGAAGAATCTGCGATGAACGCATATGCCAGTTGGATCCTAGTGGATAAAATTCTAGTCATTTTCATCGACACCTTGGGGTCTCTGGCCCTCTTGATTCAGGTCATGAGTGCCCTGGAGAAATAAGATGTCAGGGTTGCCATTTTTAAGACTGCCTCCTCTGAGTTTCTCTCATCTGAGGCTGGGGAGTCCAGGGGTCTTGCGGCCCTGCAGGGACGTTTGGGCCTGGGGTTCTTTCCCTTTCCAGCCCCCTTAGAACAGCCCTTGTATGCTATTCCCTCCTGTCTCTGGGGAGATCACTTCCGTTTTAATTCCACCAGGATCTGCTTCAGGACCTCCATGTGTGGGTTCTGGGGAGGGGGAGCGGGGGCGGAATGAACAGGGCTTACTGGTCTCTCCTGTCCTTCTGAAGCCGCCACTGCCCCTGTGGCCGTCACTGCCGCTGTCGACCTCTTTTTAGAGGACATGGTCTCCGGAGGTCCCCTAATCAAGATGCCTAGGGCCTACCACCGCAGAGAGACAGATCCCCTGCGTTCCTCTCTCTCCTCGGTGGGGAACTAGTGGGCGGGACCGCGGTTTCGCGCGCCCAGCCTTTCGCGCTTGCACGAAGGCTCGTCCCATCGGGGGATGGGGAGGGGAAGAGGAGTCGTGGCCTGGTCTGTCTGTGCCGCTCCCTGCGCGGGCGGCCTCCGGCGAACCGCGCCCGCGCCCCCCCGATCACCTGGGGGAGGGGGGGGGGAGGAGCGGCGGAGACGCGAGACAGCCCGACTGAACGAGCCGGTACCCGTTTTGTCCTTTCTGCCGGTATGAGGGGGGAAGGGGGAGAGGGGATAGGAACCCCTAACCGCCCAGACGTTCTCCTTCCCTCGGAGCGCTTTCTCCCTACCTGAACCTCCCCATCTCTTTGGTGGGGGGTGGGGCGGGGATCCTGTATGCAGGCGCTCCGAGTCCAGCTTTGCCGGGCTTCCTGCCGCGGTAGAGGCTGTGTCTGTCCTGGCTTCCAGCGGGTCGGGCGATCCTGAATCCGGTAGCACTCCCCTTTGGTAAGGCGCTACCCCCACTCTTCGGGGCCCCCCTGTCCGTAGGAAAAGGAAGGACCCCAGCACCACGCTCTGTACCCCCTCGCCGGGAGGGGGTAGGGTGAACAGGGGGGATTTTCTCCTCCCCTGGCACCTGGAGCTCTACTTATAAACTTTATTCTCGCTGCCATGGTACTTCCAATGAAGGAGGCAGTTCGCCTGCTTCCTGCTAGTTTGAAGGCAGACAAACAACTGGAGTAAGGAAGATCCCTGGGACACTGTACAAAAAATCATCATGTCTGCCTCCTACTGGTTGATGGCGGGATCTACCCTACTGTACTAGCTGGCCGTCCAGGAAGACCCCCAGGGAGACAGGAGCTTTATTGCTTAATCTTTTCGACCTCCCATTTGGCATTTTACATCACACCTCATTCTGGCTACCCTGCCAGGGAAAGGGTGGATTTCTTTTTCTCTGTAAATTGTTTTAAATTGCTTTAATATGGCTTTTATATGGTTTTAATTGTATTTTTATGTTGTGAAGGGCTCTGAGTGCCATTCGGTGGCAGAGGCGGGAAGAAGGGTGCTATAAAAATAAAATTATTATTATTAAATTGCAAACTGTATCGGTTGGAGTGACAGCCTTATTGGCATATAAACTGTGCTTGTACCTTAAGTGACGGATTCCACTTACGATCTTCCATAGGGGATCCTTGCAGTTTCCCCAATATGGACCTTTAGGACTAATCTCCTCCAGCTGTAGAATTTTCTTCCTGAGGGACTGATCCCTGTTCTACCGCCCCAGGGTTTGAATACAAGCAGGTTCTGGTCAGTGGGCAGAGTCCCGGAAGATGTTCTTTGTACGTCAGCTTCCACTGGGTAAAACCAGAGGTGTAGCCGGCCCCTCTCCAGGCTGGCGGGCAGCACTGAACAAACGTGCCAGCCGCTGGGAGAGCTGTCCCACTGCCTACACAACCCGGGGAGAGGTGGGGCTGCAACAGATGTGCAGGCGGTCAGCCCCGTCCCCGCCCCCAGCATCCATCCCTACCATGATGGGTAGTCATGGCAACCAGGCATGGCGTCCCCCCGCCCCATGTTGGGGATGGCGGGGCTGAACAGATGCACTGGCCCACGTGGGTGGCCCTTGGCCCAGAATGAGCGCCCAGGGATCCTTCCAGGGGATGAATTCTGGGCCAGCTGCCTACCCGGCCCGGGGCAGTCCCGGGCCAAGATCTGGTAGCACAGGACCAGATGTGCAGTGAGTCCTGGGCCACAGTAGGCCGTAGTGGGCCTATGTCACATCTGTTTTTACCCTCTCTGTCTCTCTCCCTCTGTATTCTAAACTAAAGCCCTGTGACTTGATTGGAAACTCAACTGACAGAACCCATTGAGTTTGAGTTAGGTGCACTCCTGACCCAAGATTCTGGGCCTTAGATTGGGCTCCACAGTTTCCACTCCACCCCTCACAGAACACTGTGACGTCACAGCACTCTGTGGGGGTGGGGCCACATCAGAAAAGGGGTGGGGAATTCTTTAACCCCACCCCTTATGGAGTGTCATGATGATGTTATGGTGACCCCTGGAGAGTGGGGGCCATTTCCACAAAGCAGTCGGTCCCAAGGTGGGCTCTGTTCTAAACTTTGCTCCCTTTTTCCATGGGTGCAGGCTTCCCTTCTCCCTGCAATGGCTGACTTGCTTTTCTGTCATTTTCTCCCTCTCTGTATTCTAAACTAGAGCCCTGTGACCTGGCTGGAAACTCAACTGACAGAACCCATTGAGTTTGAGTTGGGTTCAAAATCAACACAGATTGCCTTTATGGAAGTTAGCTCAGTTCTGGTGAAAGGTGCCTGGCTGGCTGCCCAGAGAATTAGCACACACCAACAGTAATGCAAACTTCCCCCCCACTGCTCTTCCCCGACCTACAGGGACCTGTTCCATGGCCCATTTGTTCCTGGGCTCTTCTGCCAAGAATGCCACTGCCTTTCACAATGGGGGCAGAGATGCCTGTCCACTGGGAATTACACTGAGACGAGAAATGGCAACCTGGGAGCCATGGGCTCTGGAACCCATTACAGATCCTGTCTACATGTTGCTTCAAAAAAGCCCTATGCAGCAAATCACATGCCTTTACACACAGATTCAGGCTAATCTCCATATCTTTGCATATTAGCTGACATTCCAAGCTAAAATTGCTGTAGTAGCTACCACTTGGGGATGACCTGACTGCTCGACCTGTGGCTGGGTGAGTAGCAGCTCCCCCACCCGTTCCTCAGAGGGACTGTATCTCTCCCTCCTATTCCCTGTTCACGCCTGCTGAGCTGCACCATTGCTGTTTCCCAGCCAGTGCCAGAGGCAGGGACATTGGGGCCTTGTGTGAGATGGGTTGGGTGGGGGTGTGTGGAGGTCTTCCTAACCGAAGAACATTTATTCATTAACCCCTCCCAAATACAGCTGAAACAGGTACTCATAAAATGGATAAGCCTGCTGGCTTTGTAATCCTCAAACCGCCTCTGGAGGTACCTACTTCGCTTATCTGGGGTGCAGTGACAGTGGCAAGGCAGCAGTATCTGGGCGGTGGAGGCCTCTTGGGGCCTAGGTTAGCCAGCCTGCGTGCATGTGTACAGGAGCATTTGTCCTTGAGTGACTGCAACATGCGCATGTGGCTGACTGGCCGGCCTAGGCCCCAGGAGGCCTCTGCCGCCCGCTAGCTCCACATCACGTAGCCACTGCCTCACTGTGCCCGCCCCCCAAGATAAGTAGGGAGCAGAGGGGAAATTTTAAAGTGATTTTGTCTGCTTGCCGGGTAACTGCCTAGTTATACAGGGTCCCAAAGAGCTACCCACATACCTGTGTGAGTAGTACCTGGGGTACCTGTTTGAGCTCGACTCCCAAATTGCTGCAGGTCCTGCTCACATTCGAGGCCTTGTCAGCCACTGCTTTATGCCAGTGTTTCTCACACCTATGTTGCCAGGTCAAGTTTATTCATGGATCCTATATACTGCCCTCCCCTTCCCTGCTCAACACATTGGGGGGGGGGGGAGAGCTGTGTATGGTCACACAGTCTTCACAGATGTGGAACCTCTCCTGGTCCCAAGCCTTGTTCTTCCTCTGTTAAGATGTTTTGAGACTCCTTGAGTTTCCTTCTCTGCCTCTCTAGGCCTACCATGTTGCTCTGTACCCCCTAACTCCTGCCCCATTTTCTCCTCTTAGTATTCTGGCACCAGTCATTTCTCTATGTTCCTGCCTCCTCCAGATCTCTGCCCTCTTTTGTAGCTTCCCCTCTCCCTTTTTTGGGTCTTCAAGCAGTCCAGCCTGTTGCTCTTGCGCCCCGCTTTAAAATCCTAACGCCTGTTGATGAACGTTCTGGTTATTCCAGGTCACCAAGGCCCTGAGCCTGCTGGTTCTGTGGAAGGAAGACAATCCCACTCCCAGGCCTTCTCTTCCAAACCTGTTGGTTTTCCAAATGTGCAAAGTGTCAGGGTCGGAGATCCCTCGCTTCTCGGCTTGCTCCTCCAGGAAATCAAAGAAATACTTGACAGCCACAGGCGGCCTGTCATCCCGGATGCTGAGAATGGCTTTGAACAAGTCATCCAGAAATTTCTGCAGCGTGCCCTGTGGGACAAGCACAGACAGCGTGGGCTCAGAAAAGTGGTGGCCACTGGGACACAGTGAGTATTCAGCCGGGATTGTATTTCCTCTCTCCATCTTGGAGACGTGCTGCCGTGAGCTGACTATGGCAAGGGGGAGGGGAGGCAGAACTGGAGGGGGAAGGCTAGTTTTGTGCATGGTGATATAATTAGCTTTAGTTTGGATTGAATTCCTTTTGGCATCGAGGCTCCCTTTTTCTACCGCAGGAATCTCAGAGCACATCTGTGACTGTTCTGGGCGGCAGAGCCCTAACTAGCCTATAGCCAATGTAGCGGTGGCCACGGGTGCATTTACATGAGGGGCACCAACCAACCATGTCCTCGGGCTGCTGAATTAGCAGCTGTGTGTCTGTTGCGCCGTGGCTGCCTGCCCCAGACCCCCTTCACTGCTGGCTTCTGCCAGCCAGCGCTAAGCAGAAGCACTTAGTCAGTACTAATGAGGGAGTGGGGGGAGCCGTTAGTACACCAGTAAAAGGAGCTCCACCATTAGTACTGGCTAAGCACGCTTGCTTAGGGCTGCCTGGCAGAAGCAGCAGTGAAGGGAGTCTGGGGCAGGCAGCCGCAGCACGACAGACACACAGCTGGCGATTCAGCTGCCCCGGGGCATGGTTGGTTGGCGCCTCTCATGTAAATGCACCCATGGCCACCGCCACATTGGCCATAGGCTAGCTATGGCTCTGCTGTGCGGTAAGCAGAAGAACTAGCGACCAGTGGCCATTCTTATGATCTTTCCTCCAACTATAAATCACAATGGAATGAAAAGATGGGCTGGAACCCAAGCTCGGCTTCCAAACCGCCTTGGGGTTGCGAGTGGAGCGGAGGAGTTTCAAATATTCCCTCTAGAATGGCTTCTTTTCTCACCCTGGATTGGGACACCTCCAAATTTTGGGAAAATCTGGATCTGTGCTTTGAAATTGGAGCCTCTAATGCAATAGCCACTCCTGACCATGAGAGGATAATCCAGGTCAAGACTTAGCCCGATGGGGACAGATTTTCAAAAAGGCTCTGCAAAAATGCTGAGCCCTAGAAGCTCACTCTAGATGACCTATGACCAGGAACCCATGTTCATGGCATTTCCCCCCGTTGCCACCAAGGAGGAAAATGCAGTGAACACAGGTTCCTGTCTATGACCAGAACAGCTCAGCATAATGGATAAATGAGGGTGAGGGGGGGAAAGGCTGCTTTGCTCACAGTAAGAAAGAACCATGGGATCTGTCTGTATTCAGAAGTCTCAGTAAAGAATCCTCCTTACAGCCTTAGAACATGATCTACAAATCCACTTACTCTGGGCATCAGTGGGAAGCGAATTGCTGTTTCTAGCCATGTTAAGTGCTTAGTGGATCGTGGCCCTACGGGACACTACAGCAGGACACAATGCTGTGCTTAGCTATTGGTATTCGTATTTGAAGGAGAAGCAGCAACATCACCACTTGCTCCTTACAGAACATGGCATGATCATTATGGTACATGGCACGAACATGCAACAGGAAATACAAGAATAGTCCATCCCATGTTTCATGTTGGTGGCCACATGTAACGCTATCGGGTAGCTGCTTGCACACACCAATAGGAAGGGGTGGGGGGGAAGAGAAGGAGAGAATTTAACTGAAGCTGAACCTTGTAGTAGTGGTAACATCAGGAGCAGCAGCAGAGGAGGCATCAGGACCCAGGTCGAGAGGTGGAAGCATCGCTCCTGGAGCCCTGTTGCTGACACCTTCACAGGTTTTTCCATCACTGCTGGTGCTGTTCCCAGACTCAGCTCCAGGGGATCCCCACCTCGCAGTACTTCCTCCTACGCACCTTGGGCGCGATCCAGCTCCATACAAGTCAATGGGAGTTTAGCCATTGACTTCAATGGGAGCTGGATTGTGCTCCTTGTCCGTAGCTGCTTTTAACTGACGTAACAGCCGCTATGGGCAACGACCTGCTTCTCACTGACCGCCTGCAAGATCTCCAGGTGACCAACGAGCAACAATTGGGGAACAAATGTAGAGGGGCATAAACAGATGCAACGACCCACTGAGTGTTTGCCACCCAAACGAGCTGGTAGCGTTACATGGCTAGAAACAGCAATTTGCTTTCCATGACAGAGCTGCATTGTCTAGCCAGCCACATCTCCCCCTACCTTTGTGGACAGTAGTCTGGTCAGGTAGATTTCAGGTAGGACCTTCTTCCTATGACTCTGTCGATGGGACTTCTTATGTTCAGTCAATTCATCCGCTGGAAGAACCTGAAGGATGAACAAAGCCAAGTTTCAGAGCTTCCCTGAGCACTATTCAAAAAGGACTTTTCAAAAGGGATGTCACCACCATACATTTCATATAAGCAAAACACCACTCGATTTATTAAAACTGACATGCTAAGAATTTAAAATCCTTTATCCCATCTGTGCTTTTCATTTCTGTTTTCATTTCTCTTAAAGGGCTGATAAGTTTTGCTCTAGTGTCTGTAAGGAATTCCCCTTTCCAAACCGTCACCCAAAAAATCATGCTCTCTTTATTCTGCTAACTGGCAGTCATCAAAAAGGCAAAATATGTAGAAAAAGATGCGAGATTATGATCAAGATTAAGATAAAAATTCAGCTCTCCCTTTCTCTCTGCCAAACATAACGTATGCTCAATTATTATCTTATTACACAAACAATGCAGTAACCACAGGGGTCCCAAGCACTCCCCTGGGCAGGTCTGGACCTGGGCCAACATGCTGGCCTGCTGACAAATCCATCCACCCATCCACATATACTGTACATATGGAAAGCATTCCTAGCTTTGCCTTTGACAATAAACTATGTGCAGCACTCGCTGCTGCCCTTTGATTGTACATTTCTAAACTGCTGCTAGCGAGGTTTTATTTCATAACAGCCGTGAGAGGCAAATTTCATTGGATCAGGCCTCTCTCCCACCCACCAAACGATTCTGCTTAAGTCATTATTGCCACAAGCCCACAAGAAGGAGCTTGGCGGGAAGTTGTTGTGATTTGTGCGCGTGAGTAAACGGAGGGCGTTTTCCTTCACTGGTCTGCGCCGTGTCACTTGCGCTTGCCTGGTGAGCGGATCCAGTTCCCAAATAGACATTTCCTAGAGAGGAAATGGGGCGGGGGAGGGAGAAAGAACAATGCCCCTCCCCCCTGGGGGGGGAAGCTGCTCTTGGCCACCCACAGTGGGAGAGCCATCAACCCCAGCTGATCTTGGAGCAGGATACTTACTAAATGAAAGTATTTTTCAGTGTCCAAATCCTTCACTGAAGAAAATCATACAAAGAAAGAAATAATGGATTAGGTTGCAATAATGCACCACTTTTTGCAGAATTAATTCAGGGGAAAGTTTAGCTATTGGTATCGTATTTGAAGGAGAAGCAGCAACACCACCACTTGCTCCTTACAGAACATGGCATGATCATTATGGTACATGGCACGAACACTCGATCCATATGGTACATGGCACGGGATTTATGTGCCAAGGAGCTTTCCCTAGCTCCTCACCCTCACAGCCTGCTCAACAATGCTCCTTCGATTGCCCTATCCTTCAGGGTCCCATTGTCCTCGGAGTTAAGCACGCACACCTGACTTCTCAACTTCATAAATGTGTCCCTGTCTCTGCCCCGATTTATTTATTTCGATTTCTACCCCGCCCTATTTCCTGAGGCTCAAGGCAGCTCACACCAATAAAAAAATAAAAAATAAAATACACAATAAAACCTATAAAAACGAATACAACTCCCCTCCCCACAATCTCCCTCTGCCTGTTAAATGCCTGGCCAAACAAACAGGTCCTATGCTTTCCCCGGAAGACACTCAAACTAGGTTGTAGGCAAACCTCCAAAGCAAGGGAGTTTCAAAGCTGTGAGTAGCCACCGAGAACGCCCTCTGCGTGCCTGGGGGCATATGGACCTGGGCCAACGATGGACCTTGCAAGAGGGCGCTCTCGGCTGATCTTAGAGGCCGTGGAGGGACATAAGGAGGAAGGTGGTCCTTTAGATAGGTAGGGGCTAGACTGTTTAGGGCATTAGAGGTCAAAACCAGCACCATGGATTGTGTTTGGAACACTATTGGCAGCCAGTGCAGACTCTGAAGCCCCAGTATTGTGTGCTCCCAGGGACCCCTGAACAGTCTTGAAGGCCAGTCCCACATAGAGCGTATTGCAGTAGTCTAGCTTTGAGGTACTGAAGGCATGGATGACTATCCCTACGTGAGAGAAAGGGTTTTCAAACAAGATGATAGCCCGCGGCAGACCGAGTTCGGTTCATGCAGCCCACCACGCAGATGTTTAGCGTTTCCAGCTAATCAACAGGCAGCCCACACGTGTATTTCATGCCCTTGCGGACAGCCCCCATTGGCAGCGCCAGTGAGAACGAGAGTGGAGAGAGGGGCATGACGGATTTTTGCCCACAACTCTATGGTGCTGGCAGACCTGTACATGCAGAGGACATGGACATGTGGGCTCACGTTGAGCGCCCACATGAGCGCCATTTTCTCTGAGACCCCGCTGTGAGTGGGGGCTGCATGTCCAGTGGGCATTGGTCACGTGGCCAGTGCAGGCGAACACCTAATAAATGGACAGGTCGACACCCACCTGGTGTGGGATATTATGGGTTATCATCTTGTTTGTTAACACCTAAAGGAAGCAGCCTTCTCACCAGATGGAGTTGGGGAAAGACACTCTTGGCCACGGCCATGACTTGATGTTCCAGACACAGATCAAGACCCAGGAGCGCCCCAAGGCTGCAAACATGAGTAGCCAAAGGAGGCTGTACCCCAATACCCCTTAGGTCAGAGGGCTGGACAACCAACATCACTTCCGTCTTGTCTAGTGTCAGCCTCAGTTGGCTCACCTGCATCTAGTCCCCAATGGCAGCCATGTTCCCCTCTCCCTTTTCTATCCTAGATTGTAAGAACCTTAGGGCAGGAACCAGTCTCTAATTAATGATTGGGCAGTGTCAGATACATTGTTAGGGGTAAATGAATAAAATGGAGCAGCTATTAAAATCCCTGCACAGAGTGGCAACCCAGTGGCCAAACCCTGACAGAAACCGAGGAGCAACTAACCTCCAGTCAGTCCTGTGCTCAGTTCATTACAGGTTCCCAATGGGGACTGGGCGCCCAACTGGGGCCACACAATCTGCAGAGGAAGGTCATGATCTCAATGGCTACTTGCTATAGTTTGCGTGTCTGTGGCGCTGTCTGGGATCATGGGAATGATTTCACGTTTCAAAGTAGGATTAAGTGGGGGAAATGTTTGTGGATCCCCACGCTATACAGGGAGCTTAACTAGATGACCCTTGAGATCCCTTCCAGCCCTCTGCCTCTGGGGCATGTGTTTTGCCACTGCAAAACCTTGGTTGGACTTTCAACTTAGTTGGACTTCAGCAGCCTACTTTCAGTGATTCCCGGATGGGATTTCCTTCCAAGAATGTCCAAATAGGATCTTGGAGAGAATGAAACCTGTGCACTTGAGAAGGGGCTGGGGTTTTGGTCAGACTATTTCAAACTCCTTGCTTCTTGTTTTGTGTTATTAATGCCTATACAGTGCAATCCACTTAGGAAATCAAAGCCCCATCTCAACAGAGAGCTGGGCATGCGCCCAACGCAGCAAAGAGGGAAACAAGGTGGTCTGAATGTCTTTTATTGGACCAACTGTTGTTAGAAATAAGCAAGCTTTCGGGTCACATAGGGACCATCCTCAGGCATGTAGCGCAGTTGACTGGGTATGCTACATGCCTGAGGAAGGGCCCTGTCTGACCCAAAAGCTTGCTTATTTCCATCAGCAGCAGTTGGTCCAATAAAAGAGATCATTTGAACCACTTTGCTTCCATCTCTGTCACTTGGGACCAACCACACAATCTCTCTGGATTGCAACGCAGCAAACACAGAAGAGGAGAGGAGACAATCCAAGAATTCCAATGGTTAAAAAATCACAGCTTCCCTCCCCAGCCTCTAGATTTCAATCATGAAACTCTTTAAGGTCCTGTTTATTCTCTGTAGAAAAACAAAAGGCAGCACAAAATAATCACTTGCTTTATTTTGTTCCTCTTTGCTGGCCACCTTTAGAACCCTTCCAGCTGGAGCAGAGATTCTGAAGTGTTCTATTTGTCGGTTTCAGTCACCAGTGTGCCACGGTGATGACTACAACCTTGATCTGTCACTTACATGCCATTCACCCAGCTACGCACTCTTCTGCCCCATGCCCGATTGTGCAGCATGAAGCAGAATCTGGAAGCTGGTCTGTCAGGGAAACTAAACGGTGGCCATTCAAGTACAAAGCAAGAGGCGACAAATGGGCCTATTCAGCAGCAGTAACGGGTATGACCTCATGCTGTCCAGCCTGATGAGCAAGGGATTATATTTCTGGTGCTCTCCAGCCCTGGACCCCTGCACAGCTCTGCCAAAGTGTTGCGGCAACACTGCTCTTTGGGCTTCTTTTTTTCAGTTTGTTGGCTGCCATTCAGGGAATGTCATGCGCTGCAGTCAATAGAGTGCTAAGTATCTTTGCTCTGCCTGTCGCTCTCTTTGTCTAGCTATCAATCCCTCCCAATCTTGTGGAGGGCGCTGCAGTCTTTTAGATGAATGGGAAGGATTCAGTGACAGAAGTCGCTATTGCCTGGATGTTTTGTGGCTTGTCAAAGCCATCTGGTGGCTCGCGGCATCTCAGGAACAAAGTGCCCAATGGACAGGGCTTATTATCTTAAAGGTTATATACAATCATTTCCCCCAGTGCCATTTGAGTGCCTCTTCAAAGAATGTATGTCACAGTACAATCATGTGACCCCCCCATGGGCAAACAGGGCTAGCCACAAGAACAATCTGAGACTCTGTTAGGGATAGCTGGGTTTCCTGCTGTGCTGCGGTCTCTTTGCTTTTCAGAGGCAGCTTCGTTTGGCAAAGCTGGGAGAGCAGGATGTTTCACTGGCTGAATGGATTTTCAGGCCACGTACCTGGGCTGCTGGTAACCACAACATTACAGCCCAGGAAAGGGTTCACCCACCCATTCAGTGGGAGATAAGGCAGCAGACATTAAATGGGACAGGCCCAGTCTTGTTTCCTATGGGTGAAATCCACCAACCACGTATTCTGGAGCTGTCCCACCGAAGCCTGGAGGGACTAGGCTGAGTGGCTGGGAGATTGTGGCCCGTGTCTTCACACAAATGTCACCTGTGTGATTTTCAGTGAACGAGACAGACAAGGAACTTACCTCGGCTGAGAGTGGTGTCCTTCTTGTCGGATAAACTCATAGCCAAGGAGGCACCTTCGGGAATCTGTGGATGGAGGGGAGGACAAAGCTGCAGTACGTTATTGGGAGGGCATGCTGATGCGTTAAGCAAATGGTGCTTGGAGTTGAGGCCGCTGCCTGTCATGAAATCCAATACTGTCTCATCCTCCACACCCCGGTTCCCTGTTGGGACAACCCACTGTCTCTTCTCTTATGCTCAGGGTGCAAAGCCTAATTATTGCAAAGCCCATTACTGAAGAGACTGATTGTTTGTAAGAACATAAGAAGTGCCATACTGGGTCAGACCAATGGTCCATCTAGCCCAGCATCCTGTCTCCGACAGTGGCCAATCACGGTGGCTTGGGAGAAGCACCCAACAGGTCACAATCGGGGGATCCATTCCCTGTTGTTTTCCCCCAGCTCCTGTCATGTTCCCTGATCCTGTCTGGCTAATAACTGTTAATAATGGACCTACCTTCCAGAAACTTGTCCAAACCTCTTTTAAACTCAGCTATAATACTGGCCCTTACCACAGCCTCTGGCATTAGATTCCACAACCCAATTATACGCTGAGTGAAAAAAATATTTTATTTGTTTTAAACTTGCCACCCATGAGTTTCATGGAGTGTCCCCTAGTTCTAGTACTAGCTGAGAGGGTAAATAACTGCTCCTTGTTTATTAGTTCCACACAACTCATGATTTTATAGGCCTCTATCATATCTCCTCTCAGTCGTCTCTTCTCCAAACTGAAGAGCCCCAACCTACCAAGCCTCTCCTCATACGGGAGCCCTTCCATGTCCTTGATCATTTTTGTTGCCCTTCTCTGTACCTTTTCTAGTTCAGCTATGTCTTTTTTGAGATGGGGCGACCGAACTGCACACAATATTCAAGGTGCGGTCGCACCACTGATTTGTGCAGAGGCATTATGACATCCTCAGTTTTATTCTCTATCCCCTTCCGAATAATTCCCAACATTCTGTTTGCTTTTTTGACTGCTGCGCACTGCGCTGTGGATTTCATTGTATTGTCCACAACCACCTCCAGATCCTTTTCTTGAGTGGTAACTCCTAGCTTAGTACCCAGCATTGTGGTTGTTTTAGAATGACCTTGACCATGACTGGGGTTCTAAGGCACTAGGCTAATGATGAGGAAAAAGCAGTTCTCGAGCTGTGGCAGCATCACAACAAAATGACAGCAGAGTCTCAGCAGCAAGCACAATCTGTCAATGTTGGGATGAACAATCCTCCCCTATCCTTTATCCTTCCCACCTATGGGTGGGGTTGGGGAGGGTGGAGGGGGGGTTGTTTTTGTTTTATGACTGATTATGTTTTATAGTGTTTAAAATTGTTTTTATATTATATTTATATCTGTGCTGTTGTTAGCTGCTCTGGGCCGCCTGTGGCGGGAACAGCGGGATACAAATTTTGTAAAATAAATAAATAAAATAACTAATCACACTAGTGGTGAGACCTTTTAGCATGAGATGGAAGAATTGTCACTTTATATCAGCCAATTGGATGAACAGCAGAGCAACAAGCAGTGAAATTGATATCCAAATGCATTGGGCGAGTCTTGTTTGTGAGGGAACAGTTGTTATTGTTAAGCATTTCTATAGCGCTTTCAGTATTTAAAGTGCTTTAAAATCCTTTTTTAGTTCACCCTCACAGCCACCCCATGAAGTAGGTCATTATTATTCCCATTTTACAGATGGGGAACTGAGGCTGAGGGAAAGTGACTTGCCCAAGGCCACTCAATGAGGTAATGGCTAGGCCAGGAGTTGAACCCTGGTCTCCCAGGTCCCTCCAGCACCTTATCCACTAGGCCAGGAATGGGGAAACATTCCTATCTCAGCGGCCACTTTGAAAGCTAGTACAAGCTTCGAGAACCACATAAAATTTGAGACTGGAGGTTCTTAAGGGGTGCACTCAGGAAGAGGAGTGCCCAGATCATGGATCTGTGCCATGGATCTGTCTCCTATACCTGAGTGCATGCCCTCATCTCTACTCCCTTACTCTGAGCTCAGTCTTTCTGTGTTGGAGGGCAGGAAGGAACTGGATCCAGGGGCCAGATCCAGGAACTAGACAGGGGCCAAATAAAAACTCACTTGCATTTGGCCCCTGGACCTGAGGTTCCCCACTCCTACCCTAGGCTAAACTGGCTCTTTGGTCTTTATAGCTGGGGCTGAGTTACTATGGCAGTATGCACATTCTAACAACAACTTGTCAGAGCAGAGGAGCTGAAAAGCTCGTTTGCTGGTCACTGGGTTTGTTTTCAGGTTGCCTTACACTCCTATTGGGGAGGATGAAACTAAACTAGTCTGCTCCACTTTTTGGCTGCAGTCAGTCTCCCAAACATTGCTGCGATCTAGTTGGGAGGTAATGGAGGTGAATTTACAGGACTACCAGGGAAAATGTTAGGATACAATAATAGAACACAACTCTTGTAAGAAAAGCGAGGAGAGCATTTCTATTCAGAGCAGGTTGTGGGAAATCCTTTTAAAACCCCAGTTCAGGCTTCGCTGACTGGACGTGGCCGCTTGAGACAGAATGACTTGTTGCAAACAACAGAGAGAGGGAGTTCCCAATTGCGGGCCGGATCCTGCTCCCGTGTCAGGCAGGGGCAGCACCAGCACTGCCTTTGCTAGGAGCAGGGGCAGGGAGCGGTATGTTATTCATCAGTGCAGTTGGCAGCCATTGGGAATATGAGGCTTTTCTGTTGTCAGCAGTGACTTGTTTTGCATGAAGAGCATTTAATTAGTTTTGAAGTGTTGCAATATTAATGAGTTTCTCGCCAGGGCAGATGTCTGTTCCCCGGAAGCCCTTGCGGAGCTATGGCAACCTTCCTGCTTGAGTCTGCTTGAGAAATGGAACGTGGCTCGTTCCCTGGGACAGGCAGGCCGCGAGGAGGGGAACTTCTTTTGAAAGTCTGCAGCCTTACCTTGTAATGCGCTAAAGTGTTGAGTTTCTTCCGGCCGTCCTCCACCAGCGACGTGTCATCCAGGTCCCGCAGGATGTAGCTTTCAGTGCTCGTGGCAAACCATTCTAAATAAAGAGAAAAGAGTTAATGGAGGCTCAGCCTGAGCAGGGCACGCACCATTGAACTTGAAAGAAGTAAGTGGCCTCTTATTTAGCCGCCACATTCAATAAGCAGCCCAGGTGTTCCAGTATCAAGCTCTGGAGCTCTCCGGGGCTCTAGCATGTCACACCGCTAGAACACACACGCCTCTGAGCGCCCGCAGGAGGAAAGGTTTCAAGGTTAAGTAGCAAAGCGGGAAATACAATCTTCTGCCTTTGGGCTCAGCTGGCAAATTGGGGCTGAGCTTGGACTGCATTTTATTTATTTAGTGAGTTAGTTAGATTTTTATCCTGCTCTTCTCCGAAGGCTCAGAGCTGCTAACATCAGACATACAAAATACAAAGATAAACCCCATAAAACCATAAAAAAAAAAAAAAAAGACATAAAATGCCCATATAAATACATGGAAGGAGGACACTACACACTGCACCAAGTGCGGAGACAATGGTTATTACTATTACAATCAGTGTTCAAAATGGATCCGATTGGTTTCCAGAACTCTCTGGAGGGATTTGACCTTGACGGCCTGGTTGCCTTATGGAATGACATCTTGACCATGGCCTCTGAGACGGTCACACCTAGAGTGTCCACTCCCACCGCTGCAGCAGCACAGGTCCCCCTGGTATACAGGGGACCTGAGGCGGTTGAAGCGGAAGGGTAGCCAGTTAGAGCGCAGGTGGTGCTTGACGTGGGAGGAAGCCGAGTGATTGTGGCATAAGGACTATGCTGTGGCTGTGATGGCAGCAAAAAAAGCTTTCTTCTCTGCTATCATAACGTCTGCAAAGTCTCATTCTGTGGAGCTGTTCCGGGTGGTAAATGTCCTGGTTCATCTGGTCTGTCTCCACCGAGAACTAGCGACATCTATTGCCTGCTGTGACGTTTTTATTAACTACTTTGCAGACAAAATTGTTCATATTCACAACTTGGGTGCTGCTACTTTGACTGCAGAGTCGGAGTTTGGGATTGTGGAAGCTCAGTCTTGTCCTGTTGGTTTGGATCAGTTTCAATTAGTGTCACTCACTGATACGGAGGATGTGCTTGAAGCAGGCAACCAATTGTGAAGTAGATCCTTGCCCATCCTGGCTGGTGAAAGCCAGCTGGGAGATGTTGGGGCCATTGCTGGCTGGGGTTGTCAATGCCTTTCTTCAAGAGGGTAGGCTGTCGGACACCTTTAAAACTGCGGTGGTCCGACCCCTGCTTGAGAAACCATCTTTGGACACGGACTCCCCGGTCAACTATTGCCCTGTTTCTAACCTTCCCTTTTTAGGAAACGTTATTGAATGAGTGGTTGCCCAGCAGTTTCAGGCTCATCTCGTTGCTATTGGATTCTTGGACCCATTTCAGTCAGGTTTTTGTCCAGGGAATAATAGCATGGAGACTGCACTTGTGGCTTTGGTCGATGATCTACACTTGGAGATTGACAAATAGAACTATGCCCTGTTGATCTTGTTAGACCTTTCAGCAGCCTTTGATACAGCTGATCATGAGGTGTTGACGACAGTCATGACTGTGGAACCCATATGGGACTGTTCTTGAGTGGTTCTATTAGTTCCTGTCAGGGAAGTCTCAGTAAACCTCCCCTGTGGTGTCCCGCAGGGTTCCATCTTGTCTCCCCTCTTGTTCAATGTGTACTTGAGGCCACTGGGCAAGATCATTGGGAGGTTTGGAGTCAGGTGCCATCAGTATGTTGATGACACCCAGCTCTACCTCTCTTTTTTATCTGACCCAGGTCCTGCAGTCTCGGTGCTCACCCAATGCCTGGCTACTGTTGGAGACTGCATAAGGGTGAGCCGACTGAAGCTGAATCCAGACAAGACTGAAGTGATATGGTTGGCCAGCCTTGTGACTGGAGGGAATTGGCAGTTCTGTCATTGACGGGGTCTGGTCCCCTCTGGTGAACTAGGTTCACAGCCTTGCTGTACCTGGAACATCAGGTTGCAGCAGTGGCCAGGAGTGCTTTTCACCAATTCCATCTGGTGAGGAGGCTGTGTTTCTTTATTCAGATCTGGCCACCATCATCCATGCCTTTATTACCTCAAGGCTAGATTACTGCAATGAACTCTACTACAATGCACTTGAGGCATTCTCGGTTGCTGTCCCAGTACTGTGGAACTCCCTTCCCCCAGAGGTCTGTCAGAGCTCGAAGCTGAGCATATTCTGGAGGGAGTGTAAAACCTTTCTTTCTGGCAAAGCTTTTGGCAGGTGGGGATAAGGTCTCGGGTGGGTGGGTTTAGAGTAGGGCTGAAACTCGCCCTTGCAAATCGGGTTCTTGTCGAGATTTTAGAGAAAGAGTTGAGAATTGGACAATTCTCGACCTATTCTTGCGTGGCCGAAAACCAGCTCTGTGCATGTATAAATGGCTGCAAAACTTTGTGAGAACACAAATGGCCACAAAATCCTTATGAGAACACACAAGATCTTGCTGGAGTTGTGAGACTCTCATGAGAATGGAATTCCATTCTTCTTTCAACCCTAGGTGAGGGTGTTTTTTTAAAGCAATTTTAATGTATTTTGTGTTTTTAATATTGTAAGCAATCTGAGTTTTCTTAAATACTGAACCCTCACAACAACCCTATGAGATAGCTCATTATTATTATTTCCATTTTACAGATGGGGAACTGAGGACAAAGGATAGTGATTTGCCCAAGGCCACCCAGTGAATTCACAGCTAACCTGGGATTTGAACTCGTCTCCCAGGTCTTGGTCTAACCCATTAACCACTAGGCTACACTGGCTTACTAGATGTGAATTCATGGAAATCTATCAGGTGTTAAAATCATCATCCGTGGGTGTGGCTGGTTTTACAGACGTTTATACTACCACATGTTTTTGTGGCTGCCTGATAGTCCTCCACAACGTTATTGCCATACAGCTTTCCCTAAAAGACCAGTGCCAATCACAAGTGCTGGGCTAATCTTCCATATCAGAAAGCACCACACATGCACAGGAAGAAGCCTTGCACCTTTAGAATAATGACTGATATTCTGAATGGGAAAAATAAAGACTTTACCAAGGTCGACATCTTCCACTCTTGGCCATTGTGAGTATGGGACATTCTTGCAAAAGGCTTCAAGTATCTTCTCTTTGACTTGGCTGAGAGTGTCTGTGTCCATGGCCCGGACACTCAGGGAGTCCATTCCACAGCCTTGGAAAGACACATTGAGGTTCTGTGAAAGAGAGAGGGTGTGTGTGAGAGAGCGTTGCTGGCTTAGCAACCCCAGAGACCCACAAAGCTTGCAGAGCACACGTAGCTTTTACTGGTCCTTTGAGAAAACAAATCAGATGACTATTAAGGATGATGAAAGGTGCTGATTTATGGTCCTGGCAACTGCAGGTCCCTGTTTATTTACAGATCTCTAAAAACAGGAAAGGCAGCAATGCTAGCTTCCCACATGGTGTCCTGCGAAGGGGCCATAACCCTGATCTGGCAGGACCACCTCGAAGAGGAAGAAAACTCAGTCATGACTCATTCAAATAAAGGTGGATAAAAATCAATGATTTTTTAAAAAAATATTAAAATACTGGATTTTTTTCAGTTTAAATCAATTTAAAAAAATGTTTTATTATAGTTCTCTTTAAAAAAAAAATAAATCCATTTTAAATTCCCACTCCTAGTCTGTATGCACGTTTCTGTACACAGAATAAAACCCTCATCTCCATTTCAGGCTCTAAAAGGGCAAAAGAATAAGTTAAATGCACAGAGTCTGGGACTGTTCTAGCGGAGTGGATCTGGGAGAGGAGATATAAAAAGGAGGAGCGCCAGAAAGGAGCAACATTTTAAGCAGAAATCTTTGAGGGATAAATTTCTTCTGAGTATAGCCTGTGCATTGATTGCATTTCTCGTGAAGGATCTAAATAGAGGATGGGAAAACCCTACTATGGCAGCAGGTCGTAAAAGAGACCCTGTTTGGGAGTATTTTCAAGAAATCCCTGTACGTCAGGGTAAAACGAATGTGTGCAAAACGTAAACAGTGCAACAAAGAGATGCAAGGCCTGGCTGTCTGAATGAAACAATGGATGGAAACAGACGTGACGGCCGCTTGGCAGTGATGAGCGGGGTCAGGAAGCTGCAGCAGACACGGTCCGGACTGGGTCGGCTGCACAACAAATGTGCCTGAGGCCATGCCGCTGGGGAGGATGGGGAGATTCATGAATGTGTTGCTGACTGGCTGGCCTGACCCCTGTACTGCGCCCAGCACCACGCCATGACAGCCAGCCATGCCGCACCCGATCCAGGCCGTGCCTGCCAGGCCACAGCAGGCATGATAGCCCAGTGTAGCCCGACCTTAGTCCAGGCTGTGACCTGCACATAGTTTGGGGGTAAGAGCCCGAACAAGCCGCCGAGACAGCCTGGGGCAATCTCAGGGCAACATCTGGCAGAAGTCTGGTACAAAGCGGGTCAAAGTGGGCCAACATCACATCTGTTTTTACCCACTATTATGAAAAGTGCTCCTGTTCCTTTTCAGAAGGCAACTACTTTGAAGATGATGACCTGAAAAGTCTGAACTCTCAGGATCTACTTTCCATAGCCTTGAACAAAGGGCAGGAAAATCGCCACTGTATTGCCTTTGTCTCCATCTCTTACATCTGGGACCAACATAGCAACCATATTCTTTCTACAGACATTGGACGTTTTCAGACAGACATGGAGGCAGTGTGCCACGCAGCTGCTCCAGGGGCGCACCCGCACATCCACCTGCATCCAGTCCTGCTTGGGTCGGGTTCAGACAGACATGGTGGTTTCCCCAGTCTGCGGTCCACCTGCATGGCACCCCACCCACATCATAAAGTTGTGGGCAATCACCTGATGCTCTAGGCTGATGCCCGCAACTCTATGGTGTTGCCTGGGGCAACAGCCAGCTGGAAGCAGAGCAGGAGCATGGGCCCTCACATTGTATGGACAGCTGCTCTGCTTTAGGCTGGTGCTACAGATATGGCCGGCCTGCTCTGCCGGCGGTGCTCCAGGATGTTCTGAAGCACCACCAGTGGGGCTGCCCCACTTGCTCCGTTTGCACATCTGGTGGACTGCCTTTGGATGGATAGGTCAAACTGGGGGTGAAGCAAGAAGAACTGGGGCTGCTATTGGTCTGAAATCACCCATTGAAGAAAGAAGTACCCAATGACAAAGTTAAATTACAGGCAGTAAAAACACAAATGGGTCAAGCACTAACTCCAGCTCATTTCCTTGCCAATATTCTCAATACCCGGTACCAGGGTCAATGCTTAACTGAAGAAGAAGAGGTTGCTATGACGTGAGTATCCACTAATCCCCCCTCAATCATGCCAACTACAGTAAATTTCAGTGTTAGGGGTGAATCATTCAAGAAATATGTTTACTGACGATGTTTTAAGAAAAGTGACACCAGTGAACTGGTGGAAGTCACTCGAGCAACTGGATCCATCAGAGACTACTGAAGTGATAATCCAGTTTTTGACAGCAGTAGCCTCTTCCGCAGGTGCAGAAAGAATATTTTCTTCATTTGGACTAGATCTCTTAAAATCAAGAAATCGATTGGGAGTTGAAAAAGCAGGAAAGCTTGGCTTTCTTTTCTAGTCTATGAATAGAAGTGATGGAGGGGATGAAGATTAGTTTTAAAAATCTGAAGCATAGCCCAGATGTATTTGTAAGTTTCTCATGTTGTCCTGGCTGAAATAATCTATTTAGCTATTTTAGTTGCAAATATGAAACATGTTTTGATGAAAAATTTAAGTTTCCAAAATACATATGTTTGTTTTGTTTAACTAAAATCAAATGTTTTTTTGTTGT
>QEPC01009797.1:4157455-4198243 GCA_003113815.1 Sphenodon punctatus | reverse complement strand
AAGGGTAAACAGATCATAGGTATAGGAATAGTGGCTCAGCAGGATAAAGAGTCAGACAGAGCAGAGCGAAAGAGGTGAGTTTTAAGGAGAGATTTGAAGGTATGAAGGGAGGGGGCAAGGCGGATGTGGAATCCCAACTATCATCCTAATACCGTTTGGCACATATTCCCAAAAGATCCATAATTAAACTAGGCCCTGACCATGATCCACTGAAGTCAATTGGAGTTTTTTTCACTGGGTGATTTCAGATGTGCTGAGGCAGCGTTCACCCCGGCACGGAATCACCCTTTTGATTCCCCGCCGGAATCAGCCCATTACGGCCAGCACATGTGCTGGCCGATTCCGGCGGGGAATCTGGGGAGGGGGGAGGGGAGCGGTGCTGCGCGGCGCGCCGTGCAGCCACACAGTCCCGCCCCCACGCTCCCCCGGCCGCCCACCCTCCTGGAGACGGGCGGGTGCAGCGGCCAATTCGGCCGCTGCATCCGATTCCTGCCCGTGGTCCGGGCCACGGTCCGGAATCAGCGCCAGTAACAGACGTTACCGGCCGCTGATTCTGGGCCATGGGTTCAGCTAACCACGCTTTCGGAGATGGTCCCTGGACCATCCTCGAAAGCGTGGTTATTTTGATTCCCGCCGGTTATTTTGATGAGCCTGCTGTAAAGGTACCCAGAGAGCCCCACTGGCTGGTTCAGCTCCAGCATTTAATGAAAGGCTCTTAAGGGAAATTGGTTAGAGCTTCACTCCCGTCAGGGGACGGGGGGTGTTGACCATATAAGTCTGAACTGACTGTCCTTTTCCTGCTGGATCTCCTCATTTTTATGTCTCTTGTTTGCAAACAAAGGCCACGATCCACAAACCACTGACTCCAGAGTAGTCTTGCGGTCTTCCATGGGACTTCTCCCCCGAGTAAGTGCTTTGTGGATCTCAGTCCAAGAGTCAGCAGCACCCCTCCTCTCCAAGCTTATGAAGTTACCACCTCTATGGAGCGAGTTAATGCCTAGAGCTCTGCTGCTAAACTCCCTGGGCCTGCGCTGTAAGTGATAGGTCAATGCGTAACAGAAGTCTGCAGCAGCGTAAGATCCAGGGCCTAAAGCTGCTTGTAGTTACATTAGTGTACCCCTGGAGTAACCCCACCAATTTAAGGGGTGCCCCCTTTGGATTTATACTATTGTAATCAAAAGCAGAGTCTGGCTCTGGCTCTGCAGAGGCCTGTCTGCTGCACTCAGTGTCAGAGACTGAAGTTAACACATTCCCCTTGACTACACATTCTTAGTCTGCCTTAGTCCCACAAGAGGCATTTTTACAGCATCACTTTTCAGCAGGATTCCTGTAACACCCTGTATAAAAGCCTTCACACCAGGCCCCCAACTTTATAGCCGGCAGCTTTTCATTGGCAGTGAAGTCACTGATTTGCCAGAAGTTGTAGAGACAAGACACTCTGCTTTTTAACCCTTTCATTGAAGCAAAGGCAATAGACTTCATTTACTTTGCATACCCTGGATCTGAGCCAATCAGATGAATTCCTCAAGGCGCAGGCTTCATATATGCTCAGCCTCATGTGTCTTGGCCATTATGGGGGTGGAGTTTTGTTGTGGGTTTTTGTTTTTTTAAAGTCAGGTATACAATTCTGTGTGCAAAGTGCCTGTGTATCTGTAAGTCTCATTTACTCGCACAGTTACCACAATTACTCATGGTCGAGAATGTGGTTGCCCTCCTCTGCAGACTGCTGCAACCAACCTGATTGTAACCAAGCCAAGCACCCGCACCTGACACTTCGCAGCCGCCTGAATGTTTGTTTGTTTTCTCCCTTGTCTCTCCCACTCTCCCCGTCTCCCCCTCCTTGTCTTTTAGATTGTAAGCCACAGGCAGGGACCGCGTCTATTTCTATGTTCTGTAAAGCGCCAGGTCACATGTCTGGCGCTATATAAATGTTAATAAAAAATAATAAAATAATAATAATTAATAATGTATGGAGACTAAGCAGCTCAGATGATCTCTTTCATTGAATCAACTTCTGTTAGTGAGGATAGGCAGGCTTTACCAGCCTGAGGAAGAGCCTGTGGCGCCCAAAAGCTTGCAGTCAAAAAAGCGAACAGAAGGTTAGGAGTTATTCGCAAAGGGATAGAAAATAAAACTGAGGATGTCATAATGCCTCTATAGAAATCAATGGTGCGACTGCACCTCAAATATTGTGCGCAGTTCTGGTCACCTCATCTCAAAAAAGACATAGCTGGACTAGAAAAGGTACAGAGAAGGGCAACGAGAATGATAAAGGGCATGGAACGGCTTCTGTACAAAGAGAGGCTTGACAAGCTGGGTCTCTTTAGCTTAAAGAAGAGAAGACAGAGGGGACATGATAAGAGGTTTATGAAATCTTGAGTGGTGTGGAACGAGTAGATAGGGAATGGTTATTTACCCTCTCAAATAGTACTAGAACTAGGGGACACTCCATGAAACTAGCTGCTGGCAGATTTAAAACAAATAGAAGGAAGTATTTTTTCACTCAACGCATAATTAACCTATGGAATTTGTTGCCAGAGGACGTTGCCAGGGCCAGTAGTATAAATGGGTTTAAAAAAGGACCGGATAAGTTCTTAGAGAGTAGGTCCATTAATGGCTATTAACCAAATACCTTACGGGATGAACGTCTTACTGTCGGGAGCTGGGAGTGAACAACGGGGAATGGATTGTCCATTGTGACTGTTGGTTCTTCTCCCATGCGATCGAGATTGACCACTGTCGGAGGACAGGATGCTGGGCTTGATGGACCATTGGTCTGACTCAGTATGGCACTACTTATGTTCTTATGCACCTCCTCACTAACAGAATCTACAAACATAAGAATGTAAGAAGTGCCATCCTGCCTCTGATAATGGCCATTCTTGGTCGCTTCGGAGAAGTACCCAACAAGTCCTAATGGGTGATCCATTGCCTACTATTTGCTCCCAGGTCCCGACAGTCAGAGGTTGCATTTCCGCAACTTACTTGGCTAATAGCCATTTATGGACCTATCCTCCAAGAACTTATCCAAGCCTTGTTTAAACCCAGACATGCTACTGGGCCTTCGCAAAATCCTCTGGCAACAAGTTCTACAAGTTGGTCCAGTAAATGAGATCATCCAAACTACTTAGTCTCCATCACAACTGCTCACACACATTGGATGGTATCATATTCTGATGCACTTCCTATCCTAGGCCCGTCACAGCCTAGGCCCTACTTATCTGAGCGATCGCCTCACCCCCTGGACCCATGAGGTCATCCAGGGGTGCCCTCCTGGAAGTCCTGCGTTACTGGCGAGGTTGGACGGACAAGAGGGCGTTCTCGGCAGCTGCGCCATTGCTCTAGAATTCCCTCCCGGTGGAGGTTTGCCTCAGCCTGAATCTTCTTGCCTTATGATGAAACTGTGAAACTTGGCTCTTCCACCAGGAGTTTGGTTGGGGAGGAGGGGAGAGCAGGATGGGTGCTGGGTGAGGGTATTTTTATACACCTGGGGGTACTTTTATGTGTTCTATGCACATGATTAGAGTTTTAATGTGGTTTTATATTGTTACTTATTTTCTAGGTTGTACATATATTTTATATTATGATTATTGTTTTTATTGTGAATTTGTAAGCCACCCCGAGTCACTTTTTGTGAGAGGAGTGGAGTATAAATAAATATAAATAAATATTCAGAAAGTTTAGTTAAAGCTGAAATGCCTAATTATGCTCTAGAGGTAACTGTATGTGCAAAATGGGTGCACGACTGCGTGCTCTCTGCATGTGCAACGGCACGACACCTGTACCAACAGAAATTATTTTATTTAGGAATGACATCTAATAATCCTGCCCTGGCATTGCAGAGTAGTCTTGCTTACCCTTGGCTTGGCTTCAATGTTCTCTCTCAGCAACCATTCTTCATTGAGGGTATACCTGGCTTTGCCTGTGATAGCGTCAATGGAGCCCTTATTGATCTGCTGTTTGATTGCACACAGCAACAGAAAGAAAGGCTCCCCAACTGTTTCCTGGTGAAACAATAGAAAATACATTGGTAATCAGGAATTCCACAAGTTAATTGTCCGTTACATTAAAAAAATCACTGCCTTTCAATTGGCTTTATTTTAACCTATTGCCAGTTAATTTCATAGGGCATCCCTTACTTCTTCTATCTTGAGAAAAGGTACTACAGCTCCCTACTTGCCTGCCCCGCATCGCTCATGGTTTTGTAAACGTTTATCATATTTCCTTCCTCCCCCAGCTGAATGCACTCAACATCACATGGAAGGTGCTCAGCATTCTACAGGATCAGGCCCTATCACTGCAGTGTAACTCTACACAACAGGAAGATGCTGCCATAATGAATTGAAATTGGACTAAAATTACTCCAATCAGGCTAACTCCTAGGGAACAAAACCTGTACGATCATAAATCACGACAAGCAGTTAAGACTTTGGTCTTATATGTCATACAGTCAGAATGCAACATCTGTATGTCTTTAAACCTACTGTCAAAATAGAGCGTGTCATCTACCGTAATAGCTGGAAATAACTTGTCAGGACTTTTACAGTGTGCTTTAGATAACAAAATAGCGCTTTAGCCCTGACACCACTGTAGGAAAAAAATCAACACAATAAAAATATATCGAAACTAACACTTCTGATCAAATTCCTCCAACTACAGCAGCTCCCTAGTCAAACTCAATCTATTTTCTTCCTTAAGTCTTCAGTGCGACTGTACATCCTCTTTAAAATTCATGCAAAATCTCTTCAAAATAAGGCACATTTGCAGTACATAAGAACATTAGAAGTGCCAGGCTGGGTCAGGCCAATGATCCATCTAGCCCAACAGGCTGTCTCCAACAATGGCTGATATCAGTCACTTCAGAGAAAAGCACAACAGGTCGTAGTGGCTACTAGCCACTCCCAGTCCCGACAGTCGGAAATCTCATTCCCTGACTAACATGGCTAATAACTACTTATGGACTTGTTCCCCGAGAATGCATCCAATCCCCTTTTGAATCCAGTTGCTTCAGGCCTTCACAATATCCTCTGGCAATGAGTTCCATGGGTTAATTTTACAGCAACAGTATTTTACATTTATATTTTTCTGAGCATCACACACCTGAAACTGCACAGGGCAACGCAGCCCAATTAACCTGTCAATATTTCAGAACTGTTAGCTGCTAAATTCTGATGCCGAGGTGATGCTACCACTATTAGCACCTTGCTAAAGCAACTGATTTGATGGCGGTTCTGATTCTGCTGCTCTCAACAAAATTGTGGCTCAGATGTTTTAGTGCAGCTGTCGGCAGGCACCCACAAACGGTCATAGAGTGCATCTCTTTCCTTTGACAATAGCAGCATTTCTAATGAGAGCTACCAACTCTACTTGCATCTTTTGTGATGCCGTCAGTAACATCCTGCAGCGCTACTTAACTTCATCTTCTGCCATTGTTAGTTTAGGTTGTTTTGGTTTGATTTTCTCACTTTTCCTGCATGGTGCACCACAGCAGTTCCCCCAACAGAAGAGTTGCCTCTGGACATGAATGAACCTATTGCAGTACATCGGGGTTCTGAGATGCTGCAGCATTTGCTCTGAACAGGGATGCACTTAATCATGAAGTTACACGTGCACTGATGTGATTTGCTGAACCAGGGCCTGCTACAGCTGTGGAGGAGGGTCTGGTGTGTTTCAGGGACAGACAGGATGGGTGTAAACAGACAGACAGTAGCTCCGCTTCTGCTTGTGCGAGCCCCCCAAGCTCCTGGGTTGACCTGTTCTTCTGAAGCGCGACCGTCAGACATGCAAAGTGGAGCAGGCAGTGGGCACAACGCAGGTGGTACTCCGGAAGATCCCAGAGCACACCTCGCTGAGGGAGCTGGCCAAACCTGGGGCAACAGGCAAACACGAACCCTGTCTGTCTAAATGGGCCCACGAGCCCCAGCTGAACACGGTCCTGCCCGGATCATAGATGCTGGTGGACCAAATGGCCAGAGTGGCTGCTACTGCCCCACCCCATTGCCATGATTACCAGAGCAAGCTGCTTTGTGGGCATGTAGGGCTGGCTTGCCTGTCCGTGTGTTCCTGAGCCAAGGCTTTCCCAGGGCAGGGGGAAGGCATGTTTGTCCCTGCGCTACACACTTGGTTCACCCACGCAGGCACTGGGCTGTCTGAAAGCAGGCAAACCTGTGGGTGTGTGCAGCTCCAGTTTGGGTCACACATACACCTGCTCCAGGGCTCTGGCCCCACTCCCTGTCTGTCTGAAAACACCCAATGTTGTAAAAGGGAAGTGTAAATATAACCAAACACAGCATGACTTGGATTTGGAAAACTGACACTGCTGCAGTTAGTGCTCCAGGATCCCAAGACTGACCGTGCCTCAGACATTATAGCTGGGATTGTCAAAGAAACCTAAAGGCCCCATTGCTGTTCAATGGGAACTAGACGTCAGCTGCCTTGAAAATCTCAGCCAATGTGTTCATATTAGATGTGGGGCCAGGCCATTAAATTCAGATTTAGGTTATGAATCTCCCGGCAGTATGGAAGAGGGGTAAGTGTCCCAGTGTAATGGAAGGAATGACACAGATACTGAAGTCTTCTTAGGTTAAGTTTTCCGGGGGGCGGGGGGGGCGGGACATGGGGGAAGAGAGTGGAAGTGCTACAGCAGGGATAGGGATTGGTTGGAGGTTATGTGCGGTTGTGGGGAGAGGTTAGGAAAGTTTTCAGAGGTGGGGTTAAGGGTAGGGTTCTTGGGGAGGGAATTGGTTTTTTAAAATGTTTTAAGTTGATTTTTTTTTCAATTGTAAGTCACCCTGGGCCATTTGGGAAGGGCGACATAGGTTTAAACAAATGAACAAATAAAATAAAACAGGCCACTTTATACTTGTTGCTCCCACAACACCACAGCTTGCTAACTGCTAGCAACTCCACACTGCCCCCTATCTCCTGATCCAATGTAAGACCTAGCATGGATTAGTCTGGATCTGTCATTAACAGAGAGTACACTCTGGCATAGGGGCTAGGATCATGGAATGGATCCTTCCTAAACACTATAGAGGGGGCCCTAAGATCAGGAGTTTTGGTGCCGGCCATTATAAAAGACCAGTCATGAAGTGTGGATCTGATTTAGGCCAGGTTCCAATGAACAGTTAATTCGATACTGTTGACCCTTACTTTGGTTTTACTCCTGAAACGTTCACATTATTTAAAAACATTTTTTTAATTTTGCCCATCCCTAAATGGTCTCTTGATGACCGGTTACTTGATGACCTCGAAGCTCTTTGGAATACTCTGCTGACTGAGTCCATTGACCAAACGGCCACTAGGTGTCCACTCCCTGAATGCCGACAATGCAAGTCCCCTTGGTTTACCGAGGACCTGCGACGGATGAAGCAGGAGGGACAGCAGTTGGAGCGACGGTGGCACCGTACTCGCACTGAAGCCGATCGATTGCGGCACAGAGTTAGTTTAAGAAGCTATGCTATGGCTGTGCGGGCAGCAAAGAAGGCATTCTTTGCTGCCCTCATAGCATCCACGAAGTCGTGTCCAGCTGAGCTTATCCGGATGGTGCAGAGGCTGATCAGTGCGGCCTCCCTCCACCTGGAACTGGAATCGAGTGCTCGCTGTGACGTTTGTTGACTTTTTGTGGATAAAATTGCTTTGATTCACCACAACTTCGACATCGCATTTGTAGCAGTGGGAGAACCTGAGGTAATGAAGGCCCTGCCATGTCCAATTTTATGGGAGTGGTTTCACATGGTGTCGCCCGCCGATGCGGCAGATGTCTTTGGGGCAGTCAGAGTCACTTGTAAATCAGATCCATGCCTGTCCTGGCTGGTTAAGGCCTGCCGGGAGACGTTAGGACTACTTCTGGCCAGAGTTGTCGATGCCTCCCTTAGGGAGGGTAGAGTGCCGGGCCGCCTGAAAGAGGCGGTGGTGCGGCCTTTGCTCAAGAAACCATCTGTTGACATGGACTCCCCGGCCAGTTACTGACCAGTCTCTAACCCTCCCTTTTTAGGGAAGGTTATTGAGTGGGTGGTGGGTTGGCAGCTACAGGGGCATCTGGATTGGATCAGTTTTCTTGATCCTTCGCAGTCCGGCTTTCACCCTGGGTTTGGCACTGAGACTGCACTTGTGGCTTTGGTCGATGATCTGCGCCATGAATTAGATCAGGGCAGATCGTCTCTTTTGATTTTATTAGATCTGTTGGCAGCGTCTGATACCGCCGATTATGAGATATTGGTGGCTCGTCTGTGGGACTGGGTTGTAGGGCCAGCCTTAGCATAAGCAGAGCCCTGGATGGGGAACAAATGTGGGGTCCCTATCTTCCGCTGGTGGCGAAGTAGCCAGCAGCCAGCGGGCCTAGGGGTGCTCCCTGGCCCGGGGGCGGCGCGCTACCCGGGCCTGGGCTCAGCGAAGGGACACTTCCCTGTCCATCCTCAAGTTTGAGTGGCCATTTGGATCACTTACCTGATCTGCTGTTGCCGCTGCCACCTCCGGCCTAGGCCCCATGCCGGGCTTGAAGCTTCAGGTGGGGCAGGCATCACGGCAGCAGATTAAATCTGCCGCCGTGCTGCCCGCCGCCACTGGAAGTTCTGTTGCCCACCACCCTCCGCTGCCTGTCAGTCTTGGACAGGGGAAATGAGGGAGAGAGAGGCAGAGGCCCCGCTTCTCTCTCATTTCCCCTAGCCGAAACAGCCAGGCAGTGGAGGGGGCCAGCGGCGTGAGTGAGAGGTGGGGCCTCTGCCTGTCCCTCACTTCTGCTGGCCCCCTCTGCTGCCTGTCAGTCGGAGTCGGCCAGGGTCCCCGTGCTCGGGGTCCCCAGCTCCCAGCCACTGTCAGGCCAGGAGCTGGGGACTCTGAGTGCGGGCGACCCCTAGGAGTGTGGCCCGGGGCAGCCGCCTTGAGCCGCCCTGCGGTAGGGCCAGCCCTACCGGGCTGGGGTGCACAGAATTGTTCTTGAATGGTTTGGCTCTTTCTTGGTTGGGAGATCTCAGTGGGTGGAGTCCCACGGGATTCTATTCTGTTCCCTCTCCTGTTCAACATGTATATGCAGCCATTGGAGGAGGTCGTGAGAGGGTTCGGCGTACGTTGTCACCAGTATGCCAATGAGACACAGCTTTACCGCTCTTTTTCAGACGACCCAGATCTGGCAGTCTCAGTGGGAGATTGGATGAGGGCGAGCCGTCTGAGGCCGAATCCCAACAAGACGGAGGTGATGTTGGTGGGTAGGACTGGGGGGAGTGTGGCCCCCGTCATTGATGGGGTTTGCCCCCCTTTAGCCACTCAGGTCTGTAGTCTGGGGGTGCTCCTTGACTCGCAGCTCCGCCTGGATTCTCAGGTGGCGGCTGTGGCAAGGAGCATCTTTTGCAAGTTACATCTGTTACAACTGCTTTGGCCATATGTTTCGGACTGTGACCTGGCCACCATCATCCATGCCTTCATCCCCTCTAGACTGGACTACTGCAATGCACTCTACGTGGGCTACCTTTGGTGATGATTCAGAAGCTGCAGCTGGTGCAGAATGTGGCGGCCTGTCTCCTTATGGGGATGGGTCATCTCGAGCACATTACACTGGTGCTCCATTCTCTGCACTGGCTGCCTATTGTCTTCCGGGTCCAATTCAAGGTGTTGGTGTTGACCTATAAAGCCCTGAACGGCCTGGGACCCACCTACCTGCAGGATCGCCTCATGCCCCGGGCTGTGGTGTGGCCCTTGCGGTCAGCTGGAGACGCCCGACTCGAAGTCCCCCGTGTTTCCCGGGTGGCGATGATGGGGAAGGTGTTCTTGGGTGTTCCCTCCCGACGAAAGTCCGCCTAGCCCCAGACCTCCCTTCTTTCCAAAGCTACTGTAAGACATGGCTGTTCTGCCAGGCCTTTGGGGAGGAAGACGGGGAGGGTTGGGGGTGGGGGGTTGGTTTCTGCTCTTTTAAGTGATTAAATTATTTTATTAATTTTATGGATTGGATTTTAATTTATTGAATTGTTTTATGTTTGAGTTTGTTGTGAACTGCCCCAAGCCGCCGTTGTAAACAGGAGGGAGTGGACTACAAATATTTTGAAATAAATAAATTAATTAATTTAATTTAATTAAAAAGGCTCAGGGAGGCTTACAACAGATATAAAAACATATAAAAACAATCCATAAAAACGGTAGAATATCCCCAACCCACCCAATTAAACCAACATTACTCAGGAACAGTATGTACTCCTGAAAAATCAGGAGTACGTATTCCCCTTTGGTTTGTACTCTAAAGCAACCTCTAGTGTGAATGCTTACCTCTGCGAGGGGTGGTGAGCGTGGTTCATTACGTTACATCTTAGCTGGGGGCGGGGGGAGAGATTGCTGCAGAACTACTTTGGTTTACGCTGTTCATCGGAACGCTACCAAAGTGGAGTAGTTACTTACAACTAAGTAGTTAATTAAATCAAAATAATTACTCCACTTCAATACTGTTCAGACGAATGGTTTAAGGCTGACTAGTAACTACTTTGTACTTTGGTTTCCACTGTTTTTCTGAACACTACTGAAGTGGAGTAATTATTTTGATTTAATTTAATTAAAGTAGTTACTTTGGTTTACCTCACTTCATTGGAAAGTGGCCTCTGGTTCAATCCTCCTCTCTTGCCGTTCCCCTCAAAGTAGTCCTGGCTGAGTCTGACTTTGATCCATCACTAGTATTTATCGACTGGTGGAAGTGACTCTTCTCCAGTCCTTTTCTTCAAATACCTCAAAAGCCTCAGCCTGAGACAAATTATACCTCAATCATAAGGTGGCCTCCAGAGCCAGTAAAAGTCTGTTGTGAGCCAGTAAGTCATGCTGGCGGAGTAGCTATTTATTGCTTGTGCCTCACCTGGGTGAAACTGCTCACAAGACCAATTGAGCGTGCTGTGGAGAGAGTGTAGCTTGAGGAGGAATTGAAGTGGGGATTTCAGCCCCTGCTGTCCTGTTAATGATCAAGGCCTAACACCCAAACACAGGAAATAAACTAGAGTGCTCAGCCTGTCAGAAGCTATTTTGGCGTGTGCTTTTCTAGCTTTGGGACCTAGAAACCATGAGTTCTTGTGGAAATCTGCAAGAATGCTAATCAGACGGTAATTTTTTAAAGGGCGGGCGGGGAGGCAAGTGCCAGAGCCTGCAGATACAATGGGTAATTTGGAAAGCCAGAGTATTGTTGGAGAAACTAATCTGGAAATATGTCAAAACTGCCTTTGGATCTGGTTGGGGCAGACGAGAGGAGGAGGTTTAACTAGCAATAATCAGGGCTGATTTAGGAGAAAAATAAGACTTTATTTTCCTTATTATGAAGCACATTTCCCCCCTATTGTATTTGTATTTTAATGAGACTTTTTCTGATTTTATTTTGTTGCAATATTATGGGCTCTTAAAAGTTACCCTGGGCACCAAAATAACTCTAAATTAATGAAAAGCACAGCGAAGGTTGGCATCCTTTGAACTGTTCCACACATGATGTGAGTGGCTCTGGTTTTATACGCCTGGATTTCAGAAAGGGACTTAGGGGGAAAAAAAATGAGGTCGGGAGTGTAGCCTGGATTCACATGTTACTCTCACATTAATAAGGCCGATGTGTCATTAGGGAAATCCTCATGGGAACATATTACAGTTGTTTCCAAAATGCTTGGAGGCACAATGGAAACTCCTGTTTATTCCAAGTGCCCCAACATAAGCAATTTCTCCATACAAGATTCAGAGCTCACTGAGTGTGTCTACTGGATGCTAGAGATGGGCCTATAGCAAAAGCCCAGATCAAGACCCCACTATGTTGGTGCTACATCCCAGCTCTTTGCCTGATCCTCTGTCTCTCTCATGGACAGAACCCAAAGCCAGATCCATGCTCCTCCCCAGCCTCCAGATTTCACTGAAATCGGACTGTCACTTACATCCAAACACTGTGTCTGGATCTGTTGCTCGTACATTTCTGTGGCATTAGTCTTTGCTTTCACGTTATCTGAGGGCCATGCAACACTGTCAACACCTTCTTCTGGCTATTTTGTGTGGACCTTAGCCCTTACTGCCAATAAAAGTCTGATTCACTTCAATGGCATTTAGGCTGGCACTATTAGCCAGATAATTACACACTTACTGTATATATGCATACAACCTACTGTGAGGTAAGTGCTGTTAACCCTGTTTTACAGATGGGAGCCTGACAAACAGAGAGACTAGATGACTTGTTCAAGGTTGCACAGTGGGTCTGTGGTAGAACAAGAGCCTGAAACTGGCTTCTTCAAATTACATACCAGCAGTTCCAGAAGTGGGCCACCACAGTAGAGATTCATCCATAGGGTCTAATAGGGCTTAACTGCACTAGCAATACTGCCAGCATGGATGAGCTGCTGAGGCAAACTTTCCGTAGCCCCACAGTGCCTCTGCAGACAGAAGAGGCATTCAAATGGGTTGCATCCAAGCTAGCTCCATAGAGCTGTGAGCAAGCTCCATGCTGCTGTTATGACCTATCCTTCTAAACTAAACCCACTAGCCAACTTCATCCTTGGCATGAATGGCAACTGGTTGGACTCAAGCAGAGTTACTTTTACTTGAGGCCACAGGTTGCTGTGCCCGGTCATCCCGCATTTCTCTGCTTTCACACAGCTCTTCTTTGCTGTAACTGGACAGGCTGCTTGGCGGAGCATTAATAAAAAACAAATGTTTCGATTGTGTAACGGTAACTTGCAAGGCAAAATACAAGCAGTTGGAATTTTTCCACTGTCGAATTGTTAAGGCCCTTTTATAGCAGCTGTTTCAAATAGACATTGTGATTAATGGGGATAATTCAAGAACTAAAAACAGACCCATCGTCACATATGTCTCATGCCCCACTGCTATGGGAGGGCTGGTAAATTTCTTTACCAAAAGGCTGCCTGTGCAAAGGGAAGTGGGTTTTGTTTTACAGAAATGAGGTGCATAATGGAGGCCTTTGACTATCACAGTTAATTTAAATCACAGACGTTGGGCCAAATTCACCACCTGTGAAAATAGGTGCAATTCCATTGACTTCAATGGTCTTGCATTTGCTTATAGTCCTGAGATTCAGCTTGACCTGTGTAGCTCACTTGTCTAGCACTGAGATTCTCTTTGTCTCTTCACACAGGCTGGCCTCTCTTGGCGCAAGAGGTATCTCCTCTGCTGCTCTCACCACTTTACATCTATTCTATGCCTTTTCGTCCCAACTCCATTACTGAAAAGCATTCTGGGACGGAGTCTGTTAGTGTTAGGAGACGTTCTGCAGAATACTGCTGAGCTGCACTGAAACCAAACATGTTTTATCAGTGTCCTATTCAGGCTGCTTTTACACGAGCCGTCAAGCATTATACCGGTATAAATCCCTCTTAATGCGAGTGTATGCGATTGTCTGAACAGCCATATCAGATTACTTTTGTCCTGCTTCCTGTTTCCTCACTCCTGTTTCCTGGTTTTAATCCAGAATACTACTTTATTTAAACTGGCATTAAATAGTACTGGATTAGTGCTCGTGCAAGATAGAGTTAACCACCATTCTACCTAATGTTTCTACTTCATTATTTACTCTCGCGATGCCACACAGGTGGGATCATACCGGTGATTTCCCTAAAAGTTCATGAATGTCACACCCGCCCAAATTTAAGCCTCCTCCATTCTGCAAGGTCGCTGTTCTTGCTGCTGCCATGGTCCTCGCTCAACGCACGTGTGAGAAATGGCTTCACCAACTTCTATGCGCAGCGAGCAGCCCAGGGCTTGCTCTCCACACTGGATTTTTGAAGAAACTAAATGTTTTATACAAATGTGGGAGGCAGAAGAGGTGCAATCACTTCTTGGAAAATCACACCGAAATATGCGTGTTTGTAGGGACCTGACTAAAAGAATGGAGGAATGTGGTTACACCCGTATCCCAGAGCAGCTACAAGTAAAGGCCACGTTTCTACTCCAAAATTACAACTTGGTGAAGAAGCACAACAAAAAATCCAGGAATTGTAGAAAAACCTGGGAATATGAGGAATTTATGGATCAATATTTCCATGTAAGCAGGAAGAAAACTGTTGGGAATCAGAATGATATGCATCAGGAAGAGGGGGAGGACTCGGATGAAAGATTCATTCCAGAGAACAATGCAACCCACAATCCTGAACAAGACCCACCAGTGGAAGAACAAAATTTCACACTGGATCTCAATACAGGTAAAGAAGAAATTTTAAACAGGGAAGGAAACCCTGTAGTCCTCATTCCTGAGACCCAGCTGAGCAATCCTGTCCTAAAATTTGGACGCTACTTTATTTTTCAGGGGTAAGGCGGGTTATTATATTTGACACTAGCACTCACTCTGAGGAAAGGACTTTGGAGAGTTTTCAAAGAAAAAGTCCAAGCAGTGCTTGAAAGTTCTCTACCTGTGGATACATTAGAAGCTAGTGATTTGGGATTTCTAACCTTAGACACCACAAATGGGCCCCGTTTCAAGAAAGCACCTAGTACCCTCTCTCTGAGAATCAGGTTCCTTAACGTGACTCACGATGGGCACCCATCCAACTTACTGGGTCGCTCTGAAAAGTCTGAACTATGTTTTTATTTATGAAGAGAGAAGGGGGGGGGGGAAACCTCTTGAGGTTCAGTAGTCTTAGGGCGTTTTTACACGGACAAACTATCCTGGGATTAGGAGAAAACTATCCTGGAATTGTTATCCAGGGATTACAAAGTGGTGGCCATAGCACAATTTGGAGCTAGAAGGTGCTGCGCTGCTGTATTTTTAATGAAACAGGCCCAGCTTGCTGAGGCTGCGTTCATGTGTACAAAACGAAGCAATTATTCAGGTTTTAGTAACTCACATTGTTCACGCTACACTCCTAAACCACCATCTGCTTCCAGTGGTCATGTCCTGAAAGTACACACAACACCTATCCTTTCATGCCTTGCATGCAAAGCATTCCAGGATAAATTCCATAGAGTTCTCAGCAGGAAAGATGTTTGGTGCTGCAGCCTGGAATTGATTTGCATACCATGTTTTCCAACCAAACACGGAAAGAATTCACGTTACAAAGTACTTTGTTTTAGAACGTGAACTTGGAAGTGAAAAATCTGGTCCTGATTTTTCCACAGTACATACTTGACCTCCTACTTCCAAATAACTTGCTTGATGTGTGAATAATACTGAAGCACAAGCATGTGTGAATGAGGCCTTGGACAGAAAAAATTACAGCAATGGGGTTAATTATTGAAGGAATTAAAACTGCAAATTTTTCCAGGCGTGTATTTATTTATTTTTTAAATGAAAAAAATAAGCACGCATCTCCGGCTGAAGGTCAGCGACAACTACGTGCGGGAATTCAGATTCGGATTAAATCTGCAACTGCATGGAATGGACCATTATGGATTAACCTGGACCAAACCGGAACAATGCAACAACAAGCCTGTTTCGACTCAGTTCTAAAATAACAAATAAATAAATGAATGACTGCACAGGTGCATAGTGACCGCCATAACATTCTGGGCATGTGCAGACCGGCTGACCTTTTCCAAAAGGGTGCACAGGAGCAGAATGGTCCAGCAACCGTTTTGCGCATGCACATCAATTCAAATATAAATCTATATCTATATCTCTATATAAAAAATTACTGTGCATGCGAAAAACGGCTGCCAGACTGCTCTACTTGTGCGCACCTTTTCCCAAAATGGTGGTGACGCTGCTGCCGCCATTTTAGAAAAGGTCACACATGCTCAGAATGGTCTGGTGGCCATTTGGCACCTGCGCAGTATTATATTTTATTATATATATATATTTTGGTTGATTTAAATATCGATCTGTAATATGAATCTACATTTAAATCTGATCACTTTGGGAAATTAAACAAAAATAAATGGATATTAATTTGCATTAAAAAAACCCACCCCTAGTGACAACTGCCATGCACATTTACACTTACAAATAGTATATATAATACTGAACCACATCGCTGGCCTAATGTCTTTTCCTCGTCTTCTTCTTCAGCCAAATGGCCAAGAACTGTTATGCGTCAGAGCAAACAAGAGCTGAAAGACGGCTACTGAGATGGTGCCATCCTACTTCAGCCAAATCAGCAGTCTCCTAAATGTCTAGCTGACTGACAGGCTTTCCCCCCACCTTTACCAGGGCCAGTCTGCTCCTCAGGACTCCATAAAATTAAAGCATTATCACAGACCTCATGCAGAATAAGGATCTATTTATAACATCTGTCTTTTATCTTCCTTTCTGCTGGGAGCAAGCCAGGTTGAAGAGGAAAGAAAAAAATTATTTACAAGCCAATTTCATGTTTTAGATTAACATTTATGAAATCACAAACCCTGGTTACTAACTACAGAGAGCCACTTCCTTCACCTTGGATCTGGACCAGCATCAACCCGCTCTCTAGACAATGTGCCAGCCCCCACCGAAAGGCAGAAGGTGTGAGCAAAGGTCTCAATTCAGGTTGCTGGGAAATGGCAAATTCTCTCTTGGATTGGAGGGGGATTATAGAATCATGAGGAGAAGAGAGCTGAAAGAAACTGCAAGTCATATGAGAACTGCAGTCAGTGTTCATTTCCTTTGTAAACCATCCAACTCTAAAGTCCCAGATGATAAAGTTCAATTTCCCCCACTCACAAAGTCTTTCTTGCATAATGTCCATTTTCAAATTAGGCAGTTGCTTTTGGTTGCCCCAGACCTCAGCACAGACCCCTAGCCCCACATCCAGGCTCCTTTTTACAGAGGGGATGGTGCCTGATGTAGGCAAAAGCAGCCAATTTTTCAAATCACAGTTTAACTATATGCACAAAATAAAAAATCCCAGGGGTTTCCACCTTTCCTGGGAGGGTGGCCTTCTGCAAAACTCACCAACAGCTTGATTTTCCTTACATTTATGATGCATTCCAGAACCTGCCAATGTCTAAAAAAAACACCCTAAACATAGGGTAAGACGTACATACATGATGCTGGCCCAGTTAGGCCCGGTTCAACCCAGTGTCACGGCAGGCCATCCATTTGCGGCCCGCCAGATGCGGGCCCAGTTCCTACCCTGGTCGGGCGGGAAATCTGGCACAGTCCTCGTCTGGCTCCCACCTGGCTGGAGCAGAGCAGGCGAGCTGGATGGGAACATGTGATCCCGGCCTGGCTCCTACCGGTGCCCAGGGGTTGCTATGGTGGTGAACCATGGCTACCTGTAATAGGCAGTCATGGCTGTCCGTCATGGCAGGCGGGGGAGGGGGGATGTCAAGGACACGGCTGAGCAGCTGCACATCGCTCTTCTCTCCCCTCCTCCAGCCAGGGGAGGCCGTGGGAATTTTTGTTCGGGGGGGGAAGTCCTCCCTTCCACAGGGTGGGACAAACAGACGTCCCTTTGGGACGTCCATTAACACCCATAGTTTTGCCACTAATACTTGTTTAGATTTTTAGCCAGTTCATTCTGACCTTTTTCTTCTTTCTGTGTTTGTTTTCTACACATTTTTGTGAACTCAAGTTTTCCTAGCTCAAATCGCCACTGGTTTCACCTCTTATGGTTTCACCACACACGCACAATGTAGCTTAATGGATGAGTAATTCTCCCCCCGTCACAGAAGAGAATGTCATGTGACTTGTGTGACCAATCACTCAAGCGTTAGCAAGCAAGCTAGAAGAGTGCATGAAATGAAAGAAAAATGCTGTCTGTAATTCTGAATGGTCAATAAATTTGACAAAAATATGATATGCTTACAGACATGCCATGAAGACAGAGGAATGATTTCTTACAAATTACATTTTAGTGGACAGGATGTAATGCATTTCTCGAAACACTTAAATACAAGGATAGGCTAGAATGCATCGCTGAGCCACCCCCCCCCCCTCCTGAAACCAGACCCATTTCCAAATTTCATGGCTTGACTTTACTCTAATTTAAAATAATACACAATTGGTCACCTGAATACTTGAAATACAGATGGCTACCATATGGGTCTGAATCTGGTCTCATTTATGCCAATTTTTCACCATGCAATTTCACTGACCTCAACAGAGTTATTCCTGATTTACCTCAATCCAAGATCATCATCGACACCAATATATTTTAAATCTATCAATCAGGGACGTGGCGAGGTGAGAATGGGCCCAGGTACAAAAGATGGAACGGGTCCCCTGCTGGGGCACTCCACTCCAGTGTGCAGATGCACTCTACGTGCATACGCCTCCCCACTCCCCAGGCTTGTGGGCCCTGGTGCAGTTGCACCTGCTCTTCCTAGCCTAGCTACGCCTCTGCTACCAATCTAATACTAGAGAACTACATTGGGCCACATTTTAAAAAGCAAACTCAAAACTCCAGGCACAGCTTTCCACACCTAAATTCTGTGTGCTAAAAATCCCAGACACACTCACTCACGCAGACAGGATCTCTGGGTGTTTTCAAACAAGCAAGGAGGGCAGGGGCTGGGGGGGGGGCGGGGTCTGAGGCCACTGAGCGGCATGGCTGCGGGGCACCAGCACATGTGAAAAGTATGGGGAACCCTGCAAACGGGCGGCCCCCAGCATGGCTACCCCGGCCATGGAGTCAGCCACCGTACATTCAGCTGGCCTTGCACGGCACACTCCTGATTTTTCAGCAGTGGTCCGTGCGTGGCCATGAGCGGCACCTGTGTGGGTCTCAGAAGTGCACATCCCCACGCTCCACCTTCACGCGAGCAGATGGATGCGTGGTCGGTCGGGGGCCATGCATGGACACAACTCGTTTAAGAACACCCTCTGCGTGTATATAGGGTAGCGACTGCATCACCAAAATCTGCAGGGAAATGGCGTAGCTTTTGTGCACAAGATGAGACTTTTACATCTGCAGAAAGTGGGCCATGGAAAGAACATTCCAGCAGTTTACCAGGCTCCGCTGAAGCTGCTTGTAGGGAAAAGCACAATGACCCAACACAATGAGTGATTCTGAACCGAAATCTCAAGCAAATTCAAACAAAAATATTTCCCAGTGACTTCAATGGAAGCAGAGGTAGATCATTGAGACTTAGGAACTCCCCACACAAAGCTTTGGAACCGAGAAGGGCTGGAAAGAGGGTGCCATGTGGCTGGAACAGAAATGTGCGTTAATATGGCAATTATCATCTTATATTATGGTGGATAGGGCCACTGCTCAACAGGAAGAATTTAACTCTTTCAAGGATGGAAATCCAAGTCTACGACATGGCCTCCTCTCTATGTAGGACCTATCTGATTTATTCAGAATTAACAACACAAGTTGGTGGGACTACCCACACGTCAAACCATTCTGGAAACAAGTATGGACTCTCATGAACAAAATTGTTCAGGCCGACCTTCCATTTCAACCTTCTTTAGCACTATTAGGAATTTTTCTCACAATGCCAATCGTCTCAGAATGAAAGGCAGCTTACCATCAACTATACCTGGCTGCTCTACACACAACTCTACTTTATTTGAAATCCAAAAAGGACGCTACGATATATACCTGGGTTCATTGACGTTGGCATATTCTCACCGAGGAGAGAATTACTGCCAAGTTACATGGAGATTTGGAAGGCTTTTATGCAGTTTGGCTTAAAATTTGGGATACTATTCAAGCCCTAACAGACACTATTTCTAACAGCCCTATGATGTCTCACAAAAATATGTCCTCCTGTCAGTAGAAGGGTTCCCCCCACGTCCATCCTGCCAGCTCCTCCCTGCTGCCATAATACCTGTCTCTTCCTTAATCTCTCTCTCCGATTGTTAGCACCAGATTTTTCTTTTTATAGTAATAGTTAGTATTGTTTTTTCCCCTTCTTCTTTTTTACTTATTTCTACTCTTCTTTTTGCTTTTTTTTCACTGCTCTACCCATTATTATTTTCTGTTACTTTTATTATTCATAAAGTAGTCATATCGGTCATCTTAAAATACTTGTTAGAGATGCATATATTCTGTTGTATTAACTATGATACAGATCCTGTACAATTTCTCCACGGAAGCTGTAACAAAAACCTTGTACAACACTCGCTGAAAAGGGCATGTCCCACGAGTACTTGAACGTCTGTAACCATGCTTCTTGGAAACAAAGAAGAAAACTGTATGCAACTCCTAAACTTGAATAAAAAATATTTTAAAAAAAAAGAAAATAAAAAAGAATTAACACCACATTTTGTTTGAGATTGCCAACAAGAAACAGCAAAAGAACACTGAGTGTAAACAGATGGACACGGAGGCTACCTGCCCCTGGAACTTCTCCAGAGGTACACCCGTGTCCACTCATTTTGAGCTCTAATTCCGTCCACTTTAGATGGACCGGCGGAGTGCTCGGCCCACGGTCCGCCCGCGCGGCACCCCCACCCTCGCACCATAGAGTTGTGGCCACTCAGCTGATGGTATTGGCTGGCAGCTGCAACTCCATGGTGCTGACTGGGGCAACAGCCGGCTGGCCGCAGAGCTGTACCTTTGGGTTCACCCACCAAATGGACAGCGGCTCCACTTTTAGCCCTTGCCCAAGGTTTAGCCGCCAGCTTGTTCCGCGTGGCGTGCTCCCGGATGTGCTGGAGCGCTGCCAATGGGGCTGCCCCGGAGCAGGTATCGCCTGCTCTGCTTGCACATTCCTGCCAAAGAGAAGCATTCAGCCCTTTACACGGACTGGTCAGCCAGGGGTGAAGTGGGCTGGCACGGCCAGAAGTAGCGCCGCCGTCCGTCTAAAAACACTCAGCGTTTCTATTTTGGGGTTATAGTGTTCTATAGCCCCCAGTGCCATTGTAGTCAAAACAGAAGGCACTGAACTACTGAAGGGTGATTAGCAGGGCTGAGACAACTGGTTCAAAGAACCTACTTGTACTCTTGCCAAAAACTCAGATTATTTAGAATAAACTGCATTAAAAAAATAATTTCCCCTGTGGTTGCACTCTGAAACCTCCCGACATGGTGAGAAAACCTGTTCTGGCGACATTCCCAGCCTTGCCAAAATTAAGCCACTAAGCTAATCAGAAAGCTTGTGATTGCGTTGGTCTCCTGAGATCTCTGGCCCAGATTAAGTGTGGGAAGCATCTGAACTTTCAGTTTCTTGTTCAAACAGAACCTCTGAGCCTTTTGAGACTCTCTCAACGCTAGGGCATCAGCAGCTCCTTCAGTTTAGTCACACTTGCAGGCACTTATGTCACCTGTATCTCCTCCCCATGTTGCCTTTTCCATGGGCTACTCCGTCCTAAGGACAGCTTTGACCCCTCTTTTTCTTACTCTGAGAAAGCTGTACATGCAGATAGACATCCAGTTGGTGAGCATCTTCTCCACCACGGACTCCGTCCTCCTCAGCATAAGCTTGGGGTTTTTGGAAGCAGAGGCATCAATGAGATCTACCAAGAGGTCCTTCATGATGCTGGTGTAGTACTCCAGTTTCCCATGCAATGCAATGGTGAGCAGAGAGGCCAGGTTACACCTGAAAGAAGTGTGGGTTGATATTCAAAATTCAAAAATAACTCAAAGCCATGGCAACATCCAGATTGTTTTTACAAAGTGTCGTTAAAGTTTCAAACAATTTGCATCATGTAATGGCTGTGTGTAATGACCCTGGATTACGGTACCCTTCGGTGGTAACAAATGCAAACAGTACCAGACAAACCTACTCACAGTGTTCCAGATGATGATGGCATGGCTCAGCCTTCAAACCAACCGGAAGGACTCAGACAAGAGGCTTGGATGGTTTAGAGAACTAGTTATGGTATACAGAGTCTTTCATAATCTAGTTGTCAGTTCAAGCCTGGTCTAGGCCAGCTCTTATCTAAATTTGTGGTTGTTATGGTAGTAGCTATTTAGCTGTTTGGAAATGCACTGGTAGGCCTCCATCTAGTCCTTAATAAAAAGGTCCAGATCACAAATCCTGCCACTACCAATATTGCTGACTGGTACCCTCAGGGGATAAACCTCATTTGAGACCCACTAACCCTATTGCTTTTCTCAGCTGCTTGCAAATACAGGGAGAAACTTCACCAATATACAACACTGCATAACTTAATGAAAACATTTGCAAATTTCAAATCTGCTGGGTTTCTTTCTTTGCTTGAGGATGATGGCAGGTAGGTGAATTGTTGGTAGACCCCAACCTCTGTACTAGGCCTCAGAATTTCTGTATTTATTATTATTAAGTATTCATATAGTATCAACAATGCACCTGGCACGTTACAATAGTTAAATTATAAGTAGGTCCCTGCCCCAGCAAGGTTACAATCTAAGCGAATAAAGAGAAGAATCCAGCTGTCTATGGTGCTCTTTCACCTTTGCCTCCACCAGTTCTTACCTGTCTCTAATAGCAAAGTCCTTCTGTTGCTCAAGAGCATGGACAAACACAATGAGGAAATGCTTGTTGTTGAGCAGGGTGGAGAATAATGCAATTCCCTCTTCCATGTTGGGCCTGCAGTTCTCAGGAATCTAAAACAACAGAAAGAATTTTGGGGAGGAAATCACATCCTGATGCTTTTCTGCACCAGCCTTCTTCTTATCTGGACCTATCTGGCATTCCCCACCTGACCCTGAGACATGACAATGGGATTCCCTCTCTTTTGTCCCTGCCTGATCCAAATAGGAACCGATCACGGGAGCCACACAACAGCTCATGTACAAAGGGAAGGGACTGGACTGAAAGGGTCTAGCTACTATTTTATGCCTCCAAAGCAAAGGTTCTGCCGCTCTCTCCTCTACCACCAGCAAAGGCTGATGTCTGGTTTTGAAGAGGTTACTGGCTCATCCAACATTCTTTCAAGCAGCACAAGAAAAGGACAAATCAACAAACACAAACAATTGCTAACAACAGTTTAAATGTGTTTGTTTATCTCCGAGTTACTCACTTTCCATTCTCCTAGCAGCAATGGGTGAGTTTCTTGGACCGGACACCCCAGCTGGGAGTTGAGATGCTGGGAAGGCAGAACATAACGCTCCTCATAGAGAGAGGAACACTGCAAAGAAAAAACAAAACCCAAACCCACAGTCATTAGGAGAAAAGGGTGAGCATAATCAGACTCTTCCCTTAGCCACACATGGACAGGGCAACATTGTTAGACTGAGACAGGGAGAGACGTCATCATGACTTGAGGCCACCCATTAGGAAGAAAAGGATTGGTATATTTTATGGAGCCTTTAAACATTTGGCAAGAAACTTCTGAATGAACAAACAACACAGGATTTGGGGGAAGGCAGATGTTTTAGGAGAAAGAAGCCTCTTACTGTAGGGAGATTAGGAGGAGCAGAGAACTCTGATACTCATGGAATCATGGCAGAGAAAGAATGATTGAGGAATAAGCCAAAATAAATGACAATTGGTGCTGCAGTGCTTGTAATTTCCAAAGTAGAGGGGGAATATGATTAAAACTATTTTATTCATACAGAGGCCAATACCCTAAAGAACATAAACAGAAATAATAATTAGCAACAAGACACTTTGTAAACAGAAATCATCACTCCTCCCTTGCACCACCACTGAAAAACAGCCACTTTTGGGGTGAAAAGTGGCAGCTGTTTTCCTGCACAGCGTTAGCAAGAGAAAACAAAGGACTGGTGTGAACGTAGAGGCTGGGATCAGGCTGGAAGATAATGCAATGGGGATATTACTTCTACACCTATAAAAAAAGTCCAAAGGACTTTAAAGAGCAATAAGCATTATTCACCCCTGCCCAGAGAGGATTTACAGTAGCACAAGGTGCCTGTGTTCTTTGTATCATTTGGGAACCTGAAACTAGTTGCTGCAGTTCAGAAAGTAAACAAAGCTGGCTAGGGCACCTGGGTCATGTGCTGCATCGTAAAGCTGGCTCCCCACCCCCGCAAGCTTTGGAAAGAGCAGCAGTGCAATCATCAGCTTTCCAACCCACAGAGTGAAGTCACCTCCTCTTAGCTCCATTCCTGCCACCATAGGGCACAAATGGCACCAGTGGGTGTGAATCAAACTCTACAAGAACAGAGAATTCTGGTTTACTAAACAAAACATCTCAGAGACAGCAGTCTAGCATGCAATTATTTTATGCTGTGTCAACACTGACTTAGAGGTTGGTATCTAATCAATGCTATCTCCTGCCTGAAATTGCCCTATGTTTCCCCCTAGAAAACTTCTATCTAAGTACCAGCTAGGCCTGACCATGCCTAGTTTACAAGATCAGGGTCTGAAATGGTACAGCTTCAGCTCTGATGATGATGGAAGTTGAAAGAGGCAGAATTTAGATATACCTCAAATGGACAACAGTGTTGTACTGTAGGCATTTAACACAGGAAGGCAGAACTGTGATGCTGTTAAGATGAAGCATGAGCTGCCTTACTTTAGGGAAGAATGTCCGGGTCACAAAGTGCTTGTACTCCAGGAATGGGATCCCCTGGCTGCGGTTTAACTCCTTGGTCAGGTCTGTCATGTCCGTCTGAAGCTCAGCAAAACCTGACGCAAAGAGACCAAGAATGAGAACTAGCGGAGCAGAACAGGTGAGCTGCAGACCTGGTATTTAAATGCGCTGGAGACTGTCTCTGCCCTCTTCACTGCAACTTATTTTTAATTTTAACACTAAGATCCACCAACAGAAGTTGGTCCAATAAAAGATCTCATCTGAACTACTTTGTCTCCATCTCTTACAACTGGGTCCAACATGGCAACCGCCCTCTCTCTCTAACTCAGGCAAGATTCCCAAGATTTGCAGGACACAGTTCGATAGGCCACATGTGTCTCAGAGTATTCAGTGGAGACTCACAGAGTGAGAAGATATGACGTGTTATCAGACATTTCACAAGATACTTGCAATTCTGACCCATGTCGTGTTGAATAGTAGCAAGATCAAAAGAGGTTTATGCTGCTGCAGGCCATTGTGTGTTCAATTTGGGGCTGAAACGAGCAGCTAAACTGCTGCTCGTGAGAAATTTTGCCATATTAGGAACCAGGATTGATTTCCTGACCATTTCCTGATACCAATACGATTTCTCAATTCTTGCAATACCGCAAGATACTGCCCCGATTTACCAACTTTCTGTTTACTGTTCATTCGCTGCTTACTGCGTTGCCAAGCTTTACTTCCGGGTTTGTTGTTTCCACATTTCTGAGCATATCGCTGTGCGAATAGAATAGCCTACCCCCTTAACCTCTGCGCAGTGCCCTTTAACTTCCACTCCAGTGCCTCCAATCAGAATTGTTGTTCTGTGTTGTTCCCTTGGCTTTGACTAATCTCCAACTGGACTGCAGATTAGTAAAGGAATCCGCATACCAGCCAATGAGTGACAAGGAAGGACAAGGGAAAATGGGGTGCAAGAAATGTGGTATTGTGTCAGTAATACCTCTCGGGATTTGAAATGGATGGCAAAGCAGTAAATGGGTTCCTGGTAAGCGGACAATCAGTAAATCGAGAAACAACATGTCAGTTGAAACATTCCTGAGTTCTGAGAAATTTTTGATTCGACCAAAACTGTGTCGGGAACCAGGATTTCAATGAGATTTCCCGTTTTGACAAAATCTTGTTTCAGCCCTAGTGTTCATGCAGCTGCTGACAAGTCCCCTCCCTCTACAGCCTGGGTGTGCGGCACTGGTGCTGGGAATGAATTGGTCTACGCCCCGATCCTGCTAAGCCCTTGTGGGCCTACATCCCCTGGGTCTCCTCTAGATTCCTGCTGAGAAGAATGTGAGCAAGGTGTCCTAAAAGTAAGTCCCAAGCCTAATCACCACAGCAGGGCCCCCATGGCTGTTAGCAGCTGCTGTTCTGGACAGGAGAACGCTGCCTCCCTGCACCTAAGCTGCTCACACTCTTATGCGCCTGCGAGTGATTCACTACTACATCTTTTCTTTTGTTTTTTCTCCCCATAGTGTTCCAGTTCAAATTCACCTCCCTGCAATAACTGTCCCCAAGCAGACAGCAAGAGTTCAGTTAGCAGCTGCAAGGTATCATTACTAAACACGGCAATGGCTATGGCCAATTGCCTGCTCCTTGGTTTTGCCCACATGATTTGCAGGTGGGAAATCTATGGCAAGTGTGCAGCTGACACGTAGCGGCATGGATGGCTGCATGTATAGAGACATGATGACAAGCTACAGGCAAGTGACTAAAAACAGAACGTCTGATAACGCTGCCTGAATGAAATGATAGAGCCACCATACTGATAAAGCTACCTGAAGCTCAGAGTTTCTGCAAGGAATAGCACATTGCACCTCTCCAGTCCCCCAACCCCCCCAGGGTTTTGTTAGGAACCTGGCTTCTCAGAGTCACCTGCTGACTCTGCTGCAGCAAGCACTGTGGCTTAGGCTGTGTGGTTCCCCTCCCTGCTCCCTGGAGTTGGATTGGTCACACCCCCTGGCCTTCTGATAGGTTTCTAGGCTCCAGCCTTGTTTCACGCCCCCTGCTTCCTGACTGGCTGCCAGTCTGTATTTAAAGCTCACCTGAAGCCACAGGAAGCTGGATGAATTATGAGTTTCTCCCTTCCTGCTCTGGACTGTCTTTGCGCTGCTTTGCACCCTGCCTGTTCCTGGACTGACTTTGCCCCTGTTTATTTCCTGCTTTGCCCTGGACTTTAACTGTGTGTCTGAGCCTGCCTTGAATCCAGTTCTTTGCCTGTTCCGAACTGGTCCTTCTGCCTGCTTGCTTCAGCATGTCTGCCATTTGTCCTGTCCTCTGTCCCATGTGATGGTCCTGACCCTAACCCTGATGTCTCTGGCCCGCCCATGTGAAGGTCCCGACCCTAACCCTGATGTCTCTGGCCCTCATCCTGTATTGATTTTCTGGCTCAGATCCCTAAGTTCCTGACAGGTTTCAAAGCCTTTTATAAACATTAGCTAAGCCCTCACAACACTGCCCAGATGGAAATGAGTAATGGGTATCATTAACCCCATTTTACAGATGAGGAAACTGATGACCCTGAGGCTAAGTATGTGAGGTCAGTATGAGCCAGAGACCCGAGAAGGACGGACTCCCAGGATCTAGACACATATAGTGCAATCCTCTGGCAGAATAGCTCCCATGCTAGCAGTTAGTATGGGTACAAATCCCATTAACTTCAATGGGACTCACACCTGAGTTATGTGCTCACATGTGTGCTACCCACTGGAGGACTGTGAACGCCCATAAATGCCGATGGTCTGGATGTTTATGATTTCCCCAAGCCATACAGCAAGTAGTGGCAGAGAACATCATGCGGATCTCTGACTCTATGCTTCAGCCAGGCTTCTTCCCGCAAAGAAGGATCTTGTCCACAAGCCCCAAAGAATTAAACAAACTGAAATTAAATTTCAGTCATAACTTCAGGTTCTGGCTTCATGCTGTAATGCTGTTTTACAGCATCAGGGGAAGTTGCCCAATCAGACAATTTAGTGGCGTGGGAGAATGGGACTACAGCATGAGAGGAGCTTCTCTCCTGTTACATCCCACCCTGGGGTGGTGAGAATGATTTAGATTTAAGTTTTCTTACAATTTCAGCTTTCTTACAACCTTCCAAATGAAGAGTTGGAAGGGACCTCAAAGGTCGTTTAGTCAAATCCCCTGGCCATGCAGGATACCCTGTGCCAGGCATGGGCAAAGTTCTGAAACCCAAAAACTGTGTACCAAAATCACACACAGTTCTCCTGCTCTGCAACTGGCTGGTGGAACCAGTGCTTTCTGGTCCTGGCTGCCAAGATTCTGAAGAACAGCTGCAATTCAGCTGCTGAGACGTGGGTGCAATGAAGACACAGGATCATTGGGCCCAGGAGCAGCCTGGGCTAAGAGCTGTGCTTGACCTGCCCAAGAGCTGCATGTGGTTCCTGAGCCACAGTTTGCTCATCCCTGCCCTATACCTAAAGTATCCCTGGCAGATGCCAGTCTAGCCTCTTCCTGAAAACCTCCAAGGAAGGAGATCCACAACCTACTGAGGCAGCTTGTTCTACTGTTAAGAACTAGGGCTGAAACGAGCAGTTAAATTGCTGCTTGTGTGAAATTTCGCCATATTGGGAACTGAGATCGATTTCCTGTTTCCCGATACCAATGTGATTTCTACATTCTTAAAATATCGCAAGTTATCGTCCCAATTTACCGACTTTCCGCTGTTTACCACATACTGTTAATTTATCACTTACCACATTGCCAAAGGTACCATTTTACTTCTGGGTTTGTTGTTTCTACATTTCTGAGCCAAACATTGTGTGAATAACTCCTCCGTCAACCTCCCCCCACTAACCCTTAACCAGTGCCTCCAATCAGAATTTTTGTTCTATGTTGTTCCCTTTGCTGTGACTAATCTGCAACTGGATGCAGATCCATAAAGGAATCTGTGTACCAGCCAATGGGTCACAAGGAAGTGCAAGGGAAAATGGAGTGCAAGAAATGTGGTATTGTACCAGTATTACCTCTTCGGATTTGAAACGGACGGCAAAGTGGTAAATGGGAAGACAAGTAAGTGGAAAGTTGGTAAATCGAGAAATGAAATGTTCGTTGAGACATTACCGAGTACCAAGAAGTTCTAAATTCGACTAAGACTGTATTGAGAACCAGGATTTTGATGAGATATCTCATTTTGGCAAAATCTCATTTCAGCCCTATTAAGAACTTAAGAAGTGTCATACTGGGTCAGATCAATGGTCCATTGAGCCCAGGATCCTGTCTCCAACAGTGGCCATTCTCTGTCTCTTCAAAGAAGTACCCAACAGGCCATAAAGGAGAGATCCGTACCCTGCTGTTCACTCCCGGCTCCTGACAATCAGAGGTCATGTCCCCCAACGTACTTGGCCAAAAGCCATTAATAAATCTATCCACCAAAAGACTATCCAATCCCTTTTAAAACCCAGCTAAGCTATTGACCTTGACCACATCCTCTGGCAAAAAGTTCCACAAAGTTAATTGTGTGTTTTAAAAGGCAGAAAGTTTTGCCTAATATTTAACCTAATGCTTCCTTCCTGCAATTTAAACCCATTGCAGCTTGTTTTACGCTCAGTGGCAAGGGAGCGCCATAACTTCTTTTAACACAGTCTTGTGGCAGCACCCAACCGCCTTGGTCCTTCGCTCTCCCAAGATGCAAGTGCCTTACCTTTGCGGATTTCTTCCCGGATCTGGGACTCCATCTCCTCCATTTGCAGCAGGGTTTTTTGCCAGTAGCGCTCTGCCCTGCGGCTCTTGGTGCAAAACACAAACAGCGCTGGAAAACAGAATGGAAAAAAAATAAATACCTCAGAGCCAAGAGCCAGCATGAGAAATGAGAAGGAATCTTTAAAGTGAACCTCACACGCACTCCCCCATTAAAATAATAAAACAAATTAGAAAGGTAATTATTGCTTGAGAAAAACGCCCACAGCACAATCCCTCCTATGGGGATTGGTGTGGCTCAGGAAACAAGGATCAAACGCCCATGGGATTGAAAATGAAAATGGGAATAAAGAGGGACAGTTGGATCCTGATCAATGAATGGCCTCTAAGGTCCTGCTTGTTAGAAAGGCCAATGTGGGCTGCAAACGTCAATCCAGTTCTCAATTAAGATCTCAGACCCCAAAGTTAGTGTTCACATCCAGAGATTTGGTTTGGACTAAGAACATTACACAAGGCAACTACATTATACAGAGCAAGGGTAACTCAGCCAGCATCAGGAGCCAATGCCCCCAATAGCACCTCTCCCCTGTCCGGAAGGTGTGTGTCCTCTCCCTTCTCTGGCCACTTTCTGATGAACAGTTAATTTGATATAGTTGGGCCTTACTTAGGTTTTACTCTTGAGTGTTCAGACAAGCAGACCGTTAAAATGAGGTCATTCAGGAGTAGGAAGAGAAATATGTCCACCTGAAAAATCCGAAATCCAAATCTCCTGAAAATTCAGAAGCAGATACTCTCCTTCAATTTGTATTCTGAAGTAACTGTTCATGTGAACACTTATCAGTGTGAGGGAAGTGGCCAGAGGTGAAACAAGTATCTGCTGCTATACAGTATGCAGATGGAAACCACAGTATCTGTCGAGATCTGGTATCCAGTCAGATACCGAATGGTATCCAGTTAACACCTGGCAGATATCTGGCTAACCAGAATGACCATTTATCAAATTACTGTTAGTGTTTACCACATTACCACTGAATTGCTGTTTGCCCATTTATATTTTTTACTCCTTCCCTCTGGACTTGGTTAGGTTGTTGCACAGTAACATGGCAAACAGTAATATCCGCTATTCTAGTTTGGTGGTTAACTTCTGTGGTAAGCAGACAGTTACCAGATAACCATCAAATTAACTGATAATAAATAATAAATTAGCAGATAATAAATTTGCTATCTGTTTCAGCAAACATAATGATCATGTGGTTCAGTGATCATTACGTCTCAGCTGGGGGGGAAATGACTCTGGCTTATACTGTTTGCCTGAACGCTACGGAAGCGGAGTAGTTACTTCATTTTAATGAAACAAATCAGTTTACACTGTTTGCCTGAATGTTACTGAAGTGGAGTAGTTACTTTGATTTAATTAAAGTAGTTAGATCAATTTACCGCTGCTCACAGGAACGTGCCTACTTTATGGCTCTTTCCCCTATCCCAAAACCTGGACTTTGTATGGAGAAGTTTCCACACAGTCAGAAAGAGAATGATGCTGCTTGGAATTAACATTTCCCATGGCAGAATCTGAGCTGTTTTATCAACACTGGGGAAAAAACAGATGTGCAGCCAGCAGGACCTCTCCCCAGGCCACCCCGGGGCAGAAAATTGTGGGTGACAGTGCCCAGGCACCGAACTGACATGCCCGCAGCCAAGGAGCCATCCCACTGCCCACATGGCCCAGGTAGGGCCAGGAGCACAACAAATGGTGCGGCCGGCCTCGCCCATGCCCTGCTCCTATGCCCCACCCCCTGCCATAACAGACAGTCGTGGTGGCCAATGAGGCACAGACATGGCAGCCCCCAGCTTGGGGAGGGTATGCCACATGGGAACGGGCATGCTAGCCCATTGTGGCCCATTTGGCACTATGACCTTGGACATTTTTTGAGGTCACAGCCCAGGCTTGCCGTCAACACTCCCCAGGGCAATCCCGAGCCAACATCTGGCGGTTCCATAACAGATGCGCCATCGGGTGCTGGGACACAGTGGGTCATGGTCATGTCTGGTTTTATCCACTGCCACTACTTTTACCTCCTCTATGACAAAAAAACAATAATCAGATAAGATGATCTAGCCTTCTAATCTAGCTGGATCACTAAAATGCAACCAGTTCTGGGGTGGAACTTGATAGCTGCTGAGCAGCACAAAACCAGTTTAGTATAGGAAGTGGAGAAAAATACTGTAGGGAATGAAACATTGCGTATGCATGTATAATAAAACTGAAATCATTTTGATTTAACAGCTGAGAAATCAACACACAGCTGATCAGGTGGGTGTTGATTATCTATAAATATGTCAAACCAGCTGGAAATTAATGATCATACAATAACTGTCAGATCAAATTTAGACCCAGGAATTACATATGTTACAAGATTTACTGCACATTAGTTAATAAACCTACGTATAGAGGTTTAGCACCTGCCCAATGAGTGCGCCATTGGAGGTTTCCCGCACCTCCAGAAATATGTTTCCAATGATTAGTGCGTTATTTAATAAATACAGTGTATAATAACTTTTATTAAAAATAAATGAAATCCTTATTGGAAACCTTGTGACACAATATTTTCCTTATTGCATAGCAATCTTGAGCATGTGAAAGAAAGGATAAACTGGTCAGGGATACGGACCGCTTGTAAAGAGTCACGTCTAGTGGGCTTGGTTATGCCTGCTATATGGGTACACAATTAAAGGCTCAGTCCTGCAACCCTTACTTAAGAGCTTCAGGATCAGGCCTACACCTCTTATTTTTTCTTTCCGTCATTATCATTTAGGGTCAGAAAAAGAGGCTCAAAAACAGAAGGCCTCAAACCGCAACAGTGAACTCCAACTCCAGGCTATGAATCAGAGACGGGGAAACTTCTGGCCTATGGGGAAAATATATGGGCCCTTTCCATTTCCCAGATCTGGACCCTGGATCCAGTCCATTTCCTCAAGCACTGAAAGAGTGAGCTCAGGGGAAGGAAGGAAGGATGAAGGCATGTACTCAAGGATAGGGAATGGATCCATGGCAGAGATCCATGATCTGGACCTTCCTCTTCTTTCTCTCATCCTAAGCAAACTGCATAAGCACACTTGCCCCCAACTCCAATCTGGCCGGCAGAGCTTAGAGTTATTTTCAGAATGCCTCAGAGAAGGGAAAAGCTTCCTCACCCTTTGTATAAATGCTCAGAACCTCAGAATTGTTCATATTTGAGCCTCAATAAGGGGGAGGCCATTTGTTGACTTTGGATTTGGGTTCAAATTCTAAACAGCCTCAAAGCTCAGGAAGGTGTAGATGGGCCCCCATCTTGTACTACAAAATGAACTTGTGTTGGTGAATTATCCGAGCTTCTGTATGTATGGAGAATGCCATTTCACTGAAGCCATCAGCATGGGTTTGGGGCTGTCCACTCCCTTACCTACGACGGAGAGAAGCAGCAAGATACTGCAGATGACAATGGATACGATGATAGCGGTCTCACTTCCTCCGAGGTGCAGCATAGCGATTGTCTGTTTGAACTTCCCGACTTGGATCTAAGCAAGAGCAGGGGAGAAAATGGCAGTGGGTGAGTTAACGAGCAGCCAGATACAGGACAGAAACTGGGAGACAAGGTGGGGATGTTTTGCAGAGGCAAAAGACTGTCACAAAAACCAAATGAATATGCTGGCACAGCAGCGTTCAGTCACCCTACTAGGGTGTAAGAATGGCACTCATTCAGGTTACCCCTGCTAGGCCTGCAGAGATGCTATGCTGTCACATGAATATGCTTCCGCAGGAATGTTTTCAAAGGACCCAAGCTACAGTGCTTGTCTCTCCTTGGCATACACCGCTGGTCAAGAGAGACAAGTCTACTGCAGTTCTGGGAGTTATGCTGTTGTGATCCTGGCCTCTCTCTCCGTTGGCTGATTGACGTGATATAGACACCTACAGTAATGATGGTGGCCAAGCCAACATTGGTGACTGGCATCCAGTGAGCTAAAAGAGGAGCTCCAATAGGTTACCATCTCTGTATAATGCCTCGAGGCTAGATTACTCAATGCTCTCATACACATCTAGATGTGTATAAGAGACAGCCCAAAAACTGTGTACCAAAATCACACACAGTTCTCCTGCTCTGCAACTGGCTGGTGGAACCAGTGCTTTCTGGTCCTGGCTGCCAAGATTCTGAAGAACAGCTGCAATTCAGCTGCTGAGACGTGGGTGCAATGAAGACACAGGATCATTGGGCCCAGGAGCAGCCTGGGCTAAGAGCTGTGCTTGACCTGCCCAAGAGCTGCATGTGNCTGTCCTACCATGTTCCATTGCAGCCCCTACAGGTGGCCAGGGATGCCCTCTTGCAGGTCCCAACTGTTACCATTGTCCGTGGGACGAGGGTGTGCGGGAGGGCATTCTTGGTTGCTGCCCCAGTTCTGTGGAACTCCCTCCCCCTGAAGGTTCAGCCTAAGCATCTTCTGGAGGCGGCGCAAAACTTTTTTATTTGAAAAAGCATTTGGAGACAGGGATAAACAGGGGCTGGTTGGAAGATTTGGACGGGGTGGAGGGTTTGTTGGGAAGTGGGAGAGCTTCTTTTAAGGAATTTTATTATTGTTTTATTGTTATTATTGTATTTCTTTTACGGAATGTGAGTCACTCTGAGCCACTGTGGAAAAGGTGCCATATAAACTGAATCATCTGTTTGAAGCAGCATTCAACAGCTGTAGTTACTAGTGCCACGTGAAATGTCTTCCCCAGCAATCAAACCCATGCAAGGCAACTCCACAATGACCGTTTTTAAATGGGCCATCGGGGGGAGGGGGCCAGTCTGCGTGCAGTGGGTGGAGCACCACTGTGAGGGCTATGCGTGGGGGGAGGGAGCAGATGGGCACACCCCTGTCTCCATGCATGGAACCACCTGCTTTTTCACCGGTTGCTCTGTGCATGGGGTGTGTGTGTGAGAGTGGAGGTCTGTGGGTTGCAGGAGCACGCAACTCCACATTCAAATGGAATGCTCCCAGAGTGTAAGTGTCTCATTTAAAAATGGCCAAGGTTGGGTGACCTGCAGAGTTCCCCTCCAGGACAGTGGTCCTATTGTGAATGGAGCCCGAGAGACCAACTTTGTTGGACAACCTTCTATCTGGGGATGAGCCCCTACTGTTCCCAGGTAGAGAGTGGTTAGTGCCCAGAGGCCTGTGTTAGGATCAGGACCCCACTGTGATTAAGTACAGGACACAAGACGGTCTGGCCCCGAAGAGTTTGTGGTCCTGATGAGGCCCAGTTCTGAACTCCGCCCAGACTTGGCAATCACTTGAACACCAGTACCACTGCACTTCTCTCCTCCTGCTGCCAGTCTTAGCTTTTTAAAAGAGAGATGAAAAGAGCCGAGTCAAAAATAAAATCAAGAAGTAAAATGAAGTAACTCTAATTCGAATAGCAGAGTAACATATTTGCGGTTAAGGCACAGGACTGGGTGTCAGGAGACCAGTGTGCTTTTCCTGGCTCTGCCTCCCACTTCCTGTGTGACTCTGGACAAGACATTTAATCACCCTGTACCTCAAGTGTCCTCCTCTATTTACCTGGAAAGCTGACGCCCAATCTCCTAACACTCACTCGGGAGAGCCTAGGGGGTTTTACCTATAATATCTGGAAATGCTCTGAGATCCTGGGGTTAAAAAGGACAACTACTCGCTTCATCCAGGAACAATTCCTGAGGGCACACAGTAGTTTCACTTCTGGCAAATGAGTTTTACTTCCCCAGAATAATGAGAAGTGAGAGAGCAGCAGCAGCAATAGATGAGGTGAGTGGGGGAGGTGGTGATCATTGTAGCATATTCCCTGGGGTACATGAGACATGCTACAGAAGGCTGGAGACCCTCCAACCAGTGGGCCAAATTTGGTCTGCAGCTGGTTTTTAGTTGACCCCTTTCCAGTTCCTGGATCTGGCCCCTGGATCCACCCCCCGTTCCCCACCCCTCCAAGCACTGAAAGACTGAACTCTAGGAAAGGGAGCAGAGATGAGGGCATGCCCTTTAGGGGATGGATCCATGACACACATATATGATCAGGAAATTCCCTTCTTGAATACACCTCCCCACCCCCCTTAAACATCCCAACTCCTATCTGGCCCCAAGGAGCTTGTACTGATTTTCTAAGGGATCTGCAGGAGGGGGAAAGGTTCCTCATCCCTATGCTATGGGCCACTTTCTGGCTGTGCTAGAAGGATGAAGAGGTGCAAAGAACTCTTCTGCCTAGTGATCCTCCAACAGGGAAATGTCAACAGCTACTAGTTCTGGGGAATGCAAGGAAGGGTCTCTCTAGTGCTGCCAGCAAAGGGGGTATTTCTGGGCATGGCCGCGCTAGGACAGTGTCATCGATACCTGTAAAGGAATAGAAGGTGGAGCAAGATGCGCTTTCCAAGACACTCCTCTGAAGTCTCCACCCACTATTGAGAGGCTGCCCAAGTGGTTCTTCTTCCAGTGCTTATTGCTATAATTTAGCTCCTGTATCTAATCTAATGTGCCACGGGGCAGTTCCTCATACACAGTGAGCATCATACAGAATTTATTCCATTGAGAAAGTGTGCTGGGAATCAGTGGGCTTGATGTGCAGACTTTTACTATTATCCTGGAAAATGCTGTTTGGCAACATAATGTTACTGTAGCTGGGAGCGAACGAGCCCTCAACCTATCAGCTGGCTTTGGCTGTAATCCTCAAACCACTAACTCCAGAGGAGTCCCATGGAAGGCTGTTGGCCTGTTACTCCTATGGAGTAAGTTGTTTGAGCACTGCAGCCTTTGATTTTTTTAGTCCTAAAAAGCCTGAATGTGAAGGCAGAGATGCTCTCGGTGCACACTCTTAGGCACACACCTCTTTATGGCTTTGGCACAAGAACATGCCAACACAGGTCTCCACTAAGGATGGCAATAGGCCAAACATTACGAGATACAATGACATTTCCATGTGCTTTGCCTCAGACCCTGCAATCAGGAATCATGAACCTGCATTTTGCATTCTAGATTTCCCCCCATTGCAACCAAGTAGCCCTAATCTTGCATTACTGCCCAGATTTAGGGTGCAGCTGAGCCCCTAACACCTTCCTTCCTCGAAGTCCCCAGAACTAGTAGCTGTTGACATCTTCCTGTTGGAGGCCTGCTAGGCAGAAGAGTTCTTTGCACCTCCTCATCCTACTAGCACAGCCAGAATGTAGCCCATAGCATAGGGATAGGGAACCTTTTCCCATCCTGCAGGCCACTTAGAAAATCAGTACAAGCTCCTTGGGGCAGATAGAAGTTGCGATGTTTAAGGGGAGGTGTACTCAAGAAGGGGATTTTCTGATCATAGATCTGTGAGAAAAGGAGTAAAGAGTGAGGTGTTCCAATCTGCAGATGACACAAAGTTATTCAAGGTAGTTAAAACATAAGCAGACTGTGAAGAATTGCAAGAGGATCTTGTGAGGCTAGGTGACAGGGCATCTAAATGCCAGATGAAATTTAACGTGGACAAGTGCAAAGTGATGGCCATAGGGAATAATAATCCAAACTATGTGTACACAATGCTGGGTTCTAAATTAGGAGTAACTCTAACCACTCAGGAAAAGGACCTTGGGTGTCACTGTGGACAATATACTGAAATCCTCAGTTTAGTGTGCAGCGGCCGTCAAACAAGCACACAGGATGTTAGGAATTATCTGAAAATGGATAGAGAATAAAACTGAAAATATCATAATGCCGCTATATAAATTGATGGTGTGACCAGACCTGGAGTACTGTGTGCAATTGTGGTCACCCCATCTCAAAAAAGATATAGTAGAACTTGAAAAGGTGCAGAGAAAGGCAACAAAAATGATCAAGGGCTTGGAACGGCTTCTGTACAAAGGAAGGCTTGATGGGTTAGGGCTCTTCAGCCTGGAGAAGAGAAGACTAAGAGGGGACATGATAGAGGTTTAATAAAATCTTGAGTGGAGTGGAACAAGTAGATAGGGAATGTTTATTTATCCTCTCAAGTAGCACTAGCACTAGGGGACACTATGAAACTAACTGGTGGCAGATTCAAAACAAATAAAGTATTTTTTCACTCAACACAGTTAAATTATGGAATTGGTTCCCAGAGGAGGTTGTCAGGGGCAGTAATTTGGCTGCGTTTAAAAAAAAGGACTGGATAAATTCTTGGAGAATAGGTCCATTAACGGCTATTATTGATTTATTTAATTTATTTAATGTTTCTATTTTTATCGCACCCATCTCACAAAAACAACTTGAGGCGGCTTACAACTTCAAAAAGATAAGACACACAAATTCAATAAAAATATATAAAATACCAAAATACAAAACATATAAACAATGAATAAAATCTGAGCTGTGCATAAACACCCTGTCTCCCCCAACCCATCTAACCCATCCCATCCTCTCCACACCGTCAAACGCCTGACGGAAGAGCCACATCTTACAATTCCATCAGAAGGCGAGAAGATCCGGGCTGAGGTGAACCTCCACCGAAAGGGAATTTGAGAGCAACAGTGCAGCTGCCAAGAATGCCCTCCTGTCTCTCAGCACCTGCTAACAGTGTGGGACTTCCAGAAGGGTGTCCCTGGATGACCGCAGGGGTCGCCCTGGGGCCCAGGGGATGAGGCACTCAAACAAGCAGGGCCTAGGCCATGAAGGGCTTTAAAGGTCAGCACCTTGAATTGGACCTGGAAGACAACAGACAGCCAGTGCAGTGCTTGGACCACAGGTGTTATGTACTCCCTGCATTCTGCACTAGCTGCAGCTTCCGAACCGTCACCATGGGCAGCCCCACGTAGAGCACATTGCAATAGTCTAGTCTTGAGCTGATGAACGCATGGATGACAGTGGCGAGATTGGAGTCTGAGACATATGGGCCAGATGTAATTCAACAGATGTAATTGGCAGAAGGCAGCCACAGCCAACACCTGGGCATCCAGGCATAGCTGTGAATCCAGGAGCACCTCAGGATTCACACAGATTGAGCCAAAGGAGGACAGATGGCCCCGATAATGGGGGAAACCTCCTCACTCAGATCATCGGTCCCACCTACTAACATCACCTCTGTCTTATCGGGATTGAGCTTCAATCGGCTTTACCTCATCCAATCCCCCACAGCGTCCAAACACTGGGACAGCAATGAGACAGCAGGGCCTAGGTCAGATGAAAATGATAAGTACAACTGGGTGTCATCAACATACTGATGACAGCGAACCCCCCAGCTGCGCACAACCTCCCCAAGTGGCTTCATTTACACGTTAAACAAGAGGGGACAGAATAGAACCCTGCGGGACCCCACACAGAAGACCACCAGGGGATGAAGTACAGTCCCCTAGCACCACCCACTGAGATCTATCTATGAGGTAGGAATGGAACCATTGCAAAACGGTCCCATCCACCCCCACCAGGTCCCACAGGTTCATCACCAGCAGCTCATGGTTAATGGTATCAAAAGCCGCTGATAGATCTAATAGGACCAACAGGGTCATATGACCCTTGTCCAATTCCACAAGGAGGTCGTCGGCCAAGGCCACGAGAGCTGTCTCCATGCCGTACTCCAGACAAAAGCCTGACTGTGTGGGATCAAGAAAACCAATGCCGTCCAAATGCACCCAGAGCTGACGAGCCACTACCCGTTCAATAACCTTCCCTAAAAAGGGAAGGTTAGAGACAGGCCAGTAGCTAGCTGGGGCACCAATGCCAAGTGATGGTTTTTTGAGGAGGCCAGACCACTGCCTCCTTGAGGAAGTCCAGCACCCTCACCCCCCGAAGGGAGGCGTTGACAACTCCAACAAGCACCGACCCATGTCTCCCTGGCAGCTTTCAATAACCAGGACGGGCATGGATCTAATTTGCAAGTCGTGCCTCGAACAGACCCCAGGACATCGGCCGCATCGGCAGGCGTCACCAATTGAAATTCACCCTACAAAATGTGACCAGGCAGGGAATTCCTTATCTCTGGCTCTGTCACTGTCTCTAAAATGGCGGAGTTGAAGTCATGCTAAATACGAGTGATTTTGTCCACAAAGTACTTCAAAAACATGTCACAGCAGGCCGTGGACGAATCCGGTTCCAGGCAGAGAAAGGCTGGATTGACCATACCTCTCACCACCTGGAACAGCTCCACTGGACGAGACAGAGTAGATGCAATGAATGCAGCAAAGAACTACTTCTTTGCTGCCCTCACCGCCATGGCATAGGACCTCATAAATGCTCTATGCCACAACCGGTTGTCTTGGGTGCGAGTATGGTGCCACCATCGCTCCAACCACCTCCCTTAATGCTTCAGGCATCCCAGGTCCTTCGTGAACCATGGGGACGTATGGATCCAACACACTGGAAGCGGATGCCTAGGAGCCACTCGATAAATGGCCTCAGCCAACCAGCCATTCCAGAAGGCCACAAGGTCATCGATGGAGTGGCCATCAAGGTCTACAGGTATCTGCCCAAGAGCATTCCAGAACCCCTTCGGTTCCATACGTCTCCTGGGGCGGACCATCCAAACTGGTCCCGCACCACTACGGTCAGGCAGGCGCACTAGGATGGAGGTTCACAGGAGGTAATGGTCCAACCACAGCAAGGGTGAACACAACCCCCCGCCAATCACTGGACCTCAAGGTGAGTGGAGAGAACTAAGTCCAAAGTGTGCCCCCGCTCATGTGTCAGGCCCCTCAACACCTGAGACAGACTCATAGCTGCCATGGTGGCCATGAATTCCTGCTCTGCCCCATGCAATCCCACCTTGGTATGGATATTGAAGTCCCCCAAAACAATGAGTTTAGGGGACTTCAAGACCAGGTCCGAGACCAGAGCTGCTAGAGCAGGGAGGGATGCTGCGGTGCAGTGGGGTGCACGGTACACCAGGAGGATCCCAACCTGTCCTTGACCCTCTGGCCAAATCAATAACAAGGTGGAGGCGCTCTATCCCAGGCTTGGTCTGCATTGAAAACCTCTGTGCGACTAACCCATCCCTAAAAATAATAGCTACGCTCCCACCCACAACCCTCTGGTCTAGGCTGGTGCTGGACGGAGTACCCAGCCGGAAGGAGGTCAGCCAGTACCAGCCCCGAGCACTCATCCAGCCAGGTCTCCATCACGCACAGAAGGTCGGCCGCCCAGTCCAAGATGGGGGTGCTGTAGAGGCAACTGCAATAGGTGTAAATTTTGCCATCTGACCCAAATGTCAAATATCTCTCTCCCCCGATCAGAGAGTACTGATGTCAATGGGGGATTTTCCAAACAGCACAGTCAAGGGTTTGAGAGGAGAATTTCACCCACAGTGGTTCAGAGTTTCAAGAGGCAAGCCCTCCTTTGTGCAGGCACAACAGCACCCACAGATGATTGGGATTATGTCGGGTAGTAACTAATTGTACCAGCAAATCAGATCCCTTTGGTCATACAAAACCTGCAGCGGTATTTGACTGAGTGTGATGATGGTCCTCTGTCCTGGCAGACAGAGTGTCTACATACCAATAAGGGCAGCCGGCACGACACCCTGTTTACAGGTCTGGCAAAGTGTCACCAAATGGTAATCATTCCAGTTTTAAACAACAGCTGTTGCATATTGAACACTTAGCAGCGGATGATTAAAAACATATTTGAAAGGCTGCTAATTGCATCCAGACCTGCAGGACCTATTTACACCTATTTTCTCACCTTTTCTTTCCCTCCTCTCCTTCTCCTCTTCCTGTCCATATTTCTCTTCCTCTACTTTTCTCCTCCCAGCTTCTTCCTCCCCCCAACCGATCACCACTCTCTAACCTCCCCCATACATCCTTTGCTCCCTTGGCTACTTTCTCTCATTGCTCCCCTTCCACTCCTGTCTCTAGCCTTCCTCGATGCTCCCCTTCTCCCAATCTTATCCCTATTCC
>QEPC01009797.1:4130239-4152912 GCA_003113815.1 Sphenodon punctatus | reverse complement strand
CCCACCAAGAGCAAACCACATGTTCCTGCCAATTTAATATTAACACATTTACTGGAAAAAGGATCAGCTGGGATAGGGAAGCGGCAGGTTCTCAGGCCTTGGAGAGAACGTCTCCACCTGTCTCAAAGTGTGAACAGCTTTAAACCTCACCCCTGAGATGCCACAGGCTGTATATAAAGTAAAAGAAATTAGAGACAAAGGAGCACAATTAGGGACACTCGCTGGAAAAATGGCGTAACGAAGACTCATAAAGCCCAGAACGCAAACCCTCCCATCAGGCACTGCTCTCGCAGAACAGCCAAGAGCTGCCTTAGCAGCTCCTTGGATCTCGCCCCTGGAGAGCTCAACCGTCACCTCTACAAAACTGAGAAGGAGAAAGAGAGGAGACTAGTGCTGTTGGAAAGTGCCAAGTCTGGCAACTGAATTCTTCATTACTCAGAGAACAGCTATAGCTTATGGCGTAATGTTTAGGTTAAAATTTGTGGAGGAAGCTGGATTCCCTTGACCTACAAAAGCCCCACTCTCATGGAACATGACCCTGGAAGGGAAGGAAATTTACAGGGGACACATCTCCCCCTCTCCCCATTATAATTACACCCAAATGGGAAGAGAGAATGGCAATTTCTGAATGCTGCCCCCAACTTCTTCTGGGACTCTGACCTAGCGCCCATTGCTAGGAGGACAGGGTTCTTCAGGCCTTTATATCTGTTCAGTCCTTAGCTCCTCTACTGAGACTCAGAACTAGGGTTGCCACCTCTTGCAGCTTGACCTTGAAACTCCCATAGAACAAAATGGGAGCCTCAGGGTCAAACTGCAGAAGTGGCAACCTTGCTCATAAAAGAGGGACCAACTCATTGAGAAATGGATTCAGAGCCCCTAAATCAATTCCATATGGGTCATGGAAGCTTCCTATCCACAAACCACTTACTCCAGAGCAGTTCCACTGAAGCCCGTGGAGTGCAGCTAGAGAATCTGGGCAGGGAAGGATCAGGTAACACTCAGGGACATTGGTTGCTGCCACATGGCCGCATGCTAATTCTAGCTACTTTGCTTATGACTCCGTGAAACCAGACAGTTGCCCCTCATTAACAGTACGTCACTGCTCTGTAGCCTGCAGGATCAGACACCACAGAATCATACAGCCAAATCCCATCTTCCACTGAAATCAGCTTCTTCCCTCTCTTCTATTAGGAACTAATCCACCCTCAAGACATTGCAGGGCTGTTCCCAGCTGGTTTCTCCAGTGCCTTGTCCAGACTGGTTCTAGCTGCACCCTGAGAATGTTACTGATCTATAGGTTCAAGACCACAAACGCTTTTCCACTTACCGTCACAGGGAGCTGCCTTTCTGAGGTGCTCAGTGACTCGTTGATCGAGCAGTGAATTACTTTGTCCGAGACAATCTGGATCTCACAGGAGATGAGGCCAATTTTGACTTGGTATTCATTGCGCTCCAGGTCTAGGTTATCAGGTTCTTTCTAAGGAAAGAAAAAACAAACCAGTACAAGGTCAGCAAAGTGAATAGTCATCCAAACACCAGGTCCTACCTGCATTGGCTTCTATTGGGAGCCCATTAAATGTGTTGGCTCTCTGACCATTGTTCCAGCCCTGTTTACTCACCGCAAGCCTCTCCCTCTCACCTGCCCTTTGCCACATTTCCAAGATTCCATGGGAAATGCACACTCCTCCCATTCCCTCTTTTCCTGTTTCCAGTCCCTCCCAGCCTCCCGACATGGGGAATGGAACAACCAAACAGCCTGACAAAGCTGGGGGGAAATGCCTTTGATCTGCACCGCCTGTGCACAGCAAATACATCTCTCTTTAATAATCAAGAACCTGTCTGGGATTCGGTGAGGTAGATGGGGCTTAGATAAAGTCAGAGAGTCATAAGGTTGGAAGATATATCAAGGGTCATCTAGTCCACCCCCTGCACCAATACAGGAACTGCCACACCCCCAACCATCAAAGCACACTTCTGAAATGTAATGCACTCAGTGAGGACATTTTGCAGGAAGCAAGGACTTTTTAACTAATAGAGGTCTTTTTCAACACCACTCAGTCTTGATTTGCCTTGACTTACTAATTTGATGACCAAGCAGTCATCAAAGGAGGATGCAGGGCTCCTTTGTGCTGGGGGGGAAAAATCTATGTTCTGAGAAAGATCAAATGTGGTGCAGACCCTTTGGGTCACCTACTATGTCCCCTGTTAAATGCAGAAATATTCACTATGGGGTATCCCAGCTGTGAGGAATCTCCAGCCTGGGGGCCACAGCTGTTTTTCATTTGGTTCCTTTCCAGTTCCTGGATCTGGCCCATGGAGCTAGCCCCTACCTTTAAGCACTGAAAGAGGGAGCTCAGGGGAAGGGAGCAGAGATGAGGGCAGGCACCCAAGGGCAGGAGAAGGATCCATGTCACAGATTGATGATCTGGACCCTCCCCATCCTAAGCACCCCCCTAAAGCACCCCCACAACTCCTATCCAGCCTGCAGAGCTTGCACTAATTTTTCAAAGTGGCCTGCAGGAGGGAAGAGGTTTCCCAGTACTGGTGTAGCCGGTGCTCTATCTCCCTCGTTGCACTCTTCAAATACAGGGTGCGAGAGCATCCTAAATTATTTGGCCAAGAGAAACCATCTCCCTTAGTTATTTGTATCGCACTATCTATCGAAAGCCCCTGATCTGTTCAGAAAGAGTCTTCTGGGTCTGCAGAATTTGGCATTAGCTGCATGATTTAAGTTGTCCACTTTTCTCTTCTCAGCTCTCACTTCAGCTATCCACTCCTTTCTCCACCACTGCTTCCCCAATTCCATTTATAAGGCACCCATCATTATTGTATCTATGCCCCCATCTCTGTGACAACTAGGTACTCTGCCCATTGAAGACCTTTTCAGAGAGAAACCATTGAAGTCCTAGCATAAAGCCCAAGTACCAAGAAGCCAGGATGCCTCTCAACTGAGGTTCTTACATGTATAACCAGGGTCAAGGGTTCCCCAGGATGGTGTTTGATCCACTTCTCTTTCTTGGCTGTGAAGAACTGAGGGTCAGCAAAGTATTCCAGGCTGAACTTGCTGGTGTGCAGAGTCTCCTCCGGGTGAATATTCTCCTCAGGAGCCAGCCTGTCATCCCGGTAGAGAAGCCCATTGATGTAGAAGTCCACAGGGGCTGGCTTGTTCCCCATGGTGACGTTGGAGGCAGCTGGAGAGGGGCAGGTAATCACAGTGTCGTTGTGAACCTTACAGTTCTGAAAGCAGGAAAGAGCATGCACATCAAAAAATGATAAACCCAAGTCTCATCCAGGTGTAAATAAGCATCTTCCCAAAGGTCTAGGAGCTTTGAGCACCTTGAATTGTCCGAGAGAAAGCCGCTTCTCATAGCCTGGGTTTGGCAGGCCAATGACTGTGCCAGCCAGGCAATATGATGCCCCAGGCACAGTATACAGTATAAATTCTAAGCATTAAGGTATGGCAATAAATCAGATCTGCTACTAAGCTTAGGCTCATAAAAGATCCACCTCCACTCCAAGCCAATCAGCAATCAAGGTACAGAGGGATAGGAGGGTCAACGCTTTTGTTGTTGAAAAATAAAATTTGTTTGGAAAATTTCCATTCCTACAAATATTTTTCAACTCTACAAAAATTTTAATTGGAATTTTTCTGACTTATTTTGCTGTAACCAAAACCTATCAAGGCTCAGATTTTTTTTTCCAGTTTAAAGTTTAGTTTCTCTAAATCATAATGCGCTGCAAAATAAATAAATAAAAATACATCAGTTTTCAGAAACCAAAAATGTTCAGGTTTTGAGAGTCATGACAATTTTCAAAAATATATTCTCATTTCTGTGATGAAAATGCTAGTTATATGGCCAAAAAAATTAAAAAAAATATGTATCCGCTGTAATTAGGAGCTATGGACTGTGTCCAGGGTTTCTACACCTGGTGTATCATCAGCACCCATCATTTGTATCATTACTACAAAACCTTTTCCAATTAACAGGCAGAAAAACCTGTCCTCTCCTTAGTCTCTCTCTCCCTGTCTTATGCTTCTGTCTCTTCCAAACTCTCTCGCTCTGTATGCTACATTAATGAAGGAGACTTACTGTTTGTTCTTTCCCAATGCTGTGAAGCACCATAGACACATTCTGGACCATCAAAAATCCATTTCCTTTAACAGTGATGATTCTGCCACCACTTTAAAAAGAAGAAAGGAAAAGGACCAGATGAGAAAGGAAGAGCTGTGCCTCCAAGATTGACAAAGTACATCCAAATGAATCACGGGATATTTACTGTACATTCCACACTGTTGCTGGGTTAACCAGGTACTGATCTGGGTGGACAAAACGCATCCTGTGCAGATATCAGACGTCGGCCCTTTTTAAACACTCCACGGCAGAGAGGGTGGTCTGTGGGCATGCTGCTGTGGGGGCAATGAGGGGATGGGGGTATCCTGATGCATGGAGCAACCTGCATTGCCGCTGGTTGTGGGTGGGGATGCGTGGGTTGCGGGAGTGCGCACCCATGCACCCCCACATTTACACAGGATGCTCCCCCGCATGGACAATGAGTGTCCATGCGGCAAAGCGTCTCGTGTAAAGTAATTCAAATGCATTTTATCAAATGCTGAGCTACCAAGGTACAGGCAGGTAAAAGGCACCTGCTGAATCTGCTACAGACATCATGATGTTTCATCAGCCTCCGCAGAATGACTGCCTCAGAGTAGCTGAGGGATCGGCAGAATGAGAGTTAAGACGTAACTAGCACAACAGCAAGAACTGTACGCCTTAGCTCCAGAGTGACGTGGGAAGGCCAAGGATTCAGGGACACTGACAGAAATCCTGAGACTTTCAAACACCATTTTTTATTTTAAAAATAACTGTGAAAGGATAATTTTTGGGACAAGCTGCCTGAGGAATGTGAAATGTGGCACTGTCAATGTGAAATCAATTAAAGACAATAATGAGACGGCTCTAGCACACGTGTCACTGAGGCGGAGGGAGGGAGGAATGGATCATCTCTGCTGGCTACCAGCAGCGACAGCCACTCTTACCCTGGCATGTGGTTTTTCATCACTTCAACTATTTCATGTTCTGCTCACTTTAATGATATCACAACATCAAGGCGCTCATCTGGGAATTCAGGGAGATGGCGCTTTATCTTACTTATTTGCAAGAGGCACAGATCTAACCAAGGCTTTAATGTTTAGGGGCCTTATAATCAGGGCCATCATACGCCTTTCAGGCTGCTACAGGTCATATTTGTGGTCCCAAATTAAGCTGCCATGTCTGTGAGACTGTCTGGGACATGTGGCTTAAGCAATTTTATTCTAAATTATACGGATAATTTTAACAAAGTCAAGTGAGATGCCCTTAGCTATTGGATGAGCTATTGGTTCTTCCTGATCAAGCCTAGGACCGAACAGTGAGCACAGCAGACACAAGTAACTCCACAACAGCAAACTGGCGTATCCAGGTCAGTGTTTGCAAGGAACCCTATATAGTCTCAGCCAAGTGTGCTGGCACAAATATATTCAGGGAGGGCCAGGGGGCGGAAAAGCGGCTTCATCCCGCCCTTTTCTTAGTGTCGTGACATTACGATGCTCAGAAAAAGGGCATGGTCACATCAGAAAGGGGCGGAGCAAGCAGGGTCGCTGTCCCTTTCTGATGTGACCACACTCCTTCCCCAAGTGTCATGACATCACCATGCTCAGAGGCCAGGCAGGCGACTGAGAGAAGGATGCAAATGCACCCTCTCGCACACCCCTCCTGGTGTCCATGGTCCCAGGCACAGGTGCAGCCCAGTCCACACCTATAGCGCTAAGCCAGGAGTGGGGAACCTCAGGCCCGGGGGCCAAATGTGGCCTGCAACTAGTTTGTATGTGGCCCCTTTCCAGTTCCTGGATCTGGCCCCTGGATCCAGCTCCTGCTCCCAAGCAGTGAAAGGCTGAGCTCAGGGTAAGGGAACAGAGATGAAGACATGCACCAAGGATAGGGGACAGAGCCAAGACATGGGCCATGATCTGGGCCCTCCTCTTCCAGAGCACACTCCTGCCCCACCCCCAACTTGTGGGTGACCCTTGGAGCTTGTGCTAATTTTCAAAGTGGCCACTGGGAGGCAAAAGGTTCCTCACTCCGGCTCTAACTGGAGTGCGTACAGCAGAAGGCCAAGGCGGCTTAACTTTCAAACTCAGATATTATTTGGATGGTCCTTGCCCCCTCACTTTCTAATTTATTCTTCAACGACGTAGTTCCCTGTATGGCCTCACCCCATTTTTTTCCACCCCATCTGGCTCTGTAACATATAGGTTGCCTGCTATTCGCTGATGATTTGTCCCTTTTGTCGCAGACTCGAATGGGATTGATTAGGCAATTGGATGCCTTTGTAGGCTATTGTGGGGAGAATGATTTGGTTCTCAATTTGACCAAATCAAAGGTGGTAGTGTTTACTAATTCTATTAGGGCCAAATGGCATACTTGGAGGGTCAAGAGAGCCCAGATCCTCCAAGTTAAAGACTTTAGGTATCTTGGGATTATGTTTCAATCCGCAGGGGGTTGGAAAAAACACGTAGAGGGGGTGTTGGTGGCTGCAAAGCAATCGGTCTTTGCCATTCGGAAATTCTCTCTCTCCTCCGGAAGGATGGAGTTTAGAATGGTCCTTCGGGCCTTTAATACTAAATCCACCGCCCAGGCCTTGTTTGGGGCAGAACTATGGGCACCTTCTGCCCCATCCCATATAGATAGAGTCCAGTCGATTTTTCTTAGGGCATTGTTAAGGGCTCCGGGGGAAACCCCAGGGGCCGCTATTAGATTGGAGATGGGTCAGCGGCGGTGGTTTTTCCTGGCATGGTCTAGGGCCCATAGGCTCTGGTTAAGGTCGGTGGATCCATCTCAGAGGGGTTTATTCCCCTATCTCCAAGAGGACACTTATAGGAGCCAGTGGGCCCGGAGGATGGAGGACCATTTGACCACTTTGGGTTTTTCCCAGCCCTATATTTTCTCCAGAGATCGGGGGGTGATGGCAATCGAATTAAAACGGGAGGTGGGAGGATGTCGATCTACAGGAGGAGAGGGCACAGGTGGCAATGTCCACACATATGTCCCATTATCTGAGGTTGGCCCCTGCGATTGACTCCTTGGCCCAGTACTTGATTGTGAGGTACTCGGCTAGAGAGAAGTGGCTGTTGGCAGCTGCAAGATTTAACGCTCTCCCAACGCAGCTTTGGGTTGGCAGAATATCCGGGGAGCCGTTTGTACAGAGACTTTGCCCCTTCGACCAGCTTGAGGTCGAGATAGTAGATCATGTCTTGCTTAGGTGCCATTTGTATGATTTTTTCCGGGATGAGTTTTTTGGGGCTTTACGATTGAGCCAGTTTGGGTGGCCTGATGATAAGGCAGTTGAATTTTTGCTCAGTGACTCTAATCAGGATACTACCTGTGCAGTGGTAAAGTTTCTGACTGCAGCTTTTATTAGGAGACACCAGTTTGCGAACTTTAAATCGGTACCCCAGCAGGAATAGGGATAGTCCCTTTAGGCTGCAAGGTTACAGGTGCTGATAACTGGTTCATGCTCACTTTGTTGTATGTTCTCCTTTGTTGAATGTTTGTATGTTTGTTGTATGCTAATATTGTTTATGTTATGTTTGTTTTATCTAGCAATGGCCTTAAGCTACGCTTAATAAACTGAACTGAACTGATATTATTTGGAAACCACAGGACAATTAAATGATTGCTTAAAAAGGAGTGAAGGTGACCTTTGCAGATTCCTTTTTGCATTCAAGCAGCTCCATTATATAGCTCTCTGTGTGTGTTAGACACAGCGTCTGCCATTCAGTAAAGTCCTGAGACTGATAAGCCTTCATGGTGGGAGTGGAGTGCTGGGTGTGTCACGGGTGTCCCCTTGCCAGTGGCTTTCCCACAGGTTGTAATTTTGGTGCTGCGTTTGTGATCCCAAAGTCACAGCTCTGCTAGGGAGGGATTCACCTCTCAGAGCCAGAGCAAGGGACACTCTGGCTTGGAATGAAGGCTCAGTCCCTGGGTTCTCAGATTTCTTTGGTCGGACTCGATCGTTCTTTCAGAGACGGCTGCTCAGCAAGATTTGATTTCATGGAGAAATCCAAAAAGAACAGGAGCCAAGAGGCTCCAGGGAGACAAACGAAACCAAAAGCAACGTGTTTTAAAAATTAAACATGTCAGCCTTGGGGGCTCCTTAAATAAAATATCACAAATCTGAGCTGATCCTCAGCAGTTTAATTACCAGCCAGATTCCTACAGTTCTAATATAATCCCTGACCTGGATTTCCATCCTCTCTCAAGCACCTACAGTCAGCATTCTTTTTCCATTGTCAGTCTGGATTTTAGTGGCTGTCCCTGGAGCTGAGTACACTGGGAACAAGCATGGAAAGGAAAATTGGGCACTTACATCTGAATTTTCCTTCTGCGGGGGATCCTCCTGGCCGGCCAGTCAGGACAGTAGGGTAGATCCCGCCAACTACCAGTAGGAGGCAGACAATCAACTCTGAGGAGCCTACTAGGAGGGATCTATCCTCAGCTCCCCAGAATGTAAAGCTCTACTCCTTATCTCAACTTTTAATTTTAACCTAAACTGAGAACTAAAATGTAGGGCTAACATAACTCCGCCCTTATTAATTAGACTCATGACCCTGTCCACTGAGCAACAGTGCTACAACCGGGTCCATGAACTCCTTTTCCTGAATACACCACAGAGTTGACCTCACTCCTGGTGGGGACTGGCGTCCAAGAGGATCCCCCGCAGAAGGAAAATTCAGACGTAAGTGCCCAATTTTCCTTTCTCCCAGGGGAGCCTCCTGGCCGTCCAGACAGGACAGTAGGGATGTACCAGAGCAGTACGTCAGGCCTAACCAGAGGGAGGGAGAAAACTCAAGGGGGGAGGTCTCGGTAGGTGTCTGCGGCCAGAAGGAGTACAAAAGTACTCCTCAGAGAACTGCCTGCAGTACCCGTCTCCCAAAGGCTGCATCGGCTGAGTCCTGCAGGGGAATTCTATAGTGCTTAGTGAAGGAATGGACTGAGGACCAAGCCGCAGCACGGTAGATTTCCCCATAGGAAGCTGTATTTCGAAAGGCCTGTGATGTTGCTGCACCCCCTAAGGGAGTGAGCAAATACCCCCGCCGGGGGAAGCTTCCCTTCTGCCTTATAGGCTTCGGTAATACAAAGAGTCATCCATCTGGCTATCAAAGCTTTGGAAGCCTTCAAACCCCTCCTCTGAGGGCTATACGAAACAAACAGAGGCGATGTTCGTCTAAAGACCCTTGTTCTGTGGAGGTAAACTTTCAGAGCTCTCTTAACATCTAGCGTATGCCACTCCCGTTCTAGGGGGTGAGAGGGATTTGAGGAAAATGATGGAAGAATAATCTCTAGCTCCCTATGAAAACGGGTATCCACCTTGGGGCTGAAGGCTGGATCCAGCCTCAGGGTCACTGAAGACTCCTTAAAAGGAACAAAGCGCAGGGTCTATAGAAAGAGCCCCGAGTTCTGAGACCCTTCTAGCCGAGGTGATGCCCACCAGGAACGCTAACTTTAGGGACAGATAATATAGAGAAACCTCGGAAAGAGGTTCTAACGGAACCCTGGTAAAGGCTCTGAGATGAAGGCTCAGATTCCATGATGGGAACCTGTGGACCACTGGAGGGGATAAGATCCTAGTCGCCCTAAGGAAACGTCTAACATGAGAGTGATCGGAGATCTTATGGCCCTTCACTGTCCCCAGCACGCTATTGAGGGCTGCTAGTTGTCTCTGCAAGGTGTTAGGTTTCAACCCTTTATCTAACCCTTCCTGAAGGAAGTCTAAGACTACTCTGACGGAAGCCGTCTCTGGACTAAGGAGTCTAGTCTCACACCACCTTGCAAAGGTGGACCAGGTACTCTGATAGATATGCCTTGTTGCTGGTCTTCTAGACTGGAGCATTGTATCTAAGACCCTTCTGGAGTAGCCTAGTCTACCTAACGCTCTCTGCTCAATTTCCAAGCTGTCAGCTTGAGAGTCCCTGGATTGTCGTGCAGGATCGGACCCTGAGAAAGAAGGTCTGGCCTCAATGCCAGTCTGAACGGAGGCTCTGGGCTGAGGTCCTGCAAGTCTGCGAACCACGGTCTCCGTGGCCAGTAAGGGGCCACCAGGATGACTGTCGTCCGTTCCTTCCTGACTTTCGCTATCGTCCGTTGTATGAGTGGAAAGGGCGGGAACGCATAGAGGAGACCCTGAGCCCAACAGCAGTTCAATGCGTCGAAGGCGATTGCTTTGTGATTCGGGTGTCGTGAGATGAAGCTCTCCGTCTTTGCGTTGTCTGGAGAGGCAAACAGGTCGATCGAGGGAGAGCCAAACTGGTTGATTATGGTCCTGAAGGATGAGGGGTGAAGAGACCATTCTCCCTGGTCCAGTTGCACCCTGCTGGGCCAGTCGGTCTGGGTGTTGGCTTGGCCTTTGATGTGAATTGCCCTGAGAGACTTAAAGTTGTTCTCTGCCCACCTGATGAGAATGGATGCCATCTGGTGAAGCACCTCGGATCTTGAACCTCCCTGATGGTTCACGTAGGCTTTCGCTACGGTGTTGTCGGTATACACTAACATATCTTTTTTCCTCAGCATCGGTGCGGATTTCCGCAGAACTAAGTAAATCGCTCTCAGCTCTAGCCAATTGATATGGTGGGTCTTCTCCCAAGGAAGTCACTTGCCTTGTGTTGTGTGACCCTGCATGTGCGCTCCCCAACCTTGGAGACTTGCGTCTATTGTTAGAGTCGTTCTCCCCGGATCGGAGAGGGGCATTCTGGGTGAGAACCTGTCTGGTCGATACCACCACACCAGGGACCTCTTTAGTGATGGAGTTACCACGATCCAAGGATTCCTTCTTTGAGTCAGGGCATCCTGCCACGGGCGTAGAAATCGTTGCAGGGGTCTGGAGTGGAACCTGGCCCACTGTACAATCCCTAAGCAGGAAGTCATGGCTCCTAGAAGGCTTGCGAGGGTCGTCAGTTTGGACTTGTGAGTCCTTGTGACCTGGTGGATGAGAAGTAGTAGCTTGAGCCGCCTCTGTTCAGAGAGGAATAGTTTGCACTGTTTGGTGTCCAAAGACCACTGCTAGGTGTTCCAGAGTTTGAGCGGGAGCAAGATGGCTCTTCTTGCGGTTGATGATGAAACCGTGGTCTTGCAGGTACTCTATTACTCGGTTCATGTCACTTCATGCCCGCTCGCAAGATGGGGATCTGACAAGGATGTCGTCTAGGTATGGACGTATTTTTATTCCTTCCGTTCGCAGGTTCGCGACCAGGGTGATCAGCACCTTGGTGAACATTCTCGATGAGGTCGCCAGACCGAACAGAAGAGCCGTATACTGCCAGTGCTGCTGTGCATAACTGAATCAAAGCCATTGTCTGTGAGACGGTCGGATAGGTACATGAAGATAGGCTTCGTTCAAGTCGAGGGCCGTCAGCCATTCCCCCTGCCCTATTCCTGTTTGTGTTGACTGCAGGGTCTCCATTCTGAATTTCTGTATCTTGAGAGCTTGGTTTAATCTTTTCAGGTCTATAATTGCTCTCCATTCGTCCGACTTTTTTGGGACCAGGAATAGGATGGAATATAGGCCTTGACTGTGTTCGAGTGGCGGAACCTCCTCTATTGCTCCGATGGAGTGGAGCCTGATGACTTCTGATTGCATAGCTATCGGTGTGTCTCTGTTGCTGGATACTGGTGATGCACAGAAGTACTGGGAGGGGGAGTGTTGGAATTCTATTGCGTACCCCAGTTGAACGGTCTGGAGAACCTAGGCGTCTATGGTGGTGATAGCCCATTGCGCTAAGAACTGCTGCAGTCTTACCCCCCAATTTTAGCTGTTTGCAGAGGTAGGGCGTTGTACAGTCAGGCGTCTGGCTTGGGGCATCCTGTCCTTGTCGCTGTCTGTTTCTATTGTCGTTTCCCTTCTGTTTCTGCCATCGAGGTTTGTATCTCTGCTGACTTCCCCTGTGGGGAAAGAAGGGTCGCCTGGTACCTCCAGCCTGGGCATAGGGTGCACTGAAGGGATGAAAAGTCCTCTTTTGGATCCCCACGCTCTGCAGGGTCTGTTTCTTTGTCTTGTCCTCTTCGTCAGTCAGTACCTTATCCAGACACATGCCAAATAACTTGCACCCTTGGAATGGTCCGCCGACCAAAGCATTTTTGGCGGTGTTATCTCCCTTCCACGATCTAAACCATAAGTGGCGACGGGCTGCCACATTGGAAGCGGCCACTTTAGAGGCCCAGCGAAGAATGTCGGTAGATGAATCTGCCGTGAAGGAGTAGGCTAGCTGTATCCTTGTGGACAGTTTCCTGGTCATTTTCTCTGAGACTCCGGGGTCCGAGGCTCTCTTAATCCAGACCACTAAGACTCTGGAAAAGTATGATGAGACTGTGGCCATCTTGATAATTGCTGAGACCTCCTCGAAGTTTCTTCTCAAATTGTAGTCAATGCCCTTGTCCGTCGGGTCCCATGGAAAACACTCTCCCTCGGTGGGGAATACCAAGTTTCTGGATAGGGATGCTGCCGCCACATCCACCTTTGGAATTGACAGAATGGAGTTCTTTGTCTTGTTAAAGGAATAAAGGGATAGTTGAGATCTGGTCATCTTGGAGGCCCTGTTGGGGTTCTGCCATTCTTTCCTGATGATTTTCTTATAGGCTTTGTCTAAGATCATTCCTCTGTCCCTGTCCCTTGCCCGGGGAAGGTACTCTCTTTCCTTCTCTTCTTCCTCTTCCTCGGAAGTGGACGAGATTCCCTTTTCCTTCTTTTGCTTTAGGTGGAGTGCTTTCACTACCAGATCATATATTTGATCCCTGTATTTGCTTGGGAATTGCCTGTCAGGATCGAGGAAGGGGTCTAGTTCAGCCTCTTCTGCTTCTCCCCTTCCCGAGAGGTCCTCATCACTCTCCCTTTCCCCTTCAGAAATCTCCCCCTCTTCTTCAGCGGCCTCTGCGGGGGGCAACTTGTCTCCCTGCCTGCCCCTTCTCCTGTGCTTGGGGACCCTCTCCTCCTCTGAGGATTGGCTAGAAATAACATCCTCTTGCTCCTCATCTGAGGAAGTCGGGGAGTCGAGAGGCTGGGAGGTCATGTGGGGCTTCTTGGATAGGGGTTGCTTGCCCTTTCCTGCCCCTTTGGACTTGCCCATATAATGCCCTGGATCTCTTGGCCTGGGAGGGGACCTCTTCCTTTTAAGCTCAGAGAGGATTTCCCTGAGGACCACCATGTGGGGGTCTTGAACTGGGGGAGGTTGGGAGGGACTCACTGCGGTAGACTGCCTCTTTGAGTCTTCATTGGCTTCAGCTGCGGCCTTCCTTCTGGTGGCCATGATTCCTCCCTTCCTGCTGGCGCGAAGATGAGCTGTGGGGGAGGGGCGCCTCTGCTGCGCTCGCCTCGTGCTTCGGCAGCAATCTGTAGCCCTGTAGTGGGGGGAGGGGCGCCCCAGCTAAGGCCAGATCAACTGCCTCCGACAGTCCGGAAGGGGCGGGAGGTCCTGGGCTGGCAGCCGTGCTGCCGTAGCTGGTTAAAGGTGGCTGCCCGAGGTTTGACCCAGCGCCTCGCCGGGGATCCTACTCTGCACTCCGGGCCTCGCTGTGCCGTGCACCGGGCTGAGTCAGCAGACCCGATCAACTGCCTCTGACAGTTAGGGGTGGGAGGGCCAGACTGGTGGACGTGATGCCGTGGCTGTTTGAGCTGGCGCCGTGCCGGGGATCCTACTCAGCGCTCCGGGCCGCGCCGCTGCAGGGGTGTGTGTGTTCCGCCACGCGCTCGGCTGAGGCCGCGGGCGGTGGCAGAGACAGGAGGGGACAGCATAAGCGGGACTCACCTCCTGTTGAGTTCTGTTTGCGAGCGTGGGGAGGGCTGCGCTGCCGGTGCAGATAGCGGCAGCTCTGTGGGCTGAAAGCCCCCCTTCCTACGCTCTATGGGCCCACCTCCTTGCCCAAGTAGGGCTGGTAAGCTGCTGCCTGCAGACAGGTCCTGATGGGGGAGTACTGCTGCGCCTGCTCTTCAGGTGCCCCCGTGCCGAAGGGGAGGGGGAGATGCCCGGTTGAAGCTCTGAATCCCCTCGAGGTAGGAGGGGAGGTGAACAGGGAGGAGAATTCTCCCTCTGGCACCAGAAGCTCAATCCTTCTCTTTCCTATTTGGAATTTTTCTCTGATGTGTTCTTATAGCTTGCCTGCTTCCTATCTGTTCAGAGGCAGACAAACAACTGGGGGGTTGAGGATAGATCCCTCCTAGTAGGCTCCTCAAAGCTGATGTCTGCCTCCTACTGGTAGTTGGCGGGATCTACCCTACTGTCCTGACTGGACGGCCAGGAGGATCCCCCGGGAGAATGTCCTTCGCTGCTCAGCAGAGCTCTACTAATTCACCTGTCCCGACCTGTGACTTCCCATCATTCCAGTCCAACAACTTCCCTGGGGGTGTTTTTACACGGACATTATCCCAGGCAGACTGGTCGAGTTTATTATTTATTCCGTGTTTTGTGTTTAGACGGACATTTCTATTTTGGATTGAAACGTTAGTCCGGGATAGCATATAAAACAGTTAATACGTTCTAACACTAGCATGGATGAATGGGAATCCCACGGTGCATGGCGTTGTGTACTTCTGCTGTGATTTCTGGGATTGCACCTTCTGTGATCTGTTGTGCGCGATGAGTGCCGTTCCTTAGATATAAAGGAATCCCTTGCACCTGCAAATTGCAAGTGTATCATTTGAAAAGAAGAGACCTCTCACTATGAGGTACTTGGAAGTTCACGGTGCACATCCACGTTATGGTGCGTATGAGACCATAGAGACAGTCCTGGGTAGAGAGGCTGACTGATCTTGCTAGCAGTCTCTGATCACTTTAAGCTCAGCCCATGTTTACACAGACCTAAACCCAGGCTTATTTCAACTTGGGACTAATAAACCTTTGAAAAAGAGGTTTTATAAGCACGGAGTTATTTGTAAACCCAGGCTTGTTATACCAGGAAAATCCGTTAAAATGGACTTTTAAGCAAGGGATAAGAAAAATAAACCCGGACTTAGCGTTCATGTAAAAACACCCTTGGTCCTGATTGGAAACACTGCCCACCACTCCTTTCCTGGGATCACTGCCCAGTTCTGCCAGGGCACCGCTATCCTGACTTGCAGCACATTCTGCTATTAGTTCAGTGAACTTTTCAATAAAGACCGGAAAGGAAAGGGACCGGGGTTGCCCCAAAGACTTTGCCTTTGGACGTTCTGCTACTGCAGGGAAGAGTGTCTCACCTGATCGGACTCCTTTTGGGGGTTATATCTTTTATGCTTGGGTTTTTCTCATATTTGAACGTGATGTTATCATTGGTGCAAGACTTGTTCTCAAACTGGACACAGACTGGCACAGCGGCCGTAGTCTCCATAGGAGGCATGGTGCAGGTGATGGCGGTGTCAGTGCGGCTGGAAAGGAAGAGACACAGGAAAGTTGCTGAGCAAAGTGCTGAGGATGCAAGTTACTGCGGGAGAGCTCCCAAATGTCTGCAGTGAGGTGAGCAACCTCAGACCTGGGATCTAGGTGGGAGAAGCTGCAAAGAGGCATGTGGCTGTTCCTAAAAACTGAAATGACGACTTTGTATTTATAGAGCAGGATGGGGAACCCCCAGCCCATGGGCCAAATCCGGCCTGTGTCTGTTTTTAATCGGACTCATTTCTAATTCCTGGACCTGGCCATGAATCCAGTCTCTGCCTTAAAACATTGAAAGAGGGTAAAAAGAGACACAACGGCGGTGCGCTGCCGTCACGACCCAGTCTGGAAAGCCACAGCGGACACGGTTCATGTCAAGGCACCGAACATATATCCCTGTGGCCGGACTGCCATCCCATGGGCGGCAACAGACGTGCGGGTGGCTGGCCCCCGCCCCCACCCCACTATCAGCCCCCTGCCATGACAGGCAACCCTAAGCGGGCCACTGTCACATCTGTTTTTATCCGGAGTGAGCTCAGGGGGGAAGAGTGGGGATGAGGGCATGCATTCAGGGATAGCAGATGGATCCACAGCATAGATCCATGGTCTGGAACCTCCCCATCCTGAGCACACTCCTTAAGCATCCTTGCCCCAAACTCCTACCCAGCCTGTAGAGATTGTACTAATTTTAGAAGTGGCAAACGGCTCCCCACTCCGGTTAGAGAGCATCCAGAACAACATCATCTACGCACTTCCATCTAAAGCACTTGTCTCCCTCTGGGAGTTTAGCTTCTCTCCTCTCCTTCCCAGCAGGTAGGTAAGTGTCATTCATTTTTTTACAGGCAGTGAGGGAGCAAGAGTATAGAAAGTGAAGCCACCATTTTGGAGTGACTCTCCCTTGGCTGCCCAGTTTGGTACTTTCTCTCTTTCTCTTTCTTTTTTTTTTAAAGAGGTAGAGATAGATAGATAGATAGATAGATAGATAGATAGATAGATAGAGAGAGAGAGAGAGAGAGAGAGAGAGAGATATGAAGTTTTATTTCCATAAGATAAATGTACATTCCCAGTAGGCAACCACTCCAAAACGAAGCCATTTATAACTAACTCATGAAGCCACTGCAGTCTAGTGGATAAGACTTGGACCTGGGAGACCAACGTTCAAATCTCAGCTTAACTGTTAACTTGCTGGGTGGCTTTGGGCAAGTTGCTGTCTTCCAATTCCCCATTAGTAAAATTGGGATGGGTGCTTGTGAGGGTGAACTAGATAAGGATCGAAAGCACTATGGAAATGACAAGTCATTCATTTAAAAATGAACAAAAATGAAGATATTTAAAATTCAAAATAAGTCTACTTTCAAAAATCATAGTCTTTGTGATTTGACTAGGTCATATAGTGAGTCCCTGGCAGAGCAGGGAACATTGCTCAAGCATAACTCCAAGTGTGTTGGGCCCATAAAGACAAACCTACCTCTATCCCTGAGGGCATTAGAAAGTGTGTATAAAACCCCCTCTACCTGCTGTTGGAGTGCTGCCTTCCAGCACTGGCTTTGTGGGACTCTATCTCATGTGCCCACCCTGTGGCATGGAACAAGGGGAACAGCCATTGGGGGGGAAGTCTGGTCACTATTCTCAGGAAGACCTCCCTGACTGCTGATACCTGTGGAGGGCTAGCGATCCATGGTGTTACTATACAGTTTTTAAAGCCCAGTGGCCCTCAGTCCATTCCTGTAACAATGTGAACCTGTCTATGAGCGGAGGCCCGGTTAGGCTCTAGGGAGACCTCCTGAGCATTAATGCACCTATAAGCAAACCCTGACTCCCAGCCCATAAACACGGCATCGTGGCTCTGGAGGCAGCACTTACATGAGGTCTGTGCACTGTTTGGTGTTATTGACCAGGACGTGGAGCTCAGATCCCACACTGAGATGCTTTCCTCTGATGGTGACTTTGGTTCCTCCTGCTTTGGGGCCGGTACCTGGAGCCACAGAAAGCACCACGGGGACCTAAAATGAGGAAGTGGGAGGAGGGAAAGGTGAATTTTTTCAATAGTTTCACAGCCTAATAGACCCACGGGTGTAATATAGAGAACTCATAAATACACTGGATTTTTGTGCTATAAATTTTAAGTGTCTGACGTTGCCAGGTGCTGCAATAACCCTACGGAGAGAGATTGTGGTGGCTTATTTTCCAAGCAAAGGGAGAGACTGAAGCATGAAGGCTGCTGAGAATAAGCAATGTGTTAAACCTCCAGGAACCTGAAGTAAAAATACTTGGAAAGTACTTTTACTTCAGGTTCTGTGTGTATTACTATTCTGCTTCAGGTTCTGAGTAAAAAGTACTTTACTCACCATAAAATCATGAGTCCTCCAACTCTCTTGATTTACCTCAGTCCTGGACAGAAGACTGTCAGATGCACTTAGACAAAACCCTGGCTCCAAAACCCTCTGACTATGGGTTAAAGCACATGTAACGTCAAGCTGCCGCATTCTAGGCAGACTCGGGACAGGCAGCCCGGGTGGACAGGGTGTGCGCAGGCTGGAGCGCAAAAACAAACATGCCCCTTGCCAGGCCAACAATTGCACAGCCCGGGGGCAGGGAGAATGGGGAATGTGCAGTCAGTCCCACCCAGTGTCCCACCCCCACCATGACAGGCAGCCATGGTGGCCAATGACAGTTAGTCATGGCTGCCTGTCATGGCAGAGCCAGCACTGGCCGGAAGACCTGCCCGGAAACACACGTGCAGCTCTGGGGCAGTCCGCCTTGGCTTAATCTGCTTAATCTGCTGTGCAGGATGGGGCGGTATAAAAATCTACCAAATAATAATATAAATAATAATAATAATCAGAGCAGACCCCAGTCCGGACTGTGATCCCAGACAACTCCCGGATCACAGTCCGGGCTAGTGGCCACCATGACCCAGGATACTCTGTACTGAACATCTGGCGGTGCCTGCACACATCTGCAGGTGGGGTCTGTGCACAAACGTGCCACAGTCAGCTGAACTGGTCCGCTGTCACATTTTATTTTACCCTATATGGTGCCAGAAACAGACCTGAACGTAACGGCTCACGTAGCATCACTAAAGAAAGCTTCTCCTTCAGTTCAAACCCCACCAATAGTGTTCTCCTGAGTGGGAGACGACCAATAAAGCCACATCGTCTGGTGATCTCATGATCTGGATGGACACCACGGGGGTCAAGATTCAAACCTGGCTCTCTAGAGGCGCGAGGGGCAATGGGCTTGGCTCTGCTACGGTGCTTTGCCCCAGGTTATTTCTTTCCAGTTGGAAACTACTGAAATCAAGAAGTGTGTTATGTGCATTTGCTTCCTATTGAAAATTTTACTGAGAGCAATACATAGATTTAAGGCTTGGAGGCTAATGATTCTGCGAATCCCATGCAATTGGCATATAATTTCCTGGGCATTTTCCTGTGCCTGGGACAAGCTGTATGGATACAGGCCATGGCAAATAAAAGTGTAAAGGCCCTTCTAGTAAGTATTTTGTGGTTTCTTGTAAAACAGCCACAGGGTCCCCGAGGAACAAAAACTCACAGGACTGCAGAGAGAACACGCTATTGTACACTCCTCTGTCCCAGTCTTAGTCTCACTGTGGACTGCTAGCTGAGGAAAATACAAGCAAGTTGACTGAAGCAAATACAGCTAAGCCACTTGTGTCCTACGGGACTCGTGCCTTTTTCTGACATCGCTGATAATACCAACTCCAGTCCTTCTCCCAAAGCTGGGGTCTGTCATTTTCCCATGCTGACCACCAGCTACCGACCCTCTTCCATGACAGTCCTTACAAGTTCAATTACCCACAAAGGAAACGGAGGGTGATGGTCTGCAAAGGTTCAGGGTCCAAATTTACCCCTGGTGGAAATCTGATGGAGTTACACCAGGGGTGAATTTGTCCTCCTCTCTGTTTCTGAGCAGAACTCTGTAACAATCAGAGCCGAGTCTGTCCCTGTAGAGGTCTTGCTGGGAATGCCAGACTTCCCCAAGCTGATTCCCAATAACTGGCATTTAGAGTAGGCCATTGTTCAGTTTCATGGGAGTAACTCCCTCTTCAGCAGCATGCGCCAGATGGGAATTGACAATGTAGGCACTTCTGGGGCTGACGGCCGTGGCTGTTCGACACTGTACAGCTACACTGCACATCTTATTTAACCCTCTCTTTCGTCCATGACTCCTGGCTTTCAGCCTCCACAGCCCAGTTCAGCTTTCTCATCTCTGCTGGGAAGCTGCTCTCCAGGGTGAGGGGAAGCAGCAAATGATGAGAGAGTGCCTTTCCTGATGGGACTGCATACAAATGGCTTCTCTTGACTGTTCTCTTAACTGGGTGTGCTCTAGACTACACAGAAGCTTGGCAATGAAGGCCCACAATCCACACCGGGTTGCCAGCTCATGGCAGTGGCTGTCGACTTTGTTTCTTTGTTTGGCAGTGCTTCTGCAGGTGTTTCCTGAAGACGTCATTGTCCCCTCACGCCAACAACAGCTTAAGAAAAAGCCATATCCTCATTCTCATTTTAGCTCCCTGTGACCAGCACAATGGACTTGGCCACTGTTTTTCGGAGGTCTCGTTTTCTGGATTACACTAGAAACAACAGAGCGACTCATGCTTCCAGCCCCTATGGGAATGCCTCTGGGTTTTACAAACACTGGTTTTTGCCTTGCGATATCACATGAAGAGTCTTCTAACCAAGCTAAGCTCTGCCCACACTAGAAATTTCTGAGTGGGCAGAGCTTAGCTTGGAACTGAACTTTAAGTTACAAAACCAATGCACCTCCATCAGCTCCTGGTGTGGTGGCCGCTGATATCTTGTATGTTTAACTGGGGGGGGGGGGGGGGGAAATGGGATCATAACACATTTCTACTCCAGCCAAAACCACAGCACAAACCTAAACAGCCGTTCTAGCACAGCACATATTTCACGCAGCTGCCCATAGCCTTTTTGAGGGAAGGGAGGAATAAAAATCTAAATAAATCAATAAATTCACATACAGATCATTCCATCAGGCTTGTCCTAAACTACTCACCAGCAGATGCATCCTGAGAATTGGACACCTGTAGCAGAGGAACACTGAAACCTGCCAGACCATGCCTAACTCTGCCATATACATCCATAAACATGACCTAAGACCATCTTCTTATGGTAGCATGGTGTACAGCTTAAAATATCAGCGCTCATGGTCATTAGCACAACTACTTTAACAATAGGAATGATGCAATACTTTGAATTAATACAGAACCTCCAGCAACCTCAAAACACTATCCAAAAGAGGGTAAGTGCTACTATTAGCCTTGTGTTAGAGAGGAGGAGACTGACACACAAAGAGTTTAAGGTTCAAATTGTCCAAAGTGCCTAATTGATTTAGCTGCTTCAGTCCGTTTGCACTTAACGAGCCCCGGATCATCGTTGCAAGTGAGTGAGGCAGTCTGAGTTCCAGTTCAGCTTTAAACTCAGATCTGACAATTAGATCAGATCTGAAGGTGGCTTCTGGGGCTCCCAGAAGAGAACATCGGAGAGCTGCAGCCAGTGTGGGATGGCCAGACCTGGTAAGCCGCTCTGATCTGGCCCCTTGCTGAAATCACTTGTCCGGATTAGGAGGTGGCTCCCAGGGTTCCAGGAGAGGATGTCTGAGAGCTGCAGCTGGCACGTGACAGTAGGACCCGGTAAGCCTCCCTGATCCAGCCCCTTGCTGAAATCGTTTGGCTGGATCAGGAGGTGGCTCCCAGGACATTCTGGAGGAGGATGTCGGAGAGCTGCAGTCAGCGCAGGACTCCTCAGGATGGGTCATGACCAAAGACTCAATGGGCATGCCACGAGGCTTTGCAAAAGGATGCCAGCGATGGGAGTGGCACAGGCCCTCGGGGACGGGACTGCCACCTACACCCCCATGTGGAGATCAAGGACAGAAGGGACGTGGCTGAGCTTCTGCACCAACTGAACAGTCCAACAACCTGTGAGTGGGGTGTAGGGATTTGGGACCACAAGACTGTGACTGTGCAACTGGACTCTTGCTTTGTGGGTGGGATCCGTGGTGGTGGGGGGCGTATCTGGCTGGTGCCTGTCACCTCTGTTTATTTTAATAATACCTTGTTTACTCATGCTCTTTATTAAGGGCTCCTTTGTCTGTATCCTAACCTGTGTGCTTGCAAGTGGGGAAGGTAACTGTCCTGCCAGGTTGTTCAGTGGAAATTTAGGGTGATTTCAGACGTTACGCCCGCCGGGATTGACCGCAGGCCGTGGTGTGGTTCGAACCATGGGCAGGGGTGAAGGGGTGGGCAAACAGACGTTCCCCCCTTCACCCCCACCCGTGGGAAACGAGACACCACGGCCCGCGGTCAATCCCGGCGGGCGTAACATCTGTTGCCTCCCCCCACCGCGGAGGGGGGGCGTGCGGCGCTGCGTGCGGTCGCATGGCCCCGCCCCCCAGCCCTGCCATCGGCCCACCCCCCAGCGCAACGGGCAGGAAGTGCGGCCTATCCGGCCGCACCACCCGCCCAGGACCGGGACGGCAAACCCCGGTCGGCCGTGGTGAAGGGTGAGTCAACAGCCATGAAGAACCCTTCACCACGGCTATGGTGGCCATTGACCACGCTTCGTTACCTCCAGGTGGTGAGAGGTAACGAAGCATGGACAATGCAAACACGGCCCATGGTTGACCATGGTGAACATCTTGATGCAAGCAAACAGACGTGCACCACAGTTCACCACGGCCCGCGTTTGACTGTGGTCGTGGCGGGGTGAATATTCACCCTGTCATGTCTGAAATCACCCATAGTGTCCCAGGTTTCTGGGTGGGGGCTCAAGCCAGTGTTTAGGTGTGTAAAACCGCTAGAAAGGTAACCCATCCCTTCTTGCCACTGGCATCATTGGCACAAGGGTTACATGGCGTAAACATCTGTCTGTCTGTTGGCAACATCTTCCTAGCTTGTTCCATTTTATTTTATTTTTATTTATTTATTTAATCATATTTTTACCCCACCCCTCCTGAAACAGCTCGGGGCAGCTTGGAGAGCATGATAATATGACCACTTTACCTTGGAGAGCATGATAATATTTATTTATTTTCTAGATTTCTATACCGCCCCATCCTGCCATGCAGCTCGGGGCGGTTAACAACAATAAAAACAGTATAAAAACATTTAAAACAAATATAAAATATATCAATAAAACAGGGCGTGGTACAATCATAAATAAATATATAAGGTGGGGGATTAAAAATCACCCCCCCC
>QEPC01009797.1:4067583-4125509 GCA_003113815.1 Sphenodon punctatus | reverse complement strand
GTGATGAGAGCAGGCAGAGCTCCAGAGCCCCCCCGCACCGGCTACAGGCTCAGCAGGTAGGTGGTCAATTTCAGGTTCCCTGCAGGCTTCTCAGGTTCCCTGGAGGGGATGAGCGCTGCAATGGCTGCTGGGGGCTTCTGGGGGTGGAGCCCTGCTCACCTGGAGGGGATGAGCACTTGCCAAAGCTCCCTTTCCCAATTGCTCGGAGTATCTGGAAATGGTCAAAGTTCACATCCTCCTTTTCATCCATGTGATGGCTCACATATTATTTATTTATTTCGTTATATTTATATGCCGCCCCCCATGCCTACGGCATCTCGGGGCAGCTTCCAACATAATATAAAACAGTTTTTAAAACAATTTTTGAACATAAAACAAATTTAAAACACCCCCCCAAAAATTTACCCACCACCCCACCCTCCCCTCCGAAGGCCTGGGTGAACAGCCAAGTCTTACAAATACGTCGAAAGGCCAACAGGCCTGGGGCCAGGTGAGCCTCCTCCGGGAGGGTATTCCACAACCGCGGCCCAGCCACCGAGGACGTCCTCTCCATTGTGGCCCCCCGTCTTACGCGGGGGACTTCCAGAAAGGCGCCACCGGTGGACCGAAGGGATCGCTCTGAGGCGCGGAGGCACACAGAGGTGGAAAGAAACAAAAGCCCTTGCTGGACATTATTTTGGCCACAGGGGCTTGGTCAGTTAGACCAAGCATAACAAAAGGTTGGATCCAATACAAGACAGGGTCAATAGGATTTCTTCCACTGCCTTTAACAGATGTAGGATCAGGCTCATCATGAATAAATGAAAATATCCCTGATGAGTCCTGACTCTATGAACAACTTTTCTGCTTTATTTATATCCACTGAAGGCACCAGTTGCACCAGAGATGAACTTGGACTGAATGTCAGGTGAAAGATGGAGGTAACCTACCACATAGGAGTATCGGTCCCTGGACTTTCCTTCCTTGCTCACATTAACGGTCACTACATCAGAAAATGGCAACAGAGCTTCTCCGGTCTGGCATACGATTCTGAATAAGAGAGAGAGAAGGTGACTGAGGAGAGAATGTGCATGAGCCAGAAGGAAGACCATTAAAACTGCGCATAGACCAGGAGGCAGAGGCAGAAGCTGAGTTTTCTTTAAAATCTTCCCGCCTTTGCACTGCCAGTAAAGTAGCTCCACTGAGATGAGTGACATCGGGAACCTAGGTTAGCAGGGAGCAGCCACCACTGGGTTTTAAGTCTTATCTGGATTTGGAACTTCTCCTCGTTTTATTGAAAAATCTCACAATTTTATAAATGACTCAACACAAAATAAATAAAATAAATAAATCAGGAGACTCGAAATAAAATCAGAAGGAATTCAGCTTTGTTTCCCCCCCCCCCCCCCTACATCCACGCATACATGGCAAGCAGACTGAAGCATCACTGCATGCATGGGCGGGCCAAAAAGGCACTGTGCGCGCACGCATGCCGCCAGAGTCCAACCACATCCACCGCCACAGCCCTGCTCCCGGTGGGTGGCAGCGCAGCTGGACTCTAGCAGCAGCCCCAAGCACGCGTGCACAGTGTGTCTTCAGTCTTCACATTGCACACCCGTGGACCTAGGATTGGGGCCAAAGTTTCCTCACTCTATAGCTGCAGGAAAACACAAAGGCATAAAACTCTAAAGCCTCAGAAAACAAAAGAAAAACAACCCCTCCTCCCAAAAGATTTTATTTTCAAGGTAGAATGAATTTAAAGTTGAAATTGTGATTTTGGTGGTCGCTGAATCATGACCTGTGAACACCTGGGGTTGGCACGCCTGAGGCTCATTCTCACAAGGAGAGACGCTATAGCTGTAAAAACACCTGCATCCTGTCTACAATGCAGCTTCACTGGTTGTTGTGGAACACAAGGACATTGCAAAGAAAAGCTCAGTGAGGACACCGCCTATAGCTACCATTAAGAGAACAGGCCTTGCGGGAGCTTGTAGGAACACGCAGCTTTCTACAGTAACTTCTAGGACACACTTCTCTCTGCTGTATAGACAAGCAGGCAAAGCTTAATAGCTGTGTCCAGCTGTTTCCCTGAATGGTTCCTGGGCAGGGGGAAGCAAAATCTATTTCTTTTCCAATCAGATACTGCTATGTTGTCACTACCAGCGGAGTGCCTGGGAGCACTAGATTGCTTGACCTGCTGATCTCAAAGGCCTTGGTTCATAGCCTAATATCACCATCTCTGTGGGAAATTATCTAGAGGCTTTTTCCAATGGCTCTGGGGATGATTTCTCTCCCAAGGAGCCTGCAGGCAATCACCTCAGCTTTTCTTTGAAGCCCATCTCGCAATGATAATGAGGAGGGCTTTTAAAAAAAAAAATTTAAAAAATAAATAGCGTGAATGTAATGCTGGTGAAAGTTTTGAATGGCTCGGGTGGCTTTAACTCTCAATTTATTCTCCAAACAGCTCTAGTACAGACAGCAGCTGTGCAGGCTTCCATCACACTGTCCCATGAACATGGCTCTAGCCTCAGTTGCTGAGTGAACCTTGGTGACACAGAAGGGGAATCAGTTTCTTGGGGCCATTCAGACCTTGGCGGCAAAGCTGTAACTAGCCTATGGCCAACGTGGCGATGGCCATGGATGCATTAACATGAGGGGCACCAACTAACCATGCCCCAAGGCAGCTGAATTGCCAGCTGTGTGTGTCGCACTGTAGCCATCTTACCCAGATTTCCTTCACTGCAGCTTCTGCCAGTCAGCGCTAAGCAGGAGTGCTTAGCCAGAGTGCTTAGGGATCACATTATTATTATTATTTATTATTAGACATTTATATAGCGCCAGTCGTATGACCTGGTGCTGTACAGAACACAGAACTAGATGCGGTCCCTGCCTGTCACATGGGGACTCCCCTGCCCCCGTTAATACTGGCTAGTAATAAGCTCCCGCTTAGTGCTGGCTGGCAGAAACAGCCGTGAAGGGAGTCTGAGTAAGGCATCCGCAGCGCAACAGACACACAGTTGATGATTCAGCTGTCCTGGGACTTGGTTGGTTGGCGTCCCTCATGTAAATGCACCCTTGGGCATAGGCTAATTAATTACGGCCCTGTTGGTAGAGACAGTTAACATGGCAGCCAGCTAGTGCCTGTCACTTCAAGGCTGGTTCACATGAGTAAATCCCCTGAATCTAGGATAACTTCACACTAACCCCAGAGTAACAACCCTCCTTGGAATACAGAGGTAAGTCACAAACCTGGTAGCGGATGCAAATCAAGGTAGTAGCTACCCTGGAATGCCAATGCATTGTGAAAGCTCCAAACTGAGGTTACTGCTATGAAGTAAATTACTATGGAGTAAAATTTCTCATGTGAACAGGCCTTTGGTGGTTTCTGTGTTCATTATGTAAACGCATGCTCACTTGGGAAATTAGCAGAGACCCACCTTATTGGTTTCATTAGGTCAGGAGGCACTTACTGCTAGACGTGAATGAGGAACTGTAGGAATCATCCTCTACTCCCCTCAGGCCTTCCTGTTCCTTATCATGAGGGCAGGTTTAGGGAAAGGGGTCAGTTAGCCAAAGAAAAAAACAAATGATCCCTAAGCCCCATCTCCTGTTTTTAAACCGTTCAGTTTGAGTTACTCACTCTTCGGAGACTATATATCTGTCCCGGAGAGGCAAACATGTCACACTCCCTATCTTGACAGTGTTAATGACATCGCTGAACCTACGGCCCATGTTCCTTCCTCGTATTGTGAGCAGAGTTCCTCCTTCCCGGGGTCCACTCAGGGGCTCAATCTGCCAAGAATCCAAAGGAAATGGAGGTGGGTTAAACAGAAGCACGGAAGAGCCTTCCAGTTGGATTCCTAAATGGATTTCTGCTCCTTGGTATGTGCACGTGGATGTGCGTGTACGTACTTGTCTGCGTGCACGTACAAAAACTACTGCTAATCATTTCTGTAGCACTGCTAGGCGTACGCAGCACTTTACAGCCACAGATTTTGGAGACAGGTCCCTGCCCAGTGGGCTTACACTAAAAGATGGGCAAGGGTGAGGGGTACACGGGGAGAGAGAGACACACACACTCTCCCACTTTTGACAGAAGCTGAGAGGTTGTGACTTGCCCAAGGCCACCCAGTGAGTTCATGGCTAGGGCAGGATTTGAACCCTGGCAGTCCAGTACCTTATCCACTGCACCACTGCACCACACTGGCTCTCTAGGCTAAGAAGCTATGACTTGCCCAAGGCCACCCAGAGAGTTCATGGCTAGAGCAGGCAAGATTCAAACCTTGGCTTCCCAGGACCAAATCCAGCACCTAATGCACTATACCACACTGGCTCTCACCCAGCCTCTTCTTCTAGAGGAGAAATCTGCCTCTGAAATTACGACTTCCCAAGCACAGGCCACCCTTTTGCAAGCACTTCCAACTGGAGGAAATGAATACAACTTTCCAGGTGTATGGTGCATTGTCCACCCCCCGCAAAAAAAAAAAGGGTGCACAGAAATCGCTGCATCTGTCACTGAAAATGCAGCTACCTCTGAGGTGCAATTCTGCAACTGCAAAGCAGCTTAGGAGAGAGAGTGAAGAAGCAAGCCTTATTCAGTGGAAAAACTATGAAAAAAATGTAATTAGGTTGCAAGCTTTGTACACCAGGGACAATCTTTTCATTATGTCGGTGCATGGTGCCAAGCATCATGGGGCTTTGATCCTTGCCTGGGCCCTCTAGACCACCCCAATGCAAATGATAAAAATATCAGAGTTGGGAATTGGCAAAGATACTAATCCCCTGCACAACATTGTGCTGAAGAGCTGGCCCAGCACTGATTCAAAGAGAAAATTGCCTCTTCCTGAATCGCCTAATTGTTGCATGGACGTTTCTCCTTTAAATAATGCTTCCCCTGCCTAGCTGTGACAGGACCACAGGAAAAAGTGCTACGGCCACAGGCTGGGATGACATTTTACTGCATATTCATGGGAAGCTTTCTTTGTCACCATTTGTTTTCCAAACAGCCATTTGGACACTTTGATTTCATGGGGCGTCTGGTCTAGTTTAATACCCTACATTTAGAAAAGGCCCTTCTGATTTCAACGGATTTATTGAAAGAAAGAAAGCTGGTGAAAGCGTCGCTGAAACAGCAGCCTTCCTCAAAGGGCAGTCGGAGAGGCTGAAGCTTGCTATTCACTGTAGCTGCTGCCAATGCGACATGACGTAAGCCAGAGGGCACAGGGTCAAGAGTGGAGGCTCCTTCTTCCGCCAAGCTGGTTGGGGCTGATAATGCTCCATTACTAAGCTCAGTTCCCCTTTCCTATAGAGTTGCGCTCCTCCTCCTCCAGAGGATGACTTTGTAAGCGCTGAAGAAAAGCTTGTTTTGTTTTTGCAGTGAAGGATTTGGATTGAATGTGTTCTATCTGCTGAGGAAATAGCATTGCAACCCGGCGACATTCTGTAACCTTAATTCTTGTGGTTTGTTTCCATTATTTTTTTGGCAAGAAGCGGACTATATTTTATAGGCAGAGGACTAGGGAACATTCCCTCCCCGTTCTTGGGCCTGTAATAGCATGAGATGGGAAAGGCTATGGGAAACGCGCGCTCTATATTTACAACGTTACAAGAGTTATAATCCCCCTATCGCCATCAGCCTCCCCAGTTTTAAAAGGTTCAGTAACTGCGATGAACAGCAGCTTTGCTCTCCAGTTTTCACATGTTCACCTTTGTGCTTGTAAAAGAGACTTCCTTGTTTGTTTCTGCATTGGGATCAAAACTTTATGGCTGGTCCATTCTCTATAATTCAAAACCAAGTTCCAAATGCCAATGGAAGGTTTGGAAAGTTCAGATCCAAACCTAGACCTGCCTTTTGAGGTTTCAACCCATGTCCTAAAACTTAAGAAGTAAACTCCCACCGATTTCAGAAGAGCCAGGATTTCACCCAATGGCCCCAATGCAATGTCCTGCGGATTCCCACGTGGATCCACATTGCTGGCACATGGTGTCCTGCGCAAATGGTGCGGGGATCTGCCGGGCATTGGATTTGGACCACGGACAATAAAAAATTAGCACCATCATTTTGAACCTTAACGAAGTTTCGGTGAACGTCTGCTTGGGGTTCTGGATGCAGGTTGAAGGGTTCTATTTTAACCTAAGAACGTTCCTAGCAAAGAAAACCCATTGTTGACTTGGTAATCTCTCTCAACACAAATAGACATGATTTCCCCATTCAAACAAGGCATGCCTGAAAGATTTCCACAAGTGCCGTTTCCCCCATTAGATTCACCTAGAGTGATCCCTATCAGCCATAAGATGTCATCTGACACTAATTTGAATTTTCACATTTATGAGCACCCTCCCCCCCCGCCTCCTCCTCCCAAAAAAAGTGAATTAAGACTTGAGTTCAGGGCTCTGTGTTATCTTTTATCAAAGACCAAGAATTTCTAGTGGTTCACCTCTGAGAACTGGCTTCTAACCTAAGGACTATGTTGTTTGAAATGTTATGCTGACTAACGCTTTTTGTGCTGCATTTAGGTCCTACCTTCTTAATCTCAGGAGCAGGGCATGTGTCCAAGACTGGCGAGGATTCAGAGTTTAGTCTGCAACTGGAACTGCTCTCACTCCAAATGCACTGATGTCCAAGATCTTCTCTCCCCAGACATTGAGAACAGTCAGTGCTTCCGGTTGCACAATTATAGATCTCAACTGAACCAGAGGAAAACAGAAGGCAGCGTGAGGCCCAATACATTGCTCAATCAATCAGTCAATCAATCAATCAGTGTGTGTACCTCTGTAGCTATAAACCAATACAGCATCTGAAATCCAGCAGGCAAGCAGAATGGTTTGTAAATACAAGAGACTGCTGAGCCTTGGCTGCGATCCCAAGGATTTCCCAGAAGTACTGGGCGCTCATTCCCATTGCAATATAATTTAGAATTTAAAAAAAGAGAGATCTTTGTCCATTTATGTTATTTTCTGAATTCTCGCTATCCACATGGGAAGCAGCTCTCCACAGCTGACTCCATCCTGTTAGCAAGGCAGTTACATCGCTCCCATTTTCAGTGGCAAAAGTATGCTCATTACAATGAAGGGAACAATGTTCCTATTCCTCTTCCTTTTCTCGACCCTCCCTGAGATCTTTTAACTCACTTCTGCATTTACCAGCTTGTCTCAGCTTCCCAAGAGGTTACCTCTTGTCTTTAATAGCTGATGCCCCAGCTACCTGCCCCATGCCCTTTGTCACTGAAACATGGCAGCCTCTGACTCAACCACTATGGATGCTAGGAAACATTATTTACACACACACACAGGAGTAAAACTAAGTCAAAACATGCATGCAAATAAAGAGATAAGCACATCTTGCCTTCTCTTTCACCTTTCATCAGAGGAGATCTCAGAGAACGTTACTCATTATTAATGGATCCTCACAGTCTCCCTGTGAAGTATTATCACTCTTTAGCAGGAGGGACACTAAGACATTTAGAAAGTCAGTGCTAAATTTTCATATATGCCCACTAGATTTTGGATCCTTCTCATTTTTGGGTGCCTAACTGGAGATATTTAGGGCTTGTCTCCCACTCCAAACCAGTTGAAAATCGACAGGTTGTTTTTTCTGAAAATGAGGTCCTTTTAAATTGGGCACTAAAAAGATGGAAGCAGCAGAATTTCCTGTGTCTGCATCTGAAAACGTTAAGTGATTTTCTCAACACGAGCAAGTAAGTGGTGAGCTGGGAATAGAACCCAGGCATCCTGTCTTTCTGTTTCATGACTATGATAGGAAAAAGTCAGTGTGGGTTTTGCCGTATATTATTTGGAGTAAAATGTTTTCTTCTCCCTCACCCACAAAAATGAAACATTCTACCTATGCTGAGGCTAATAAGTCTTTGCTGTTACTTATAGCGATCTTATATCCTGCACACAACACTCTCCAGTTTGGCTCCACACCATCCCTGACTCAATGTACTGAATCAGGGGTCCTTTATTCTCATTTCTGTGGGTTACATGTTGATGACATTTTAGGAGACAGAAAAAACATGGTTTGAATAAGGCTGATCTAGGATGGTTAGAAAAATCAGTGTGCCAAGAGAAAATCAGGGAGATGCTACCAAACTCAAGGAAGTTACATGAAGGACATGAGATCCGCAAACAGCTTACTCCATAGTAAGTGGCTTGTGGACAGCAGCCCAGGAGATTTTGGCCTGTGTCTGAAACTGCGTTGTAAGACTTTCCATAGTTTCATATCAGTCTGAATAGGAGACTGGAAGTGGGAGAATTTGATACAGGTTCTGCAGAACATCAAAATGCTTGGGAAAAAACAACCCTGAATCCAAACCAAGGTCATACAAACTAACTGCTCCTACACACAACAGAGGACTTAGCAGATTTAATGCTCTTTCACAGTCAACGAACTAACTGGCTGCAAGTGTTTTCCATCTCTAACTTCTTGGATGCCAACACACTCACAGTGGGTAAAAACACACATGACAGTGGCCTGCTTTGGCCCAGGACCCACCTGTACATCTGCTTAGGAGCCACCAGATGTAAACAGGTTGGAAAATCTCCGATGACACAGCCCGGGCTAAGGGCCGCCCACATGGGCCAACACGGGCTAGCATGTCTGCTCAGCCCCGCCATACCTGCCCCAAGGCAGGGGCTACTATGGCTGCCCATCATGGTGGGAGGCTGGGGGCTGGGAGCAGAGCACAGGCAGGGCCGGCCGCCTGCACATTTGTTGAGCTCACTGTCCTACTCGGACCGTGCGGATGGCGGGACAGCTCTCTGGCTGCAGGCACATTTGTTTGGTGCCCTTCCCCGAGCAGAGTTGACCGTGGTTTCCTTCCCTGGGCTGGGTCAAAGAGCCACCCACACATCTGGCTTTACCCATCGACAGTCAGGCATCCTGTATTCCAACGAGAAACAACCCCTGTTCAGTCCTCTCTCCCCTCTGCTACCCATCTAGTTCTGGTCCTTCTCTAGCAGCTCTTTCTCATTACTTTTGAACCTCTGGCTCATGCTTCTCTTTGTGTCTGTAGATTTTGTAGTTTCTAATAGCAAATTTTGTAATTTCTAATCAAAGTTATTTCCCTGATGTCGAATGCTTCCTTCCCATGCTCAGGTTCTGTCTATAAACAGAAGTTGCATTGGTAGAACTATGTTCAAAAGTAGACATAGCTTAACTGGTACAACCATCAGGTGTGGATAATGTTCTACTGATAAAACAGCCTCTCTGCTGGGGAAACCTGATTCTGTAACTTTATAGGAACAAGCTCTAGAGGCAGAAGCGAATTTGTATTGGAGAACTGTCTGTGTCCACAGTATCAAATTGCTCCAACTGAACTATATGGAATAGCCATCTGCCAGGGATGTTGTAGTCAACCTGCATCCAAGCAGGAGATTAGATTAGATGACCCTCAAGGTCCCTTCCAATTTTGATGTTCCATGACACAGGTAAAACAATCACACATACAAACCAAATAGCTCTACTGAGGCAAAATCTGGACACCAGTCCTGAGACATCCTATCTGGAAATCTTTGTAATCCCAATCTTAGTAACTAATAGCATCTCCCAGCTTTTCCAGAGTCTTCACAACAAAGAAGCACTCTCTATGGCCGTGATTCTCCTATCACAATGGTGTAAAGTAGGGTACAGCCACACGAGACGTTACCTCGAGTTGGGCAGTCTTACCCCATTTTGGGCACTGTTGTCACGCTGTGCAGTGGCTTGTATGCTTGGTGGCTGCCAGATGTTCATCCCACCCCAGGGCAGGCAACTAGCTGTTACACCCTGCGTCCTCAGAAAAAGGCCAGGGATGCAGGGCGTAGCAGCCTTAGCCAAAGTGGGGTACAGCTGCCCGACTTGAGGTAGTGCGCCACTACTCATGGTCCCGGTCCCGGCCTGCAGTCTGTCGCAGGGCTTTGAGTAGTGGGCGCTGGTGCCATTCCTGTGCGGCCACGTAACAGCTGGGGCGGGATGGGAGCGGCCCGGGGGGGGGGGGGAGGAGCGGGGCTAGGTGGCCACATGTGTGGCTGGTGCCTCAACCCTCCCTCAACAGCAGCCCGCCTGGTTTCCCTTCAGACCATCTTCCCTGCTCTTCATGCTGACCCCACAGTGCGGCGGCTGAAATTGCCCTCCCTGGGGCACACAGGGATTGGTCCCAGTCAGGCTCGTCTGGCTTCACCTGTAGGAAGTAACTCTGGAGGAGTTGATAGACCTACACCAACTAAAAACTGGTAGAAGTAAGAGGAGTATCATGCAACATTAGTACATTGCCAACTACAGCATTCAGGTCATGGCAAAAGCGCAGAGGCAGGAAAGGGAAGAAACAGGCTGGTATGTAAATACTTGGGCTCAGACGCTTTGTCTATTGAACTAGTTTGCCCTTAATCTAAATGCTCCAGTAGCCTCCTCCTCAGTGGTTTGGACGGGCCAGCATTGTGCTTTTAATCAAACTCCTTTCCTCCTCCTTCAGTTTGCTGATGCGCAGGAAGCTTTTTTTTAATAAACCCTTCTCTGGATTCCAAATGCACAGCTTAATCTGGGGTGGGAGGAGCAGTGGAATTGTGTTTACATGCTTTATTTCTTCTTAACATTAAAAGCACATTTTTCAAATACATTAAATATTGACCCCTTGTTCCCATAAAAGCTTCAGCCAAACCTCCTCCTGCTCTCTGTTTATCTCTTTGGAACGAAATTCTTTCACAGATCTGAGAGGCTCTACACATTTTTTTTTGGGATCTATTATTTCAGAACATCCTGTCCTATACAATACAGGTCAGGAAGCAGCTTCAGCTTTTGTGTGTGTGCATGAATGAGAATGGTGTGTGAATGGGATCTGTGTGGGTGTATTTGTCTGTGCCAGGGGTTGTAGATGGGGTTTACATGTTTGTGTGTGTGCGTAGGTGTTAGCCTGTGGATGTGACTGTGCATTATGGGCACTTTGGGCATTTTCACACAAGACATTCTCCACCCACCAACTATACATATTACAGGGCACCCATAGGGCAGCCCTGAAACATGTATAGTGGGTGGGTGGGGAGTGGAGAGCGGGTGGAGAGTGTCTTGTGTGAAAATGCTCTAAGTGTGCTGAGTACATAAGCCTATGGGTGTATATTCATGTTGGTTTGTGGACGGGTTTGTATGTGTATAAGAGTTTGTGTGTCTGATTTTGCACATGATTTGGGTCTCTGAATTGTGTGTATGCATTTGTTATCAAAAGCAATATTTCTCCAGATTCTGCAACATCTTGTTAGATTTTTTTTTAGGAGCCTTTAACCTTCCCAAATGAGAGAAGAGAGAAAAATATGTTCAGCCCAAACCTGTCATCATCTGTGGACTGTCAATAAATGTGTCAGGCTTATCCTTCAGCTGAAGGTTTACCAGGAAAATATGGCTTTTCTCTGATGTGTGGAGCTGCGTGAAGAAACAAACGAACAAGAAGTAATGCAATTTACTAAACTAGCAGATTATATACACGCATGCATGAGAGGACTAACAGGTCTCATCAGACAAGCATCCGTCTTCCTTATAACAACACATTTCTCAGCATAGAAGACTCAGATTTTTATGGCCCAGGCCAAAAAAAATGGAAAAACAGGAGAAAATTTTTCCTGTCTTTTTAAATTATTTCCCCCGAAGCTTCAACAAAAGCAGAAATTCTATAGAGGGTCCTGTGTTTTCTAGTCTCTACATACAAAAAAAAAAGAAAAGTTAATAAGTTTCTCTATCTTGTCTCATGCCCGTGTCCTCGACTGACCCCAGGGGCGTCCTGTTAAAGAGGTCCCCCGGGTTTCTCGGGGGGCCACATTTGAAAGGGCATTCTCAGTAGCTGCGCCGTGACTCTGGAGCTCCCTCCCGGCAACTCAACTGTTCTGGGACCTCTCCTTATTTTGCAGTCAATGCAAGACCTGGCTGTTTCGCCAGGCATTCGGTGAGGGAGGGGTATGGGGGGGGAGTTAAATTGGTTGTTTTAATTGAGCTTTTAATGTTTATTTTTATCTTGGATTTTATACTTTGCTTACGTATGTTTGTTGTACACTGCCTTGAGTCGCTGTACAGCAAATAGGGCAGTATAGAAAGACTGATAAATAAATAAATAAATAAAATATCTACCCATTTTAAGATACTCATCCAAAATATACTCCCCCCCCTAATTTGGTTAGGGAAACATTTCCCCCTCAATCCTCTATTAAAATTGTTACTACCAGGAGAGATCCAAAAGCCTGCCTGTACTTCAGCTGATTAACCTTGGCCTGTATTAAAAGCACCAAACACAAGAGTGAGACTCTAGGAAATTGTATTGTTTTGGTCTGGCAATGCAATCTATCATAAGGCGCAGGTAAGTTATAAAGCAACCTTTTTCTTCTCTAGCTGTTGCATGTCCCCCACCATCCCCGTGGATGATACAGACTCTTGGTAATCTCTAAGAATACATGATATCCCCATTGACTATATGGCAAAGACTTAGTCTACTGTGGCCAATGTGGCCTTTTGCCTCTGACTGAGTGGGGGCAAGATGAAGCTTTGTTAGGGACTCACTTCTTCAACCTGCTGAGCGCTGTCACAGCAACTGAAATAGCAAGCGCTGACAGCAAGTCGTATCTTGCAGGATTGATCCCAATGGCAAAATGACAATCCTGCTGCACTGAATTAGGATTAGGCTAGGGTTAACAGGATCAGCTGGAGCCTTTAACAGAAACCATTTGGATGAGGACAGTGGAATTAACCCTGGGATACGCTGGGAACTAATGCACCAGGCCCTGAGACTCGGAAGCAAAGGGCCTATGATTCCAGAATGATCTCTCCGGTCTTCAGCAAAAGATAAAAGAACTGTTGGGGCCACACCTCTGGTGAAATGAAAAGCATTTTCTTCCTTCTTGTTTTCATATTGTTCACAGGGAACCATGGTCACTGCATTTCCCCCACTGGCACCAATGAAGAAATGTAGTGAATACAGGTCTCTGATTGTTTGAGAGGCAAGTAGCGTATGTTTGTGTATTTGTGGGACCAAGTGACCAGAGATGGACTCTAGCACCCCATCTGTAGACCCTCTTGCCGTGCACTCACCACCACGCTGCTACACCGAACAGCAGAGGCGTTCACCCATCTGGCTTCAAATGTTCTGTCGTTTCCAAAGTGGCATTTCAAAACCGTGTCCTAGCGAAAGACAAGATGGGGAGCATTTTTGCAGCAACATCCTTTTGTGTTTTCCCGTCAGAGTCAAGAGATAAATGTCACCGCAGAGCTTGGTCTTGGTCTCACTTACTGCTGTGCACACCAGAAATTAACTTTACAGATCAATGGAGTCAATCAATGTAAATTTGTAGGGAACCAGAATAGGACCCGGAGTTTGCATTTACAGATCTGACAGATCCTGACGAATCACATACTCAAAGGCAGGAATTGTCAGTTCAATGTCATGCTATCGGTGCCAGGTCCCATGGAAAATGGAGGTCACCTTTGGTCATTTTTTACCTGATACTTCCATTTTGGTTTATGGGAGTGTCAAGTAAAAAGCCACCAGAGGTGGCAATCCTAAATAGAGGGGTGGGCTCTCCTAACATAAGAGACATTCATTGACACACCCCTCAGGAAAAAAAATGTCTCTGTGACTAGTTTTTTATATTCAATTAAATACAACATCTGCTTCAGGGGCTGTGGGCAGGGTTCTCTACACTGCAGGACCTGCTGGCCTATGTGCTACACGTATGCTGTTACTTTGAGTTTACTCCTGGCTAGTCCCATGTGTTGGGAACCCCTCTAGTCCTGAATCACCAGGGGCCCTCCATAGGCCAGGGCTTCCTGCATCTCAACCTTTATGAGCCCATCATTTACACCCTTGCTTCCCGCGCTCATTTTGTCATTTCATGTTTATTCACATGCCCCATAGTCATGTGGCCCCCTATGGTCCACCCTGCCTGCCCCCTCCCCCCAAAAAAAAACCACTTGGGATTTTGTGTGGTTGCATTCTGGATCCAGCTTTGCAAGTTAAAAATCACACAAAAGACCAGATCCTGGGGCCAAGGATGTCCCCTCTGAGCCACTGGAAAGCTGCCCATACAGGAAAGCAGAGGTCTACCCTTGGTGTGTGGGAATCCCTGCCTTGCGTGGAGTGGGTGAGGTGGCATAGCCAGAATGCACTGAAACTATGGAGCTCTTTAGCAGCAGAATGGACCCTGGAGGGCTAATAATAGAAGCTGGCACTTAGAGCTGCTCTGAGGCTGCTCTAAATAACACCAAGCAGCCAAACCGGTTCTGAAAATCCTGGATAAGCTTGATTGTAAAGCAGTCACTGTTTCAATCCCATTCCTCTAGGGGTCTGAACCACTGTATTTTTTCACAAGCCTATTTCCCCATGCTGTCTAACTAATAACCACAGGGGCCAAATTCTGCTCTCCGTTACCCCAGCATACACTTCCTGTGAGAATAAACATTCCCTGAGAGGCCATCAATCCATCACTCTAATGAGCACTAAATACACTAGAAGAAAACTGAACAGATTTTTAGGGAACAGCCTGAACACGAAGGCAGCTCCAGATTCATAGCAGGAGCTCTGTGACTCACACAGACCGCGGGAGACAGGCAGCAAGAAAGGGGCTGCAATCCTTTCATTTTCTGAATCGGTTACACCAAATTTCATACTAGCCCATGCCCTCTCCCCTTGCTCATTAGCACATTAAAAGTCTCAATAGCAGCGTCAGGCGCTCTCCCTTCCTGATCCCCTCTGCTCTCGGAGCAATCAGAAGTTAGAGGGTTTTTTCCAGAGCAGCCGTCTAGATGATCTTCCCCTGATCCTCCGGCAGGATTGCAGAGACTGTTTGAGAGAGGAAGCAGGATTGCTAGGTAGTCTGTCTGGGCTGCCTTTTGGGACCCGAGGTGCCTCGGTAGCTTTCCTGTTGGCTCCATCTCCTATCAGGTTACATGTACTATTTCTTCCTCTTCAGACACGAGCTCCACAGAGGAAGCCAGCTTTTCTTCCTTTTTGCTGACAATACAGGGACACATCCTCATTTACAAATGCCAGACCTTAGGGAGGAAATAGCAATCCAGCTACGGCAGGGAGTGGCTTTCTTTCCTGCCTGGATATCAGAGTTTCGCTGAAGCCTTGTTAAGGTTACTATCATAGGCTGTGTTTCTCAAACCACTTGCTCCAGTGTAGTTTCACTGATTTCAATGGGACAATTCCAGGGTAAGTGATTTGAGGGTAGCAGTCTTAGAGCCTCCTCCTGCTTCCACACCTCCCAAACACTCCCTTGTATGTGAAGATTTTCTCAAACCCCTTTGCTCTGAGGAAAGCTACCTGACCACTTGCATGCGCAGCTACCCGTATAAACACACATCAAATCCATAGTTCACATGGTTACATGACCCAAAATGACACATGGCACTTTCCCATAAATACTAGTGTTTATTAAAAATATGTTTTCCCCTTGCACAAATTCCTCTGGCACTTCCTGGTCCCCTCAATACATCCCACAATCCATTGTTCTGATGATCATTTGTCCCCTGCAACTTGCATGCCAGAAAATTTCAGAGTTGGGAATATTTTTTGGAAGTTAAAAATAGATTTCTGTGCTGAACTCCAACCCAGTGCCTAGTTAATGTGAGGCACCCTGGCCAGATCTTTAGGATTAATTCAATCTGCTAGGTAGTTCTTGCAGTTAGACTGTTTCTTTCTTTTCCAGATGCACAGCCCTGGGTAATGCAGATCGCACCGCTAGGTCTGTATTCCCTGGTGGGAAGTCATACACCTGCAGAAATCGCAGGCTGGAGCATGGAAAAAGGATCTGCAAGAAGTGTGCAAATTTTATTTTGCCCAAGCATTTTGTTCCAGTGGACATTTTACAACGTGTATAAATCCATGTATTGTGTATACATTCCATGAAAGCTCTGGCACTGAGTATAACAGATCCCTTGAGAATGGCTGTATACAAGCTACATTTTCCCTTTTCTTTTTCTACTTAAGCCCACCCAGCTCCTGACCCAGGTGGTTACTTTCCATTAATGGTCTCTGGTTAGTACAGCTGTTTCTGCCAATAATGCCAAGCAGAAACAGGTAAGACACTTCGTTCCCCTATGAACAAAGAGTCACACTTTCTCAATAGCATCCATTAGTCTGGCTCTTGGTGCTACGATAAGATCCCTGGGTGAGCTCATTTGTACTTTTCTGCCCTGCCTACAATTTGAATTACCTTAGAAAAAACAGCATTAGCCAGGGAGACAGTGATGTCCTGAGAAGCCCCTGTGGATACTGGTGCTAGAGAGGCAGGTATAATCCGTGGACAGTCCGTGCGGTTCTGTAATTCAGAAAACAAGCAAAGGAAGGAAAGCTAATAAGAAACTTTAGAGACTCATTAATGCTGAGACAACACAGAGAAAATGTTCAGGTCCCCTGGGGTTTGAAGCAAGGTCTGCTGGGCCCTAGGTGGAAGCCTGACCACATGGCCACAGATCCACTGAAATGATGAAGCAAAAGACACAGGGTGTTTTTACATGAGGCGGGGTGGAGGGGTGGTGGTGGTCTGTGATGGGGGAGGGAGCGCTGTGCATGGGGAAGCACTTCAAACGAGCACCCTCCCATCGCAGCTTCCCCATCCGTGCAATGCCCACCCCGTCTCCACACAGGGCACTCCAGGTGCGTGGGTCACAGGAGCGCGCACTCCCACGCACCGTATTCAAACGAGATCTCCCCCACATGGACGGTAAGTGTCCATGCATGGGGGTGTCTCATGTAAAAACACCCACAGGTCTTAATCTTGCCAGCAGTGCCCGCCCCCTATGATACTGACTGGCCAGGCATGCTCTCCACTCTGATTGGTGGAACTCAGTATATAACTTCCTGGGTGGAACCACGGCTTCTTTGACAGAGCTATCAGATAGAGGTGTGGCCTGTGTGCCATGGTGATCCCTGACTTATACCTTGACTCCTGATCCCTCTGCTTGGACCTTGCTATCTCCTGGATTTCAACCTCCTGGTCCTTGCTCTCTGCCCTGCTGTGCCTGATATTGCCGTAAACGCTATCTCAGGATTACCTGATTTTTGAACCTGCATGATCCTAGACTGTGAATGGTCTTTATTGCCGACCATATGGTCTCAACAATTATAACACAATCCTAATTCATAAAACAATAATAAAAGTAAATAAAAGTTTGTATAATAAAACAATAATAAAACAGGAATAAAATAATCATAAAATGTATGCTTAATATGCATTCCAGGTTTAGCACTTGCCACCGAGCAAAGACCATCCGATTAATTTTAAACATAACAGCAATTGCAGAAAAGCAGTTACAATCACAATTATTTCAGTCACTGTTACTGTATTTCTTATTGGATCTATTACCCCTTGAGATCATTAGTGCATAAGCAAAATTTGCCACTTTTTTGACTACAAAATCATTAGGGTTAGCCAGCATAAACAGCAGTTTCTATGCTTAGCCCCAATTTGAACAGTACCCCAGCAATGGTTTGAGATATATATTTCTGACATCACTTGACTGAGGGCAAAAAAAAAGATAATGCAGAAGATCCTCAATAACCAAGCTCTGCCTGCCTTAGGGTTTAGATGCATCTTGGACTACACAGTTCCTGATCTGGCTTCATTCCTGGCCATGTCCCTGGCCTGATGCTCATGTACTCATTGGACCTCAAGCCTTAACTAGGCTCTCACTCACACCACACCCAAGATGCAACCCACACAACTGGGCTCCTGACAAAATCATGAAAATGTCACCTCCACTACATCCGCTAAGGCTCAGGACAGCTTATGTTCCGTAAGCCACTCTGAGCCTTAGAGGAAGGGCAGGTATAAATTTAAATAAATAAATAAAGCCCTTAATGCCAGTTTGAAGCCAACCAATGCAGGCTTTGTCCCAAACCAGTGCTGGGGGGAGGGACTATGTGTCTTACAGGGCTGGTAATCCAATGCTGAGTCCTGGTCATCAGTTGAAGTCCACCCCTGGGTGGAAGTGACTAAAGTCACCATTGTCCAATGGTGGTTTGATAGCAATGAACTGCCAATGTTGGTCCAGTTCCCGGTGGGTGGATGTCAGCGCTAGCTGGCACCCTTGCCACAGTCTCAGGAGCATGAGAGCTGAATCTCTCTCGCGCCTTGAGAAAGGGCCTCTCTACAATCCTGCCCGGTAGTAGGTGAGCATGTGTGACTTTCTCTCTAGTTCCCCCTTCAGTACCTGTTCTCTGTAAACAGAGGCCTTTGGTCTCCAGACATCAAGTCTGTCAATCTGCAACTTTTCACAGTAAGATACATTTACTGAAGAATTAAAAGCAAAAACCATATGCTCTCCTCAGCTGCCACTCTGAGGCTGTTACTACAGTCTCATTATTTAGCTGAAGTGCTAGGGGAAGAGGCCCAAGTGACACTAAAAGGACACACTATACTGTACAGCAGCAGAGCTTCCTCTGAGACCCCTTCTCTCAGCAGGAAACAAAATGCCTTACAAATTGCAAGACACATTTTCTTCAAGCCCCTGCAAAGATTTCCCTGTTTTGGCAGTTTCCTCTACACATTACCATTTCAGAACTCTGTGCATGTGCTCGAGAAAGCATGCATATAGCACAAGAGGAAGGCTACGGTGGAAAGTAGGAAGGCATACGGTATAGGGCATAAAATCTAAGCATATTTGCCCCAGCAAAGGCCCATTTCAATAGGTTCCACTCAGGGGCAGATTAATGAATGGGCATGGTATTTGGGCCCAGAGGCCCACCAATTTGCAAGCTACCACTGCAACAGTCATTCTAAGTTAGATCAGGCAGTGCCAGCTGCACCCTGTTGACTACTGGAGGATCCGTGCCATCACTGCCAAAGAGAAAGGGGGAATGGGGTGCAGCACGTGCCCTGCCTTATAGTTAATATTGGCAGCGTTCCCTTGAGAGTGGCAGTCAAGCAATGCCTGTTGCCTCTGCTTCTGCTTGCAATACTGGGTGCTTGTAGACAAACACCTCCACACCCACTACCCACCCTCTACACACGTTGCAGGGGTTCAGTTGTGCCCTATGGGTGCCCTGCAACACGTATAATGGGTGGGAGGTGGGTTGGGTAGTGGGTGGGGAGGTGCTGTCAAAAAGCACCCAATGCTTCTAAAAATGGCTGAAAGGAAGACTCCCACTTCATGTCAAAAGGTGAAACGTACCCTACAAAACTGAAATCCTACTATCATGGGGAAAAGGGGGCAACACAGACATTTGGGGTAATGGGACACAGAATTTGGGGTACTGGGAATAAATTTGGCTACTAGAAAGGACAGTCAAAGGGAAATATGAGAAGATTGTGGGGGGACAGAAAAACCATTGTTAGGCAGAACGAGCATTTTGTTGCCAAGGTAACACCCAGGGGGGACCTGCAACGAGCTCAGAATAACAAAAGGAGCAGGAGGGAGGAAATGACCCGATCCCCTGCAAAGAAGGGAAGACACAGGGTCTCTACTCTCCTCTCTTCCATATTGACCAGCAAAGAGTAAGTAGCTTGCAGGAGAGCCTGCACAACAGTGAACTAGAGACTTTCCAATTCACTAAAAGAACTGAGCCCGGCCTCACTATCAAGGCCGTGAGAGACACTGATGGACCTGTACTGTGCCTTAGGGTAAGAGGACAGTTAGGGACCTTCAGTGGATTTTAGAATGCTTTTGTTTTATATTTGATTTATTGACTTGCACCATCTGATCATCAGCCTTATACTTGTATGTACTAAATATATGTTTTATAACCAAGCCTAGCATGCTTGTGTGTTTATTCGGCCTTGGGGGTTTCACTAAGGGGGTACCCTATCTAGGTGAGAGCCTAGACTGACCTTTTTTTATATAAGACAACCCCACCATGAAGTCTTCCAAGCTATGGGTGGCCAGAGAAGGTTCTCTGAGTTACAACTGGGCTGGGAGAATAAGGGGAGGCATTTCTGGGGGTGTGGATCTCTGAAAGCTCCCTGATTGTGGTGAGGGTTTCTGATCACTTGGGAATCCATGTGGGCACAGGCAACTGGGTTGCAGCTGGCCTAGTGGGCATTCGGGGGACAGCCTAGAGAAAGAGGGGGACCCCCATCCCAGTGACACCTACCAAGAGTCATCCCCTGCTTCTTTCACTTATCATTTGAGATTGATGGGCCAGACACTAGTCCTACCCCTGATCCCAGTCGTTATAGCAAAATCATCCTGTTGTTTCAAGAAGTGTAAATTACACTGTAGCAGATTAAGCCAAATCCTTTTCTCACTTAGCTCAAGACTGGTCGAAAAACAATGGCATTAACTTCAGTGGAATTAAGCTGTGTAACCAAGTAGACTGACTGCTCTACTCTAGAATAATTTATAACGAAAGAACTACTGCTATTCATTTTCTAGTACTTCTACCTCAGTGTAACTCCAGGGAGGGATCTACTGATTTACAGAGGCATGTGGCTTAAACTGGGGACTGGTAATTTAAAAAGACAAACTGCTGAACATCTTCAGATCTCTGCACACTGGTTGCTCTGGGAACTCCTTGCACTTAGCATGCTTCCCTTCCGCTCTTCTAAGCCTGGCTACAGGGGTCACTCAATTGTCTTAAAGTGTTTGACTCTGGAAAGCATGTTTCAGTCCTTATCATGACGCTGATATTAAACATGCACAGCAACTGCTGCCTCTGTGAGATTAAACAACAGATAGATGGGGAGAAAAGCAAATCAACAAAGACAAGGGTCAAAAGGAGATTTTGGTCCATGGGTCTCTTTAAAGCAAGTCCAAAGAGTAAAACCCAATTCATCAGGGGGCTGTGTGCAGCTGCTAGGGGTAGATGCACCCTTGCATGTCAATGGAGCCAGCACAGATTGCTAGAGGACAGAATAACTCACTGTCCCATTGACTCTTCTCCTGCTGTTCAGCTGTAGCTAGGAACTGAATTTTCCAGCTGCTTATCTCATTCATGGCTCCACCTGGAAGAATGGCCTGAATGTTTCAAAATGGTCCTGCGTCCAGCCTCGTCTCCTGCCTGGCCACTCCTCCCATAGCCACTTCTGCACCTCCTTCCCCCATGAGCCCTCTACTTGTAACAGGAATTCCTCTCTTTGCCTTCTGAAGCAAGTGCATTATTGGCTGGCGGGTGGGAGCAGTTCTGTGGAAACCTGTTCCCAAAATATTAGTTGAAAGGATAAACAAAAGAGGCGACTGTTTTCCTCTTGCAAGTGATTTGGCAGAGGCACCTGTTGCTGCTTAGCGTCAGCCTTCCGAAGTCCAAGCTATTGAGACCCTCCCAGCAAACTAACAGCCATTCTCGGGGGGGGGCTGCATTGCTTCTCATGTCGCAAAGCATAGTATGCTTCCAAGTTTGCCAGCAAAGCTGCAAGTACCATGTGGGGAGATCTTAAGAGAAATTCAACTCAATAATACTCAACTTTTTTAAAAGCCCTCTAATATCCCAGGTGTTTCCTTTGGATTAAACAAGAGAATTTACTGTGTAGCAAGCATACGGTGATTACTGCAAACATTTATTAAGGATTAAGTTGCTGGCTCCTTGTTCTCAACCATCTCTGTGTTGCGCTCCTGGCATCTGTTGCCAGTCCAGTGAAACCATTGGCGTATTCGAGTCTACCCAACCTGGTATGCTCAGCAGCCCAACAGATGCCTTTAACAGGGATGTGCTTGGTACATTCATTTGCATAGTAGGCAGTTTTTGCCTGAGTGCTTATTTCTGATGCATTAAGTAAATCTGGGGGAGACATGGCTTTCACATTTGCTATTTAATCCTTTAAAAATCTCTTATCATGCCTTTCTTAAGCACTTTTAATCCGAGGATGTCAAGGAGTTTTAGGAAAAGGAAATAATTCTTGCAGGTAGGTGGTTTTCACTGTACAGGTGGGACAAGTGAAAAGCAGAAAGAAAGTAAGTTGCTTGTCCATGTCACACAGCGAGCTAATGTCAAAGGCCAGAAGAGAACCTAGGAGCCTTGAAACCCAGTCCTCAGGTCTAACCACAGAACAAACTTCCTATTTCCTCACAGCTGATTGGCACTGTGGGTAAACAAAAAGGCCTGGTAAACTGGAATAAGGACAACATAGGCCTACAGTGTAAGACCACTTATTCTGGCTTCAATTGTAAGTGTGAATGGAAAAAAATGCAGATTGGTGGCAGAGATGCTGTAGCAAAAGCCAATTAAAAATTGATTTTAGACACAGGCTTATGGCAGCAAAAGCAAACCAGTATATAAAAAGGGTTTTTTTTCTCTTCTTTCTTTTGGAAAACTACTGTCCTACCTCTGACTCAATACGTAGCTAACCACAAAGAGTTGACTTTCTGGAACACCCATTACCCAACAGTAGCTGACCATAAGAGGCCACATGGTAGTCTTTAGGAAGGGCTAAACAGAAAGGAAAATTTTCCTATCAGCAACTCTACCCCAGAAAAGGCGAGGGGGAAGCCACCAGTAAATAATAAATAAAACCAAAAGAGGAACATTCCTGCTAACAGATAAGGTGTTAAACGCACGATCACTTCGCAGAAAAAATTAAGACATACTACAAGCCCCCTTGTTGACTGGAAAAGGGGGCTTGTGGGCATCCTGTTGACTGGAAAAAGGGCCGCAAAATGACCCAATAGGGGAGGAGATTCACATCAACAAAGGGAAGGCCATGAGCAGCTAAAAAGTATAAAAACTGGGGGAAATGGACCTTTCTTTGGAACACTCAACCCCCAACACCACCTCGGGAGACAGATGTGAGGGTCCCCAGCTCTACCCAAAGAGGAACTGCCATGCTACTGAACTTTGCTGTACTACATCAACGAGGGTGAGATGAAAGAAACTGCTTTGCTATAGCTTGGGTAGAGACAAACGGGGCAGGAAAGAAACTGCTTTGCTAGTTCATGTTTTAAGATTGTGAACTTATTGTAGAAGACAGGGAAAATAAAGAAACTGTTGCACGCGTAGCAAACTGTCTCTTTGAAATCTGTGCACCTACATGTACAACAAAAGGAGGTATGTTTGCCACAAATTTGCTGGGGTGACAATAAAAAGATCCATACCCCCTAGAAAGGACCTGGGGTAACACAATGGGAATCCACCAGATAAAGTGTTCTATGGATCGTGGCCAAAGTGCATCTGCACATTCATTGGCTGCAGCTGCGCACACAAACCAGCTGCCTGTACATGAAAGTGGGCCTCTCATTTTGGTTGTTGGAGCCCAAAATCCAAAATGCAAAGTGCTCACTGGCATGCAAGCTTTCTGATCATCTTCCTCATAATTAAAATAAATCTCTTGCCCCAAAACATCATTCAAAGTCTTGCTTTATTATTTTTCAGTAGGCAGCAGTTGTGAACTCTCAGATGCATGCAAATCCAGAGAGTGGTCCTTTTTCTGCTTTTAGTTTTTCCTCTCTGAAGCAAAACCCTCACTGACTCCAGGGAGAGCTCTCCTTGAGGTAAAGATTGAAATTGCAGTTGCACAGCCCTCCCCGAGTAGGGATGCAGAGTGCATCTTTTGTCAGCTTCCCCAGTGGGGGGTAAAAGCCAGCACAGGTTGTCTTAACATGCAAGCTCTTTTCACACAGCAGCTCGGGGTGGGGGGTGGGGGGGGTTAGACAGGCTGTGCTCCACGTCAGATTCCTCTTCTTAGAGAGGGGCTGTGTGAATGCACCCTGAACACAAAAGGTAAGAACCATCTAAATAGTTTCACCAATGCCTGCAGGACATGAACACTAGGAGAGGTGGCACGGGGGCATGGTTGCACCCCCCTGGTTCCTGCCTGGCTCTACCCCTTCTTAGCCATTGGGGGGAGGGAGGGAGGGGAGACAGACCCATTTCCATGTTGGAAATGGGCAAGGGCAAAGACACTTTTGTGATATGGTAGTGTGCCATCTTGCATGCTGGGAGTTGTAGTTTAGGGGGTTTAAGAGAGCCGACAGGAAAAGGAAATGGAAGTCAGGTGATAGGAAGTTGGCCTGGATCAGAGTAAGAAACTGGGATGTCTTGTGTTTACTTTCCCATCCCTTTCTGACATAGCCACACCCCTTTCCAAGCATTGTGACATCACAACATTGTGGTATTACAGAAACAAAGAGGCCTTTTCCTCCCCTTTCTGATGTAGCCCCTTAGGGGGCAGGGTTGCATCAGAAAAGGTCAGGAAAGCCTCTTCTTTTGCAGCAGTCATTTTCCATCGTAGCCACGCCTCTTCCCACGCTCTGTGATGTCATGACCCTTGGAAAGGGGAGTGGTCGTGATGGAAATGGGTGGGGCTAAGGAGCTCTCCTGTCTCTTTCCAATGAAGTCCCAAGCCTGCATTCGAGTAAATTCTGCCAGCACCACTGCTTTTGCAGGAGATTTCTTTTGGCTGTGCTGGTCTTGTCTGATTCGTTTAATCCTCAATGATTTAGGCAACTCATTCTCTCAACAGGGCAAGGATTGTATTGGCTCAGAAGCCAAATGCTCAGCCAAGAGGTGGAAAAGTTCTGAACTGGTTCCTAGAGAAAGGTGTAGGGTGGGATGCAGTTGGCCAGGCTATACACACACGTTCAAATGAGGCTAAATTCTGCTCTTGGTTCCACCACAGCCATTGAAATTGAGGGAGTAATTCCAGGGAGATCAATAGAATCACTCTGAACTTATACCAGTGTAAGAGGGGATGGAATTTGGCTCCACAAAAGGGAATTTACTTCTGCCTTGTAGACAAGCACATGCTGGCTACTAATCCAATTTAGTTTATCTCTGGATTCCTTTTGTGACTATGCAAGGTTGTCACTCACTGTACCCCCACAATACATTCTGTGGGCCAGTGGATGTGAATGCGCCATGAACACAGGCAAGATTAGGAATATGCTGCAGTGGTTTGTTATTTGGGAAATGACTCACATCTCATGCAGCGGGTAAGACATGCTGCAGAGCGCTTGCTAATGGTTATTTTTTAAATTACAGGCTGTCTGTCTGTCAATCTCTGGTAGGCTTACGGTACTCGTCACTGTAGTACCCAAGATTCACTTACAGTACTTACTCAGACAAAAACACTGAGGTCACGATCCTATGGGGTCTTAATGGGACTACTCCTGGGTAAGTGGTTTGTGGATCGCTGCCTCGGTGGGAAAAACTGATCAAGGACTTCAACCTCTTAGCCATGAAAATAAGAGCTGGAAAAGGCCTAATGACTCACCACCCCAGCCAGTGCAGAGTTGTTGTTTGCAGTTTATGTGCCAATAATTTGTCTATCCAATCTAGTTTTAAATTCATCCTAGTTACTGTGGAGAAGAGTCTTGAAATACAGATATTTAAAAATAGATGGAGAATCAGTAGTTTAGGAAAAATACATTATTTTTATTGTTTATTGCTAGTTGTTACCCACAAAAAATGCTGACCTTTTCACGTGCCCAGAAAATACTGTAATACAGGAGCTCTGTGCTCCTGCCGTGTTTGGAAACGCTCTTTGCTCATGCGTCTGTAGCAGTTGCACTTTGAGCCTTGAAGCACATCACTACTTTTAGCAAGTCAGGCTCACCGCTTAAAATCTTTATTAAAGCATTGGTATTTGTTTTTATTGATTTTTTTAAAAAAAACAAAGTTTTAAAACAGTTTGTTTTTAAAAAACAAATCTACAGTTCCCAGGTTTTAATTTGATACACGATATGTGTACGTTATGCAATTTGAAGTATTGAAAAAAATCTCATACAGTGAATGCATGAGAATGGAAAATTGGACGCTTACCTGGGAATTTTCATTCTACAGGGTAGCCTCCTGGACGGCCAGCTGTATCTATGGGGTTAGTCCCCACCTCAACCACCAGCAGACAGACTTCAGTTTTTCTGGAGCTTGCACAGTGGAGATCTGACCCCTTGTGCTCCAGTTGATTCAAACGCCAAATGAACACTAAACTTTGTCAATGACTATAACCACTAAGAGTAAGAGAGAATCAAAAACCAACTCCAAACTTAGCTCCAACCTCCCCCACTGAAGGGAGGGCTGCTGGCTGTCCAGGAGGATACCCTGTAGAAGGAAAATCCCCAGGTAAGCCTTCTATTTCCTATTCTCACAGGGATCTCCTCCTGGACAGCCAGCTGTGACTATGGGGACGTTTTCAAGCAGTGTCACCCAAGAAGGGAGGGAATCTTATAAAGACAGCCCCCTCACAGCCACGATGCTGTATAACAGACAGACTTACACAACGGCTTGCAGGACTCTCCTGCCGAATGCAGCTTCAGCAGAGTACAGAGTATACACCTTGTAGTGCTTAGTAACGATGTGAACTGAAGCCCACATAGCAGCCCTGCAAATTTCCTCGCAAGGCATTTGGTTTCTGAACGCCTGAGAGGTGGCCGCCCCTCGTAAGGAATGGGCCCAAATTGTATGCGGGGGAGCCTTATGTTCTACCCTGTACACTTCCTGCACACATGCTGCCAACCACTTAGAGATAGTGGTTTTGAAGCCTTCAAACATCTCCTGTTCTGATGGTGTAGCAGGGAGCAGTCCTGTGGTGCTGCTGCCCCTTTAAGAGAGGGGCTGTGTGGACCAGCCAGAGGGCTGAGCGCACACAGGGGTGCAGCAGAGCCAGCCCAAGAGCTGGGGAACAGGCTGTGGGGTAAACAGGCTGAGAAACCCCTGTGATAGAGTGGGCAGGTTACTGGCCCTTTAAGGCTGTGGAGGGGGAGCCTGGCCACACCCACTCTTCCTGTATATAAGGAGAGACAAGGCCGAGAGGAAGAAGCAACATCTCCCTGAACAAGCCTTCATGCTCTATGCTCTCCAGGGTGCTGAACACTAGAGAACCAGAGGGACCCAGGCAAGTGAGAGAGGCTGTGCCCAGGAGGGAGCCTCTTGCCTGGGGAAGGCTTGGCCAGAGCCTGGGGGTTTCAGGCCTGTCTGGATGGACTTTGGAGGCTGAGGTTGTGTTGCTCCTGAGCTTGTGAGAGATGGGCCTGGGCCTGCAGGGTGGAGGTGATTGAGCCGGCAGCTCCAGGTACAGAGGACCCGGGTTGTGTCCAATAAAGGCCTGTGGATTACTACTCTCTGGACTGTGTGGTGTGTCCTGAGAGGGTACCCCCTTCCTGGAAGGAGGGAGTTCAGCCGAGGCTCGAGGCTGAAATGGCGTAGCAGGGGGTGAGCTAATTCCCCAGAGTGCAACCCCAGAGCCCCGTGTGGCCCTGGGGTTCCCCCCTGCCACAGATGGTATGAAACAAAAGGTGAAGGGGAACAGCGGAAAAACCGCTGTCCTGTCTAAATGGACTTTCAAGGCCCTGCGCACATCTAATTTGGGCCATAGTTTCTCCTTCAGGTTAACTGGATTAGGACAGAATGAGGGCAACACAATCTCCTGACTCCTATGGAAGGCTATATCTACCTTTGGGCGGAAAGCAGCATCTGGCCGCAAGACCACCAAATTGTCTCTAAAAGAACAGAAATTAGGCTACACAGAAAGCGCCCCCAGCTCTGACACACGTCGATCTGAAGTAATAGCCACTTAAAAGGCCACTTTAAGAGACAGACAGTAGAGAGAAATTTCTCTAATCGGTTCAAAGAGAGTCCTAACTAGAGCATTTAGAACTAAATTTAGATCCCAGTAGGGGAGGCAATGAGCCACTGGAGGGGAGATCTGCTTCACCGCCTTCAGGAACTGCTTTACGTAAGGATGCTTGATAATGCTATGGCGCCTCACACAGGACAAGACACTATTCAAAGCAGCCACCTGCCTAGCCAGAGTGTTTGGTTTCAGATCCTTCATCAAACCGTCTTGTAAAAACTCGAGAATAGTCTCTGTCCTAGCCTTCAGGGGGCGAAGGTTCCGGCAAGAGCACCAGTGAACAAAGACCCTCCACGTGCATTGATATATTCTCCATGCAGAGTACCTCCTTACTTGCATAAGGGTATCCACCACCGCTGATGAATAACCCACAGTTCTCAGAGCTCCCTGTTCAACCTCCACGCTGCCAGCTTCAGTACGTCCAGATTGTCGTAGTGGACGGGGCCTTGCAAGAGCAGGTCCGGAGTGATGCAAAGTCTTACTGGCTCCTCTGGTTTTTAGCTGCTGAAGATCCACGAACCATGGTCCCTTGGCAAAATTATTGCCTCCCACGGATTCCAATACCATCTCTATGCTGATGACACCCAACTCTATCTCTCTACCCCCTCTCTCTCCTCATCTATCCGCTCAAGCCTCATCGACTGCCTCTCTGATATCTCCGCCTGGATGTCCCGACGCCAACTCAAACTGAACATGGCCAAGACTGAACTCCTCATTTTTCCTCCATCCCCCTCCTCTCCCTCTGACCTGACCGTCTGCATTGATGGGGTCACCATCCGTCCTGTTCTCCGTGCCCGCAGTTTGGGCTTCATTTTTGACACGCACCTCTCCTTTAAACCTTACATTGACTCTGTGGCCAAATCCTGCCGATTCGCTCTCCTCAACATTGCCCGCATACGCCCCTTTCTATCTGTCTCCTCGGCCAAAATCCTTGTTCATGCCATGGTTATCTCTCGCCTCGACTACTGCAACCTCCTCCTTGCTGGCCTCCCTCGCTCCCACCTGTCCCCCCTTGTGGCGATCCAAAACTCTGCCGCCAAGATCATTCACTCTGCCCGTCGCTTCGACCATGTGACGCCTCTCCTCCTCTCCCTTCACTGGCTCCCCCTTCCGGAACGTATCCTGTTCAAACTCCTGGTTTTCACGTTCAAATCGCTCCATGACCAAGCTCCCCCTTACCTCTCGGAACTAATCGCCCTACGCGCTCCTGCGCGCGCTCTCCGCTCTTCCGCTGTCCCCTCCCTCGCTCTCCCTCGCTTCTCCTGCTCGCCCAACCGCCTTCGTCCCTTCTCCCTCGCTGCCCCGCATGCCTGGAACTCCCTCCCTGCCGACATCCGCCTCGCCTCCTCCCTCCGCTCCTTCAAATCCCTCAAGACCCACCTTTTCCATGCTGCCTTTCCCAATGCCCTCTAGTCTTTCCCCTGTCTCTTATACACATCTAGATGTGTATAAGAGACAGTGCGAAGTCTTACTAGCTCTCCTGCTTTTAGTTGTTGAAGATCCATGAACCACCGTCTTCTGGGCCAGAAGGGTGTGACCAGGATCAGATGCACTTGGTCTCGACACGCCTTTGCTATCGTTCTTGTGATCAGCAGGAACGGCGGGAACACGTACATGAGCCACCTGGGCCACAGCTGGTTCAGGGCATTCTGCGCTACTGCTTATGTCTCCAGATGTCGCAACATGAAGCATTGAATCTTTGAGGTTTTGCTTGTTGTTGTGAACAGGTCCATGACTGGTCTTCCAAACGCTGAGACTATCTGTTGAAATGATGTGTCACTCAGAGACCACTCTCCCAGATCCACCATCCTCCAGCTCAGCCAATCCGCCTGAACATTCTCCTTTCCCTGGATGTGAAAAGCCCTGAGTGATGCAAGATTGTTTCTACGCCCACGTGAACCTCAGAACGGCTTGCTGGTTCAGGGATCTGGGCCGAGAGCCCCCTTGGTGATTTGTGTACGCTTTTGCGGTCACATTGTCCATGAACACCATCGTGTGGGCTCCCTCTACATTGGACTCAAAGGTCTTGAGGGCCAGAAAAATCGCTGTGAGTTCCAGCTAGTTGATGCTGCGTTTCCATTCCTGCAGAGACCAAGTTCCCTGGGCTGTCTTGTGCTGCAGGTCCTAACAGACTTGCATCTGTTGTAATCACAACTCGGAGGGGGTCCGCCATGGGGTATCCGTGGTTGCAGCAATCTCCCTCCAACCACCAGGACAGAGAAGACTTCACCATCCTGGACACTGGAACCCAAGGAATGAGGCCTTTGGTTAACTGAACTTGGAACGGATGGAGGAGCTGTTGTAGGGGCCTCGTGTGGAACTGTGACGACTCCAGGTGCCTTGTGCAGGAGATCATGAGACCGCTGGCTCTCCTGAACCTGTCTTATCAGATCCTGCAGTTTGACCTGCCATTGTGCATCATGAAGGACTTGTGCGTGTAGGTGTCTAACAGCACCCTCAGGTGTTCCAGCCGCTGCGGTGGCACGAGGTGGTTCTTTTTCCAGTTCACTATGAAGCCGTGCCCTTCCAGGTACTAGACTTTCCTGGCCACATCTCTGATCGCTTGTTCCTTGGAAGTCAAGCGGATGAGAAGGTAGTCCAAGTATGGGTGAATCCAAATGGCTTCCTTGCGAAGGTTGGCCACCAATGGGATTAGTACTTTTGTGAAAGTCCTCAGGGAGAAGGTCAGACCAAAGGGGAGGGCCCTGTACTGCCAGTGTTCTGTGGCATAAAGGAACCACAACCATCTCCTGTGTGCCGGATGGACAGGCACATAAGAGATACGCCTCCTTCAGGTCCAGCGATGTCAGCCATTCCCCTTGGACAGTTGCAGAGCAGATGGAAAGGAGTGTTTCCATCTTGAATTTCTTTGCCTTCACCCACTTGTTCAGGCGTTTTCAGGTCAAGCACTGCTCTCCACTCATGACTTTTTTGGGACTAAGAAGAGAAAAGAGTAGAGACCCAACCCTTTTCGGCACCCATTTTTTCTTTGCGGGGAGAAGAGGTTGCTGCCACCTCCTTCTGGAAACGCTGACCCGGAAAACTGGGAAGTTGATAAGCTGTGGCTGCAACACTTCCACCAGCTCTGAGGGGGCTGCTACCGCCTCTCTGCCACTGCTCCTCACAGCTGGGGAAGCTCTGGTGAACCCTGTAGACAGCTGGAGGCCCCGCAGGAAGCACCGCTGCGCCCGCTCTGCTGGACTCCAGAACCCCTGGGAAGCGGAGCACCAGGGATGGAAGTCCCTCCCAAAACTTAGGGACGAACTCTAGGGTGAACAGAGGAGAGCCGCTGCGCTTCCTGGCACCCCTAGAGCCCTCAGAGGCCCTATTCAATTTAGAAAGGATTTCCTCCTGGATGGAGGACAAAGTCTACATCCTGCTGCTTCAGAGGCAATCAACTAGAGCACAGGGGGTCAGATCCCCACTGAGCATGCTCCAGAAAAACTGAAGTCTGCCTCCTGGTGGTTGAGGTGGGGATCTAACCCCATAGTCACAGCTGGCCATCCAGAAGGAGATCCCTGTGAGAACTGGCTATTAATATATACATTATATTATTTATTATTATTATTTATTAAATAATCATTTATATAGCACTTTCAGCATTCAAAGTACTTGACAATCCTTATCTAGTTCACCCTACAACAGCCCTGAGAGGTAGGTCATTATAATTCCCATTTTACAGATGGAGAACTGAGGCTGAGAGGTAGTGACTTGCCTAAGGCCACCCAGTGAGTTCATAGCCATGAACTCACTAGTACGAGGGGCTTAACTCTCTCAGTTCTCAATTTTCTCTTTTGTTTTGTTGACACAGTCATGTTTACTATTGGAGAATAACTATTCACATGAGAAGAAGGCTCTCTCTGCATAAGTGTAAAGGCTTCCACCATTGATCTCAAGCAGAGAGAAAGCCTGAGACCTTCAGCACAGGCCTAAATCACATGAGCTAAAGGGATGTAACTGTTTCAGCTGGTAGCAGTAGAAGACTTTGATCCTCTACCAACTATTAGAAGGTGGCACACTACAGGCTCAATCCTCCGCCATTAAAGTCAATGAGAAGCAAGGGGGTAGCTATAACAGGGGCAAGCAGTGCAGCTACACCAGGGCCCCAAAGTCTGCAGGGCCTACCCCCATGTGTAATGTGTTCCTAGGCAAATGGGCGATTAGCACCCACTAAAGACTTGGTAAGTTCCTCAAAAGGCCCTGTTCCATCTTCTGGACCAGGGCCCATTCCAACCTAGGTACGCCTCTAGATAGAAGGCTAACTCTGCAGTAACCAGTATTCTCAACAAGCAATTCGACCTGCTACAACTAAAGGTTGCATGCATCTTCTTGTAGTTATTAAACTGAAAGTTAGGAAGGCGTTTATGGCACAACGGCAATACAGCCATATTGCATCAAACACAAGGTTAAAATCAGAGGCAAAAAGAAAAATTACAGCAAAGTTAAAATCATGTTAAAAATTACACAGAAAGCACTGCATGCAGTGATGTTGCACTGCATTGATAATATCCATTTTTCTTGACTAGTGAACATGTTTCCATATAGTGAAGTATAGTATAAAGGTGGGTCTGGGAGGTAAGAATGAAAAGTAGGACATAAAGGTCAAGAAAGCAAGCAAGAAAGCAAGCAAAGAGAAATCTCTGACTGAATATTCTTGAAAGAGGTTCAGAATTGTGGTGTCAAAGATTTAATTTGAAATGTACACGTGTGGCTTTGGTGTACAGTAAATGGATTACCAAAAGGCCAATTTTATTTAAATTAACTTCAGCTTAAATTTCAAAAGCAGGAATACACCGTGTTATTAGGAGCTGTAATTTGGAGAACATCAACTTCGTACGTTAAGCTGACAATTGCTGTAGCCAGTTAGCTGCCATTTTATTAATGTACCACAACAGCCTAGTAAAAAAATTAAGAAATTGTAATCTATTGCTACATTTATCTTACTGCTTAAATCCAGGCATCCTGGGGTATGTGAAAATAAAGGCATCGCTGCCGTTATGAATGGTAATAAAGAGCCCTACGATAAAGCCTGCTGAAATTACCAGGAAAGCTTAATACTTTCATTGGAAACCCTCCCCTGCATGAACACCTTTTTACTCTATTATGAGACAGAGGGTGCTTTTAGACAAGCACCTCCCCGCTCACCATCCACCCACTATACATGTTACAGGGTTGCAGTGGAGCCCTGCAACATGTATAATGGGTGGGAAAGTGCTTGTTTAAAAGCACACACACATCCCCTTATTGTCAATTTAGAGAATATCGGAGGCAAATAAATGCTGTATTGACAACTCTGGAAATTCAAGACCTCTATGTAATAGGCGCAGGTCAGTTGCTTTAAACTTCCTTACCTGTCCTGCTAATGTGGCCCTAATTCAGACTACAGGGACGAGCTGTAGGCCCTTTTCACACAGACACTCTAAGGCTGCTTTTAAATGAGACAAGAAATGCGGCTGATCCTTTGATCAGCCGCGTTTCTTTGCGCACGTTTAAATAGCAAACTTACATGAAAGCCGGCTCTTCCCCGCGTCAGACCGGGCAGGCGATCCTGCCCCGTACAACGCGGATTGCCACTGTGCCGGCTTCACAGCACACTTCCGGGGTATGTAGCTGAGTTCGCATGCGCAGAAGGGTGCGCATGCGCAGAGTCTCTACGCCGGGTCTGATGCTCTTCTGAGCATCAGACCCGGCGTAGAGAGAAAGGCGGGTGCCCGATCCCGCCTCTGAACTTGTCAGCGGGATCGTCTAAAAGCGCTCTAACACTGATAAAATGGGTGTTACATTTTATTATACATGTAGCAGGGCACCGAGTACCCCTGCAGCCCTGCAACATGTATAATAAAATGCAACACCCATTTTATCAATGTTAGCGCATCTGTGTGAAAAGGGCCCTTGTAGAAGGGGGAAAGCAGACTCCATCCTAACGCAGTTCTTGTACGGTACCAACTACATATCACCCAACAATCCCTCTTTGGGTGCTGAGTCCCACTGGCCCTCTTTCAGAAAGTCAAAGTCCTTCTTTCAGGAGAGAGAGAGAGGGTGAGAAAAAGGCCAGTCTTCAAGCCTCAAGTACCTCTTTCTTGGTTGCCTCCCAGGAAAAACCTTTGAGAGGACAATGAAGAGATGATGGAATGCTAAGCAGGAGAGCTGCTGTCCCTCTTTATACACAGGAGTGTGTGTAAGTAAGCGTGTGAGGTGCAGAGAGGCAGAGTTTATTTACTAAGGGAGCGGGTGTTGTCTCTGGCTGCTGGAAATGTTGGGGGGTAGGCAACTGCTGAGACAGTCAAATAAGTAGCAATAAGCAACATTGGTCATGTGAATGCTTGACCACTCAGGAACAGGACTGAGGTCACTGAAGCACATCACACAGCTCATCAAACAGCCAAGGTAACCACTTTCAGTCACTATCTTGGGACACAATATGGTCTTGCAATGTAGCACATGACTGGGAACCAGGAACTGCTGTACTCTAATCCTGGCTCAGCTGCCAACTCTCTCTTATCTTGGGGGAGTCAATTCACCTCCCTCATCCTCAGTTTCCCCGTCTGTAAAATGGGGATAAATATATTCCACCGTCATGCACTGATCGGTTAGATTAATGATTCAGATTAATGGTTGTGGGGTGAGAAGCTCTGTATCTCATTACCAGCTCCCTGACCCCATCCAAAGAGATGAATCTTCAGAACACTCTGAATCAGCAGTTCCCAAGCCTTTTGCTTGTATGAAACCCGTTTGGAGACCTATGGATAATCCTGTGACACCAGAGAGCAACAAAGGCATGCAAAGTGTATCAAATACCTATCGAGATTGCAACCCCATCTGCAAACAGCAGGACCCCAATCGCAGTTCCGACACGCAGTACGAGAACCCCGGCTCCAGAGAGATGAAACCCTGGCTCTAGAGAGATGCTACTTCTAGATTGCAAATATGCGTGAAATTTCCATCACCTCAAAATACTTTATTCAACATGTGCATGAATTGTCTTCACTTTACACATGCGGAAACCCGAGGCACAGGAAGATGAAGAGATTTATTTACTCCAGGCCACACAGCAAGTCAGGAATAAGAATCTAGCCCTCACAGATATCCCTTTGCTATATTTCTAAAATATTCACAGTGACATGGGCTTGCAGCTGTCATTCCCAGGGAAAGCAAATAAAATTAACATTAAAAATGCAAATAAGCTGCAAAACAACATAAAGTGACAAACAGCAATGTTCATCACGTTCATCTGTGGCGAGTCCTCGCACTGAGTGATGTTGGAGATGCAGGTATATTTCCTAGTGCACCAGTAACACTTCCATTTGGTTGAGAGGCAGCTGGTGCACCTGAAATGCATGAAAAGCAGATGCGGTTTCAAAGCAATGGACAGTTCAGTTCCCTTTGTAACAAACCTATAAACGCTGTGCTGGATCCTGGATAGCCACCAGGACAAATGTGTCTACGGAAGGGTCTAGTCATTCTACCCCTCTTTTATAATCAGGACTCTCCTTTCATTGTTCGTCTCGTCTCAGGGCCGGTCCTACAAAGGGTGAGGCCTGGGGCGGGTGTAGGGCCTGGGATAAGAGGCCCCAGGATGAGAGGAGCAGGTCCTGGGATGAGTGGGGGCCAGAGCAGAGTCCTGCATGGCGAGTGGCTGCAGCGGCACAACATCGAGCCACCCTCTCCTCACTGTCAGAAGTGCCCCCTCCTTTCGCTGCCCTCTCCATGAAGTGTTCCCTCCCTGCTCACTGTAGCCCTGGTTGGGACTTCAGAGCACCGCGCTACGGCAGGGGGCGGGAGTGGTGTTGCTGACCAAGGGCCCCGGCCCGCTCTCCCTCCACAGTGCATCTCAGTGTTCCTCTGGCTCTGGCTGGTGCTTCTGTAAAGAGGGAGGGAACACTCCCGGAGGGGGCGGGGGAGGGGAGAGCAGTGAGATGTTACATGGGAGGGCCCTGATCTGGCCCCCAACCATCCCAATACCTGCCCCTCCCATCCTGGGACATGTTGTGGGGCCCCTTTCCCTGTGGGGTTGGGGGCAGCTCCCCCCTGGTTGCCCTGTGGAAAGGCCAGCCCTGTCTTGTCTTATGAACCAGAGAACTACTTGCATACTGACTGCTGCGGAGTCCATTCTCCCTCTGCGATAGGGTGGGCCTTTGTGGAGAATGCCTTCTTCGCAAACTGATAAAGGTGACAAGTACCACTAAGAGGTCGTGAATCAAACCTTATTTGTGACCTGGAGCGCTCACCCAAAAGTTTACAGGTAGAGAACAGCTCTTAAGTGCCAGAGATCATTTGGACCCCTGCCCTATTCATAGATTCATTAATTTTAAGGGCAGGAAGCTCTATTCTGCCCATGTAGTCTGACCTCTTGCTAACATGAGCCATAAATTTTTCCCCATTGACTTTATAGCCTGCAAATTTTTCCCTTAAGTCATGTGATGTAAACTAGTTATAGTGGCTCTTAAATGGCTTTTAGGAGTAGTGTGTCCCCCCCATTGATTGTGCTGGGGATATCACAGCGACCAAGACGAGTTCTCACAACCTTTAAACTGACCTAGCACCCGCAGAATCTAGCCAGCACACCAATGCTATACAAACCAGTGAGGGATACATGGCTACTTCTGTGCAACCCTGGAAGTGTAAGGAATGTGAGCCAACGTGTCAAAGGGTTGTCCCATTTTATTTTTTTTACTGTTCTGCTAAACCTTGGAATCATCCTACACGGTGAGCGCACTCTGCCTGAGGAATGGGAACCAAACTGACTCAGCTTCTCACTTAACCCCCCGGCTCCACTTCCTGTCTAGCAGAAGGGCTGCTTCTCTTCCCACTCCTACGGCCTCCTCTCTAGTGAGATCACTATTGCCTTCTCTCAACTTTCCTTGAGCTCAGTGGGAGCTTTTCCCTTCCCATGGGCCACTTTGAAAATGAGTACGAGCTCCGTGGGCCAGGTCGGAGTTGGGTGCAGGGATGCTTAAGTGGTGTGAGGGGGAGGGTTAAGATCATGGATCTGTGCCATAGATCCATCCCTGATCCTTGAGCACATGCTCTCATCTCTGCTCCCTTCCCTGGAGGATACTTGGAAGGGTAGGGACTGGGACCCACAGGCAAAATCCAGAACCTGAAAAGGGGCAAAATGAAAAACAGCCACAGGCCAGATCAGGCCACGGGGCCAGAGGTTCTCCACCCCTGCTCTAGACCTTTCTACAACAACCGTAAGCGCGACTGCACTGGCGTGCTGCTGGCCCTGACTCATATCACCGCAAAGAGCTACTCCGGGCCCCATAGAAGGCAGGGCGGTCTTACAGATTCAGAATGATCGCTAAGAAGCCCTTATGGATCAATCCGTACCCAACCAAAACTGTGCCAAAAAAGCCAGTTGCAGTTCGGTTTAAAATCCATTAAAAATTATAAATCACTTTGCATGCACAAAATGGCTGCTGGATCATCCTGTGCATGTGCGCCCACTTCTAAAATGGCGGTGGCAGCATCGTCACCATTTCGGAAAGGGGCAGCTGGTCTGCACATGCGCAAAATGGCTGCTGCGCATGCGTCAGCAGCATGTGGCGACGCTGATGCCGCCATTTTGGAAGGCATACATGCACAGAATGGTTTGGTGGCCATTTTATGCATGTGCAGTGATTATTTATTTATTTTCATTATTTATACCACACCCCCTCCTGCCTAGGCAGCTGGAGGCAGCTTACAAAAGTTTAAATATTTTTTAAAAATTTATGGGTTTTAAAGGTTTTAATAGATTTTAAAGGTTTTAATGGATTTAAATACAGATCTGTAATACGGATCTGAATTTAAATCTGGAAATTGCAGAATCAGACCCGCAAGCGGAACCGAACCACAATTCCATCTGTAAGGCCACTCCTCATATGAGGTCATCCCTGCCCCAGGCATCACCTCCTGCTGTGACTCCTCCCTACCACTTGGGGTTTTGAGTACTGAGAGAGAGATCAGGAGATACTGAGCTAGCTTTCAGGCTGGGGAGAGGGAATATAGAATCTCTGAAGGCTCCGTGCTAGAAACACACCCTTTTCTTGGCACATGAGCCTGTAGTTGCCTCTGCATGATTCTCATCAAGTGCCCAATCCCCCATGGTAGGCGGTTCCCTAAATCCCCTAAGTATTCTAATGATGGCTGCCCTATAAATAATTAACCAGTTACATTCAATTATTATTATTATTCATTATTTATATAGCACCATCAATGTACCTGGCGCTGTATGATCATAATTAGGGGGGAGGTCCCTGGCCCCCCTTGAGGGGTTTACAATTTAGGAAAGACAAAGGCGGGGAAGACAAGGGAAAGGGGAACCTAGGGAGAGAAGGAACAGTCACAAAGTTGAGAGATCACAGATGCATATGCTTAGCTTAGTTACAGGGGAGAAGGGGACTCTGAATGATAGGTCAGCCTCTGAGGGAGGGAGGAGTTTGGGAAGACCTAATGCAAGGCGGCAGATTTTTTAGGAGAAATTTGGAGGTTGAGCTGGAAGTAGAAGAGTGAATGCACTCAGGGAGGTAAGTGTAACCAACTGACTGGATGCACAGATGGATTACATAATCAGTCAGTATCCTAAGGGTTAATTTAAAAACTTTCAAATAAAAATATTATTCATGTTTTTTAAAAATTGGGATTGGGGGGGGAAGGGGGGAACTAAGCTCCATCAAAATGTCCAGATGGCTTCAGATGCTCTAAGAGACCCTTCCTTTTGCAAATCCCTGGCAAACAGGATTGTTCCTTCTGCCAAATCCTGCCCAGCACTCAAAAACTCTCTGGCTGGCAAGGAGGATGTTCTTACTCAGTTAACCCAACACAGTAAGTGCTGTCAGTTGTGGGATTGTGTGAGCCACATTAACCCCCTTGCCGCAAGGGAGAGAAAATTCCAAGCGCCAGGTTCTAACACAAGACAGAGCAGGGTGACCTACCATTGTTAGCACCCTGTCCTCTCCCTACAAAACCTTTTGTTTGCTGTAATTTATGGGATCACTTACGCTGTCTTTGGGTAAATGTTTCCAGTCCTTTTGCAATCGTAGATGGTGAAATTGGCCCAGACAATATTTTTGCCATTGATCCGGACAGCAGTTTGAACGATCACATGGTCTGCAAAAAAGCAAAGCCAAAGGATATTGGATTGCAAGAGAGTTTGTCTCATCTTTGCTTGTTTTTCAAGGCAAGACAAATGTTTGAAAAAAGGCTCTATCAAAATTATTATTTTCTTTTCCCTGCAGAATCATCTGGGTTTTCTCACAAAACTTTTCTCCTCCATTCAAAACTATAACTGTATACTCACTTCCCTTCAATGAATGACATACACCACAGATTGATTTTATTATTATTCCAAAGGACTTAAACCTATATAGATTAGAGACTGTATGCCAAAATTTAGATCCATCTAGATGTAGCCTCCCACCCTCTCCCTGGAAAAGTTACTTGTTTCTTCCCGAGCTACTTAGCAGAAGAGAGTATTTACAGGTCAACTCTAGAAGCTTGGCTTTAAGGTTCAAGTTGTAAAGATTCTTGTTCTACGATTCCAAGATCTCTGGTTCAATCCCCAGCATGAAGGCATGGCAGAACATCTACAGACAGGATCCTGCAATTTATATACTGCTGCAATTGCAGCCATTTTAATTAAATTTGGCACTCAGTCAAATTCTCATAGAATTGTCTGCCTCCCAACCATGCGGAGCTCCCGCCAGAACTGGGAGCACTATGAGCTAGCCAATGGGAAGCCGGCGGTATTACTGTGAGCTAGCCAATGGAGTTCTGGCACTACTGAGAGTTCCTGGCATATATTCTGGTGCCCTTACCACGCTGCCAAAGAGGAGCAGCTCATATGCCCCCTACTTAGAAGCTTGCGTGGTATTCTGTGGGTTTGTTTTTTGTTTTTGTTTTTTTAAGGATATGAAAAGTCCAAAACTGATGGAATGGCATGCTGAGAAATTCATTTGTATGAAAAATTCACATAATTTTAACAGTTTAATTAATTTGCACAATTTAGTCTGCTCTCAAAATTTGAGCTTTTTCTTCATAAAATACAAGGGCCCCTTCCAACAGGTAACCATAGTCAAAACCAAGCAAGGTAGCTACTGAAGATGTTGTAACAATTCCCACAATAACAAAAGTTGGATTTGAAAATATTGATTGGCAAACTGTATTTGAATGACGGGAAAGATTTCAAAAAATCCCAAGAGTGATTTTAACTTTGCATTTCAAAGATTACTCAGCTCCTTGGTTTTGGAATGCTTTGCATAAACAGCATGATTTTGAAAATTTGACCTTTCATCCCCAGTACCAAGAAAACAATTTTTGAAATTACTTCAGCAAAAGAGCTTTTAGAATCTGTTAGCCCTGCTGTCTGCTACATACCTTGATTGGCTGGGAATGCTGGGTATTTCTTTCTTGGAAGAAAATTACAATAAACAAATTGGCTTAAGGATTTTGCAGCAACTTTGGCTATGGTGTGAATATTATTTCCATAATCGCAATACATCTTCGTTCCATTCAGACTCGGAATATTCCCATGTATTTGGATTATCATGTCCTGAATTTGAACAAAAAGTTCAATTATTGCTACTGAAAGAGACTTGGCAACTCAACGAAGTTATTGAAGTTTCACAGCAACTATCCGGCTCAGCAAACAATTCTACCGTAGACAGGTTTTCTCCGCTTTATATTCTTAACGATAAGAAATAACTACAATAATATAACCTGTGGTGTTAGTGTTCCCTTTATTTCTGTAAACAAATGGGTAGCATTCATCTATTGGCCGACATTAAAAAATGAACATGGTCCTTATTCAGAAAGAACATACACACCAAGTCAGAGCAGCAGCTTCACTACGCAGTTCTGAATCAACCTTGGCTACGGTTCCTAGCCTCTTTGCTGTCCATCCAAAATGTTCACCTAACCCACTTCATACTCTGCAAGGTCACAATTCAGCAACTCATCCATAGTCTGCAAAGCGCTTAATTCATGTGTGTGGCTGAGTGCCACTGACTTCAATGAGACCTCAGCAAAGCATTTACAAGTATAGATCACTTACAGGTATAGAGCACTTATAACAGGCGTAGATCTATGCCTATCCTTAACGGCATCACAATAGAATCAATGAATCACAGGGCTGAAAGGAATCCCAAGGGTTATGTAGTCCAGCCCCACTTCTGTTAAGCAGGATCCACAGGACCTTCACCATCCCTGAGAGAGGTCTATCTAACCCAGTCATTCCCAAAGGCTGTGCCGCGAGAGCGGTAGAGATGTGCTGTGAAGAACGAGACTTTTCTTTCTTTTTAAAAATATTTTTAACATTTTTATGTTTGTACGTTTTAACATACATTACGTTTTCAAATCAGAATCTGTAAGACTCTCCACAACATTCATGATCTGCCGCAGAACAATCGCGTCAAAGACTGCTTAGACATGTACCAATATTGTTGTTTGGAAAAAGTACTCTTTTATATTTTGTTAAATGAAAAACTAATTTGTATTCATCATAATGAACAAAGAAGCAAACTATGTTGATAGTCAGTCTTTGTGTTTTATTTTGAAAAATACATATACAACTTTTCGGTGTAAGAATGAAGTGAGCTGACAATTTTAATACAGAAAAAACTGTGCTCCCAGGATCAAACGTTTGGGAAACAATGGTCTAAACTATTTTAAAAGCCTGTTGCAGTTGCAGTGATGGGGCCTTCTATGGCAAATTATTCCACGGCCTAACTGTCCTCATGGGGTAAAAACAGACAGGACGTGGGCCCGCTATGGCCTGCCTGGGCAAAGGACTCAGCCGCACGCCTGTTCCCCGGCCACTAGTGCCCTGGGCCAGGAAGGCAGCTGGCCTGGAATGCGTCTCCTGGAAGATCCCAGGAGCATATACCAGGCCAAAAGCCCCCTAGGCGGGCCAAAACAGGCTACAGCAGGCCAAAGCATCAGTTTGCTCTGACATGGCCAGGTGCCATTGGCTGCCATGACTATTTGTCATGCGGGGCGGGGGGGACGCTGGGAGCGGGGGACAGCTCTCCCGTCACCCAGGTTGCAGGCAATGTTAGTTAAGTGCCACCTGCTGACCAGGAAAGTGGTAGTAGTTGTTCCCCGGCAGCTGTCATGCCAGCAACATGTCTGTTTTAACCCATATTTAGAAATTTCTTCCTGATGTTTGGTCCGCATCTTTCCTCCATTAATTTAAACCTCAGGTACCAGAGAGAACCACTGGGCGTGCTTTTGCTGGACTGTGTGAGCAGCAGCTTCTTGTGGCACCTCAATGGTGAAATTTATACCCATGAAAAAGGGAGGAGACCAAACCAAATCTGTGGCTCTTAACATCAATGAACCTGGCAGAAGTTCCAGTCTAGATCTGAACGTGGCTCATGATGGACTCCATCATTGGGACTAGGATAGATGGGCGGTACAGACCAAGGGGGCCTCAGACACGGCCCTGCATGGCTTGGTTCTTCCCAATCTACTAAAACATCCCTCACATAATGAAAGGTTGTCTGTCTCAGCGAGGGAAGCTTGGATCTGGAGAGAGTCTCTCAAATGTATGCATTTGTATTAGTTTATTTCGTGCTATGAGTTTTGTTGTCTAACAGCCCAAGGAACAAGCTTTTTACTTATGTAATGACTATTAAAATAAAATACCACATCTCTGCCTCCAAAAAGATTTCTTCTTTTGGATAGGAAATGAAAGTTTTCTGTGGTTTGTGGCAGGGCCTGAAGCTGCCAACTCTGCCACAAGGTCAAACCCAAACCTTTCCCCTGAATACTGGGAAGTTCGGATAAGGATCCAATCCGTGCACCTCAAGCCTCTCTCTAAATAGAAATAAATACACATTTATTGAGGATTTGAGGTTGGTTACCCTCTTGCTGGTTCCATTGGTTACCCTTGCCTGTGGGATGGGGCTGCACAGCAGGGTGTTCTTGGTTGCTGCCAAGAACCAAGTTTTGTGGAACTCCCTTTCCCCAGGAGGTTCAACTTGAACCTGAGCATCTTCTAGAGGCAGTGTAAAGCACTGTTATTTGAAAAAGCATTTGGCGGGTGGGGATAGGGGGTTGGTTGAGTATTGGGGTAGGACTGTAGGGGTGGGTGGGATTTAATTTATTTATTAAAGGATTTACTATCCCGCCCCCTCCTGTCAAGGCAATTCAGGACAGCGTACAATATAAAAACACAAAATAAAATATACAACATAAAGACCTAAAAATTCAATAAAAACAGTCATCCCCCCTCCCCCATTTTGAGGAGAGGGTGGGCATTTTTATGGTTTAAATGTTATTGTCATTGTTTTAATGAATTGTGAGCTGCCCTGAGCCTCTATGGGAAGGGCGGCATATAAATTTGAACAAATAAATAAAGGTATAAGTCTTTGAGAAAGGGCAGGATAAAAATTAAAAATAAATCAATAAATCCTGGTCTCACAACTGAATGGGAGAGATGAGACACTGGCTGAGTGTGTCTAGAATCTCTAGCTGGTAGTCTACCAAACTATTAGTGCTGCTCGAGGTTTGGAATCACTGTCTTAAACGAAGGAATGATGAGATCCATGATCACAGAAACCCCCACTGGCTGGCAACACCTTCTAGTAAGCATAGATGTACCTGGTTCTCATTGTCAATATTAATTTCTGATGTCATGATGGTCATAGAAGGGCAGCGGTCCACTCCTTCACTCGCGCTGGTCCAGAAATTGGGCTCAGTGGAGTTAACACAATCATGCTGCAGAGAACACCTGAAACCAATCACAGAGGTCATGGTGAGAGGTCTTTAAAGCCGGCTGTGTTGAGATAAGTACAAATAAAGCCCTGTGAAAATCTAGAGGCCTCCTCCTATCCTTCTACACCTGCACTTGAGACTACTGTGCCATTGCTCTGTTTAATCAATGTGATCCCCATGATCTGAGCATGCTACACCTGTTAGTGCTGACAGGAGATGTGTGCACAAGCTAGGGAAAAATTTACATTCCACTGACTGAGCACGGGATAAAAGAGAAACAGCTATAGGAGTATCTTGTGCAATAGGTCAAAGTTTATGGCCCTGATTTGAAAAGTCAGCTTTTAAATGTGTGGATTGGCTTTTTTGTGCCTGCCCTGCAAGTAACTGCAGGTGCGATTAGCTTCCCAACTAGCTAGAAGCACTTATTCAGGTGACTAGATGGTTAAGTCCTATTCTGTTCTCTAATGGGGCTGAAGTTCCTTTAACAGTGTAGCCTTGTATCTGTCTTTTAAAAATCCTGGGATAGATCATGCCAAGGTGGTAACCCAAACACAGCTTTTCAGCAAGCCAGTATTTTACTGCAACTATGTCTAAGCAAATGAACCCAAGAAGAATTGTCCAAGAGAAGAATATACAAAAAAGTTGTACCTTGTTTCCATGGTGCACCATCCACAGTAAGCATCAGCTGCAGCCAGGCAGTCAGTACACGAGGTATAACCATTGCAGGCAGCTACTTTCACACGGGCTATCTGTGTGACAAAGAAAACTCAAGGCTGTTACCACTCAAAGCATCAGACTTTTAGGGGTGCATTCACTTCTTGATTAAGAACATTTAATTACCACGGAGATATCCAATAGAATCACCAGTAGTGGAAGCACTTTTTAAAATTATACCGCACAGATGACTAGTGAATGTACAACAGCGGGAAATCCTCCATTGGTAGGGATAGGGGTTCTCCGTTGAACATGGTTCAAAAGGTAACAGAAGTCCTGTGTGTAAAGCAAAGCTTATCTGCCTCTGTTTATTTTTAATTGGCACCTTTGAAATAACAGCAAAATTGATTATTAAAACGGTAACGTCCCTTGATGGTTCAGACAGCACTATTTTCTGTCCCCAACTGGATCACAATAAGTGTGAAAAGTGCAGAAGATTTCATACTTGTTGGAGGATTAACAATTTGTCTATTCACGAGTCAGCTAGAATTTACACAGGAACACAAAACCATTCAAGAAAGGTACATTTGTGGGGAAACAGGATCCCTGCAATAACAAGATGGCCAGTGATAGCTCTGGTAACCTGCCCTGTAAGGTCACTGCTGCTGTCTGGGGGAAGATGCCGTGGGGGGAGGGGAGAGGGAATGCATTAGCTTATAGATCCTCTTTTCCTTGGCTTTCAGAACAGCTGGGCTGAGAAGAATGTATGTGACTTGCTAATTTAGGGCCTGACTGTGAGGTGCTGAGAGGTCCTGGGTCCTCAGGAGACACTCCTCACACAATCAGCCACTTTGGCCAGTTCTTCCTCTTGTTTATCCTCTGGGGCTCCCCACTCTTCAACACATGTTACCCCTTCTACATGTACCTGTTCAGTTTCCCAAGAAGTAAATTCCACTGGAAAAACTAATGGACTTCACAGAGAAACGGACCTGCTGGTTGAACCATCAGGCACCCCATGGGTGGGCTTCCAGCAAGCCCAGATTAAGGCCCACACCCAGGTATGCTGTTGTGCCTCCCTTGAAGTGTTTCTGGCATGCAGAAAAGGTCGGAGGCATTAGTGAAACAGGCACCCAGGGAGAGTGCTAAACAATGATAATGGATCTCTGCTGGGAGAAAAAGTATAAATACCAAATATAAAATTAGTGGTTGTACATCTGTTTCAGCAGAGGGAAAATATAATGTAAGGCAGACCCCCAGAGCTTAGAGTGTGCGCCATAGCCAGTTCCCTCTCAGCTAGTCAGAGTGTAGAAGGCCAATGGAGTTCACTTATCCTGACCTCCTGTGGAATTTTCAAGACTTTCCCCAGAGAGCTGTTTCATGCTGAACATTTACCTCCTAGGAGCTACGGCACATAAATGATTAGTACAGTCACACTTGCACTAGATTCTTCAACAAGAAAACTTTTGGGGTTTTATTATTAAGTATTTATATAGCGTCAATAATGTACCTGGCACTGAACAATCATTAGAGATAGACCCCTGCCCCGAGGGGTTTACAATCTAAGGGAGAAGAGAAAATAGGGAGAGACAGTGAGAAATTCATGAAGGGTGTTTTTAAACGAGCAAGGCTGGGAGGGAGCGTGGCCTCTGAGTGGCACAGCTGTGGAGCAGCCACTCAAGTGGAGTGTATGGGAAGTAAATTTGAAGAAGTAAATTCCACTGGAAAAACGAATGGACTTCCAGTTTATGTGCCTATGCTGTAGCTGTAAGGGCAGCAAAAAAGGAGTTTTTTTGCTGCCTGTATAGCGTCTACAAAATCTTGTCCAGTGGAGATTTTCTGGGTGGTGAGGGGGTTGGTCAGTCCTCCCTCCCTCCGCCTGGAATTTGAGGTATCTAATGCCCGCTGTGATATGTTTGGTGATTATTTTGCAGAGAAAATTGCTTGGATTCACCACAACATCAACGCCGCACTTATTGCAGCGGGTGAACCAGAGGTTGTGAAAGCCCCGCCTTGTTCGGTTCCGTGGGATCAATTTCAGTTGGTGTCATCCGCCGGGGTGGAGGATGTTCTTCAGGCTGTTATGACCACTTTTTATGAACTTGACCCATGCTCGTCCTGGCTGGTTAAGGCCAGCCGGGAGACGGTGGAGCCGCTGCTGGCGGGGGTGATCAATATTTCTCTTTGGGAGGGCAGAGTGCCGGGCTGCCTCAAAGAGGCGGTGGTGCGGCCTCTGCTCAGGAAGCCATCACTTGATGTTGATTCCCTTGCCAGTTATCGGCCGGTCTCTAACCTTCCATTTTTAGGGAAGGCTATTGAGCAGGTGGTGGCCCAGTAGCTGCAGGGGCATCTAGACCATACTGGTTATCTGGATCCCTTTCAGTCTGGTTTTCATCTGGGCTATGGCACGGAAACTGCACTTGTGGTCTTGGTCGACGACCTTTGCTGTGAATTAGATCAGGGTCATTCAACCCTGCTAATTTTGTTAGTTCTGTCGGCTGCTTTTGATACCGTTGACCATGAGATGTTGATGACTTGCTTGCGGGATTGAGCTGGAGTGTGCAGGATCATCCTTGACTGGTTCCGCTCTTTCCTGGCCAGGAGAACCCAGTGTGTGGTGCTTGGAGATTGTTCTTCATCTCCACGGGACCTCACGTGTGGTGTCCTGCAAGGGTCTATTCTGTCCCTGCTCTTGTTCAACGTGTATATCCAGTCACATGTTGAGGTCGTGAGATGGTATGGGGTGTGGTGTCATCAATATGTTGATGACATCCAACTCTACCTCTCATTTTCATCCAACCCAGACCCGGCAGTCTCAATGCTTACCCGATGTCTGGCGGCTGTTGGGGATTGGATGATAGCAAGCCGACTGAACTTGAATCCCAACAAGATGGAGGTGATGGTGGTGGGAAGGGCAGTGGATGTGGCGGTTCCCATCACTGATGGGGTCCGCCGTCCGCTGGGATCCCAGGTCTGTAGTCTGGGCGTGCTCCTCGATCTGCAGCTCCACCTGGATCTCCAGGTGGGGGCTGTGGTGAGAAGTGCATTTTGACAATTACATATGGTGTGACGGCTTCAGCCGTATGTTTCAAATAGTGACCTGGCCACCATCATCCATGCTTTTATTACCTCGAGATTGGACTACTGCAACGGACTCTACATGGGGCTACCTACGGTGACGGTCTGGAGACTGCAGCTAGTGCAGAATGCTGCGGCCTGTCTCCTTACGGGGACCGGTCACCGTGAGCACATTACACCAGTGCTCTGGGCTCTGCACTGGCTGTCTATAGTCTCCCGGGCCCAATTCAAGGTATTGGTTTTGACCTATAAAGCCCTATACAGCCTTAGCCCGACTTACCTGCGGGAACGTCTTGCTTTCCGTGCTCTGGAGAGGCCTCTGCGGTCCACTGGGAATGCCCTTCTCGAGGTCCCCCATATGGCCTGAGAGGCCACTATGGAAAGGATGTTCTCGGTGGCCTCACCTAGGCTGTGGAACTCCCTTCCGGTGGAGGCCCGGGTGGCCCCGGATCTCCCCTCCTTCCGTCGTATGTGTAAACTCTGGCTGTTCCGCCTGGCTTTTGGCGAGGGAGATAGGATGTAGGGTGGGGTGGGGGGAGGGAGTTATGGCAGGGTTTTGTGTTTTTTATATTTTTTAATTGGGTGGCAATGTTTTATGACTATATGATTTTATTGTAAGCTGCCCCGAGTCGCCTGAGGTGGAGTTGGGTGGGGTATTCAATTGTCAAAATAAATAAACAGGGTAGCTAGATACGCAAATTTTAGAGGATGCCTATGAGAAATACAGGTTGCAGGGCTGCAGTGGCGCCAATGCAGCCCTGCAACCTGTATTTCTCAAAGGTGTCCTCTAAAATTTACATATCTGGCCACGTTGGTGGGATGGGATTCTAACAGGTGGCTCCCAGCATGGCTACCACAGCAGCCGCCTCACACTCCGCTTGCCACGGACCATGGGGGAGGGGGAAGCGCAACAAGCTGGCGTTTGAAATTGACATGTCCTGGTGTGAGCGCTGGGGAACCAGGCTCCAGCACTCACGGCCAGTTCTTGTGACATGCAAAGGCCGTATCCCCGATGAGTGGGAGACTTGTCTGCCGGTGTGGCCGGCTGCCCCAGGCAGGGGATACGCGGGTGCCTGTTGCCATGCACTTTTTTTGGCTTGCCCCGCATGGTGCACTCTGGACTTTGCGCCATGAGTGGCCGTGAGTGGGTGCTGCATGGTGCATGGGAGCATGCATTCTCCCCGCACCACCTTCAGATGGGCAGTCGGATGAGTGGCTCCTGGGTGGCCATGTGGGGTAGCCTCTTGTTTAAAAACATCCAAAATTGAGAAGTCGCAGGTGCATGTGCTTAGCTTAGTTACAGGGAGAAGGGGACCCTGAATGCAAGGACAGTAGAAGAAGCATCAGTGAACAGTGTACGGGGATGAGGAGCTAAGAGAAGCCTGATGGAAGAGGTAGGTTTTCAGAAGGTATTTTAAGGTTGGAGGGGAGGAAACAGAGCGAATGCATCCAGGGAGAGAATTCCAGGCACAGAGGGCAGCCTGGGAGAAGGGGGTGACAAGAAGGGAGCAAGAGACTTGAGGGCAGGTGACATTGGTGGCAGACAAGGAGCAAAGCCTCTGGGTGGGAAATTTGTTGCCGATATTTTAAAAAGGCTGCAGAGGTGATCCTGCTAACTAGAGACTGGTGAGCCTCAAGTCGGTGCCGGGCAAACTAGTGGTGACGATTGTCAACAACAGAATTACTGGGCATATTGGTAAACATGGTACAATGGGGGAAAGTCAACATGGATTTAGCAAAGGAAAGTTGTGCCTCACTAATCTACTGGAGTATTTTGAGGGAGTAAATAAGCATGTGGATAAGGGTGAGCCAGTTGATATAGAGTATCTGGATTTTCAGAAGGCATCTGATAGATCCCTCATGAGAGACTCTTGAGGAAACTAAGTAATCATGGGATAAGAGGCAGTGTCCTATCGTGGATTGGTAACTGGATAAAGGCTAGGAAACAAAGGGTAGGACTAAATGGTCAGTTTTCATAATGAAGAGAAGTAAATTCTCTTCTGGGACCATTGTTGTTTAATATCTTCATCAATGATGAAAGAGTGAGGTGATCAAATTTGCAGATGACACAAAGTTATTCACGGTAGTTAAAACACGAGCAGACTGTGAAGAATTGCCAGAGGATCTTGTAAGACTAGGTGATTGGGTATATAAATGGCAGATAAAATTTAATGTGGACAAGTGCAAAGTGATGCACATAGAGAATGATAATCCAAACTATGTGTACACAATGCTGGGTTCTAAATTAGGAGTAACCACTCAGGAAAAGGGCCTTGGAGTCACTGTGGACAATACACTGAAATCCTCAGCTCAATGTGCAGTGGCCGTCAAAAAAGCAAACAGAATGTTAGGAATTATTCAGAAAGGGACAGAGAATAAAACAGAAAATATCATAATGCCCCTATATAAATCGTGGTGTGACCGCACCTTGAGTACTGTGTGCAATTCTGGTCACCCCATCTCAAAAAGGATAGAGTAGAACTTTTAAAGGTGCAGAAAAGAGCAACAAAATGATCGAGGGTTTGGAACGGCTTCTGTGTGAAGAGAGGCTTGATGGGTTAGCAATCTTAAGAAAAGACTGAGAGGGGATATGATAGAGGTCTTTCAAATATTCAGTGGAGTGGAACAAGTAAATAGGGAACATTTATTTACCCTCTCAAGTAGCACTAGCACTAGGGGACACTCCATGAAACTAACTGGTGGCAGATTTAAAACAAATAAAAGAAAGCATTTTTTCACTCAACACACAAGTTAAATTATAGAATGTGTTGCCAGAGGAGGTTGTCAGGGACAGTAGTATAGATGGGTTTTAAAAGGACTGGATAAGTTCTTGGAGAATAGGTCCATTAACGACTATTAGCCAAGTAGATGATGAGATGGGAACTTCTTACTGTCGGGAGCAGGGAGTGACCAGCAGGGAATGGATTGCCTATTGTGACTGCTGGTACTTCTCCCATGGGACTGGGATTGGCTGCTGTCGAAGACAAGATGCTGGGCTTGATGGACCACTGGTCTGATTCAGTATGGCACTACTTATGTTCTTATGCGTTGGCCCCAAAAGTAATAGATGGAGACGAAGTATAAGGAGCTGCCTAACTGAGTCAGACCAATGGTCCATCTTAACCCAGTATTGTCACAACCTGGCGTGGCAGCAGGGTTTCAAATCTGGGTCTATGGCAGAGGCCTCACCCAGGTATGCTACCAGAAATCCTGAATCAGAGATGCCGGGGATTGAACTTGAGACCTTATATATGCAAAGCAGGCCTTCTACCACCTGAGCCATGGTCCACCCCAAGTATGGCTCCACAGCCCCTAGTACCCTCACCAACAAAATTTGGTCCAATAAAAGATATCTGAACCACTTTAGTGAAGGCTGAACAAACTTGTACTAGAAACCATGGCTGCGATCGACAAATCACTTATTCTAGAGAAGTCCACTTACCCACAGGGCTTCAATGGGACTACTCTGAAATAAGTGATTTATGGATCATAGATAGCCCTTGACAATAACTGAGGTAACACTGTTTTCATAAGGGACAGACCTAGCACCAACACGGAGGGTGTTTTTAAGGGAGTCCATGGCTGCGGAGTGGCATTGTTATGGAGCAACCACTCAGGTGGAGTGCGAGGGGAGCAATTCAAACGAGTGGCTGCCAGGGTGGCCACCATGGCCACCGAGACAGCCTCACACATGGCCCATGGGGGAGGGGGAAGCGTGCCAGGCTGGCCTTTGCAAATGACATATCCCTGGCAGGAGCACTGGGGAACCCGGGCTCCCAACCAGTTCTTGTGACTTGAAAAGGCTGCTTCCCCTGCCCACAGTGCCTCTGAGCAGCAGCCTGTTCGCTGGTGTGGCCGGCTGCCACCGTTCATACAGACAGGGGCTCCGTGGCCAACCGCTGCCACACAACTATTTGGCCTGCCCTGCACGGAGCACTCCGGATTTCCCAGCAGTGCTTGGCCGTAAGTGGGTACTCCGTGGCTCGCAGGAGCACACATCTGGCCACTCCACCTTCAGACCAGTGGTGGGCTCCCTGGCTCCTGGGTGGCCATGTGGGGTAGCATCTTGTCTAAAAACATGCTATGACAAATTGCCTTGGCCCTTGAGACAAATTTAGCCTCCAAATGAACTTTGCAGCTGAACTTTATCCCCATGAGACAAATCAATATTTCAAGTCCAAACGTCTCCCAGAGGCAGAGGCCAAGCCGGACGAAGGGCTCCACACAACCGGCTGGTATAGCAATGAGGCACCGTGCTCCCACCTGACCCTGGCAGTGTCCTCTGCCATCCCGCCCAGAAGCGCCCCCTCCTTCCTTCCTGAAGTACCATCCAGAGCCATAGATGAACCACGCTGTGACAGAACTCTGGGCAGGGAAGCGGGATTAGTGCTGAACCAGCTGCTGAGGAAGGGCCTCACCCCACTGTGACACACGGCGCCTCCATAGCACCAGCCAGGGCTCCCGGGAAGGAGGGGGCGTTCTGAAAGAGAGGGAGGAAGCACCAGGCCACAACAGCTGCTAACTGTGCAGGTCCTCACTCTAATCCCCATCTGTCCCAGAACTTGCTTCCCCACCTGGGACATTTTGTGGGGCCCTTTTCCCTGTGGGGTCCGGGGTAGTTGCCCTGCCTGCCCCTGCCCAAGGCTAGCCCTGGAGAGGGAGAGAAAGGAACTTTATAATAAAATTATGATTGTTTTTAATTTTTTGCAGTTGATATTTACGCATGTTAATTTACTCATCCTCAAATGGGATCACACAGGCAAAATTCTTGGGAACGGCTTTGCTGGGTGTCCCGCTCTCCTTCTTGAGCTGATATAGACTGACAAAGCCAAACGTATTCTGCCAAATGAAAGGTTTACCAAGAGAACAGAGAACCTACCTGATAGGATGTCATCACATACAGGTAAGTGGAATCAGAAGGATCAAACTGCATGATGGGATGGACGGATTCCCCATAAGCCACGGAAATTAACTTCTTGCTTATCACTTTCATGGCGCTGTTCAGATTAATCTACAGTGAGAAGGAACCATTTATTGAGATTGCTGTTCGCATGTTTTTGCAGAGGGAGGGTTTTCTGATGTATTTATTTTTTTAAAAAACTCAAAAGTAGAATGGCAACTAATAATGCTTTACATTTATTCCATTTTAATCCCAAGTGTTTCATAACATCAATGAAATGCGGTCATCTCTAGAGTGGGGGAGAAACATCTGACTGGGGGTGAAAACAGACATGACGCTAACCACCCTTGGTAGTTATTTATGCATGTTGCAGGGCTGTATTGGTGCCCTATGCAGCCCTGAAACATGCATAAATGACCACCAAGGGTGGTTAAAGGGTAGTTAGCATCATGTCTGTTTTCACCCTGGCACACAGAATGCGTGTAAATTGTTGGCCAAGGAGAGCAAACCTGATCTATGTGAAACACCCTGTACAGAGTGGCAAGAAATCCAGCTTAAATGTCTTACCTGAGAGATCTCTCTTTAGGAAACTTCTTGCCTTGGCAAGCAAGAGGAAGACCCTGTCACTATGGGTATTTTCAGACGTCACGAGATCACAGTCAATTCCCTGTGGTGGGGAATGGTCCCGTAACGTCTGTTGGGGAACCGGAAGTTCCCCCCCAGATGTTTACCACTTAATCCCCGCCGGGAATCACCTTCACCACGTGATCAGCTGAATCCATGGGGCCGGGGCCGATCGCGTGGTGAAGGTGATTCCCGGCGGGGATGAAGGGGCCCGTCATGTCCCTTCCGGGATTCCGGCCCATGGTCATTTCAGGCGGGCACTGCGGCTGCATTGGCCACGGCACCAGCCCGTCTCCCCAGAGGGCGGGTGGCGAGGGAGCGTGGAACGTTGCGCCGCACGGCCCCGCCCCCTCCCCGATTCTCCGCCAGGATCCCCCGGCACGTCTATTGGCTGTGCCGGAGTGATCCCGGCGGGGAATCTCAGGGTTGTTTCCGCGACGGGGCGAAGTCGCCCCGTCACGTCTGAAAACACCCTATAATGACGTACCGGGCTAGCTGCAGTTTCATGCTGGTGTTAGATTAACGTAACTCACCACCGTGAAGTTATTCCTGACCTGAAGCAGCGTGAGGGAGACTGGAATCTGGCCCTTGCCATGTACAAATGATTATTATTATTATTATCATTATTAAAATGGCATTTTATTTCTAAATCTTTATTAAAAGACATTTATAATTATAAATATTGTAAGTGTTTAAGAAAAGAATCTACAGAAGAATTCAATATGGGGGCTACAAGGAGTCATAGATATGGGGTCACTTTTCACCAAGGACCACCACCTAAGGAGTTTTTTTCCCACCCACCTCCTAATAAATGCCCAGGCCCCCAAGGGCACCAATAGGGCACACCCTGTTGATGCGAATGGGATTTGTGCCAACAGAGCGCTTTGAGTATATATTACCATTCAGTTACACCCACTTCCTGGGATCTGGCTGTGCTGGTATCTCAAATAACAGAACAATTACAACACATGGATTTTGTGAACAATATTACTATTGTTATAACATTTGTTAATTATTATTATTATTATTACTCCTACAACTGTTGATGTTAGTCACACCTGGAGGCCCCAACTAAGAATCTGTTCTGCCAGGTATGGGATAGTACAGATTGTAAGCTCTTTGGGGCAAGGTTTGTCTTTTGCTACCGTAATGGAACAAAAAAGGAGCAAAAGCGATGAAAGGAAGTGGTATTATTTCTATTGTCATGAGAGGGGGAGCCAACAGCCCATGGACACACATGAGAAATCTGTAGTGAAGCTGGGAGTTGAACACAGATCCCGGTAGTAATAGCACAAGCAGCGCAGGGGCTTGAGGAGAGCAAGAAAGCAGCTGATAGAGGAAAGGGGTTCCCCACTTCCACTAAAAGTTGGAGGGTGGAATCAGGAAACCTCTTTTGTCTCTCAGCTGCTTTCTGATAGAAGCGGCTAGGAAATGGGGTGCCACATCACAAGCAGCTAGGGAGAGGGGGTGCTCTCTCCTCTTTCAGCCACTCAGGCAGCTGGAAGCATAGAAAGCACCCCTCATTGCCTTTGTGATGCAGTCCCATGGATCGCCCCACTGTGCAATCCCCAGGGACAGATCACAAGGGGTAAGGTGGGCTGGGGGTGCTCTCACATCTTCCAGCCACTCAGGGGGTCTGGGGCCCAACCAGCTGCCAGGAAAGGGAAAAGCACCCCCTGAACAGAGGCTGGGGCATGGAGCAATTCACTCCTTGCCACAGCTTCTAATCTGTCCTCTCCTAACCCCCACTCCCAGCTTGATCAGTGGCCACCGCCCACCCACCAAACTGGGTCACCTATTTCATTACCCATCTCACACTCAAAAAAATAACTGGGGGTGCTGTCTGATTACACCCCTAAGGGGAAATGGTAGTACGCAAAGAGGCACGGCCAAAGAGACTTTTAGATTGGGGCTCATTGGACGTACCTAGTCCAACCTCAAAAATATTTCTGCATCCCTAGGCTGGCTCCCAACAGCTGAAATCCAGATGACTTAACAAAAAAAATTCCATGCAGGGTACTAAACTCTCCTGCCCTTTCAAGCCACCGTATAAGCCTTATTTTGCAATTGTTGCTTTCCCATTAATACGCTTTTTGCATGTGGTGCTGATAGTGGCCCCTGTGAAATGCTCTTCTGGGGATACTTTATAATGTACAGATATGATTAATTCCCCATGCAACTGGCAGCCAGAACTGCTGCTTGGGGAGTTGGCTGAGCCCTGCTTATGCCCCATTTGCTGTCTTTTCTTGGACAGTGAACCTGAATTATAGCCCACACCAAGTATCCTGTATTCCATGCCAAATAGCAAGGAGCCCCCGAGGTAAAAAGGCTTCTGGTTATGCAGCTGTGGAGCAGAATTAGATTACAGTTATCTGAACAAATTATCTGAGCAAAGGGTAGCCAGAAGCCTCTCTCTAATGGAGGTTCAGCAGATAAGGCTCCTTTTTCTGATATGATAATGGAAGCAGAGCTGTTAATACTGTGTGAACACGAGCTGCGTGTGGTAGGTATCTGCACCCTCTGCCTTGTGCGGCTGGTTATGATGTCAGATGCCTCCTGCCGCTCTGCTGTAAATTTGTGCCTGTGGGCAAAAGTCAAACCACAGAATTTCTCTGAGTGTCTTCCCACTTTCCCGCCAGGAGCACTTGGAAGCAGGGAGAGAAATTGGATTCGTTTTTTCCTCTCTCACTATTTCTGATCCAATATTCCACATTATGTGCTGTTGCCTCCAGGCTGAGATAGAGCAGATTCTAGTCATGTCTCTCCTTGCGGGTCTCTTTCTACTCTACATGCTTATTAATGCAGGGTCTATGCTGAATTGCCGATTGGCTGGAATGGAAACCTGCACTTGGCAAAAGCCAAACGCTATTGTTGCTGCACCTGGGCTGTGCCCCATGACTCCCAAGGCTACTGCGGTGCCCTGAACCCTTGATGCATTGTTTCAAAAGAGATACAATACGCATATCACATGCATCGATTCACACCTGCTTCATAGCTTAGCAATTTCAAGGAACCAATCGGTGATTCGTCAGTCTAAATGGAGCTTTTTCAAAGACGTCAAATCAGGAGAAGAATTTATTAGCGGTTGTTGCTAATAATTAAATGCTATGCGATAATATTTCAAGTACAGACATTTATTTCGGCAATATATTAAATACGGCTTGATTGCGCTGTAACCTCAAAGACTGATTAAAAGATATCAATTACCAGGCATTGTATATCACTCAATAGATTAAGGCAACATCCCCTTCATGCTTTACGGCAGAATGAAAGCCTGTGCCCAACGGGAGCTTATCAAGTGATACATTCTTTTATTAAAGTGAATACGGTCATAGATAAATATACTGGGCTGGCAGTTCTGAAGACCGAAGGCTTTGATTTATCTTCAGTACAGTAAAGGTGCGAGCTCTACAAAAGCAATTTTTCCCAACACTAACCTGTCAATGAGCCTTACCCCCAAATAGGAAGGAACACACCTAAGGATTAGTGAGATAATTCTGTTCTGTTCCTGCCGAGGCCAACAGCAAAGCTGCCAGCTATTATTAGAAAAAAATTTCCACTGGAATTTGGACTAATAACAATAACTTACCCCACATTTACCAGACAGCGCTCAGGTAATCAATCATATTAACACTTTGTGAGTCTCCTGTGTCTTTCAACACGGGATCTCAAAGCATCTTGTTAACAATTAAGTAAACCTCACAACACACAACATCACTGCAGCCACCTTTAGATGTAACACAACAGCTACTAACAGCATACAGCAACACTACACAGCATTTTTAGGATAGGCTGGGAATCTTCTACCTCCAAATAACAGTGGAGTTGGGAATGCAGGTATAGGGCATGTAGATACCCAAGTAGGTATTTAGCAAAGACACAGCTATTAGGAACCCTTCTCTTATGAAAAGTATCACTGGATCTCTAGCAACTACAAGAGGTCAGGACCTTGATCTTATGTCTCATTCAAGACAGCCTCTCCAGCAGCAAAGTTTGCTACAAAATTATGCTGAGGATGAATCACTAAAACCACTTCCGTTCCTGCTGCAAATAGGAGCTCCTTGGCAGTCACCCATCGGGGAATCAAGCCAGCCTGACCCTGCTTAGCTTGTGTGATTTCGGAGGATAACTCTATAGAGGCAGGATGGCAATTTGGCAACAGCATTTAATTAGTACCAACCTGGATCCAATATGAACCAATGGCCATAGAGGTAAATATCCTATTATGAATCCCAGAACCACCTAATCCTTTAATTGCTTCATTCTTAACTCTTTAGTGTCCTGCTACTTTTACCTTCAGGAGTTTTCCATTTGCCGTTCCCAAGAACACAACGGTGTAATTATTGACGCTGGAGACCGCCACCGAAGTGAGGCTTTGGTGGTAATCGAACACCGGTGTTGCCTTGATGGGTCTCAGGATGGACAAAGGGTGCTGGAGGTGGGCTGCTCCACAGTCTAACTGCTCTGGCTGCAGCTGCAAAGAAACAGTCAGGTCAAAGAGATGCAGCAAAATATAACAGCTCTCGTAGGGAATAATCCCTGTGGCTCAGATTAAAACAGCCCGTTTGTGATTCCATTCTGTGCAGCAGGACACTTTATAATTGTACATTTAATAGAAAAATGCTAACAAGCAGCAATGCTCAAGAAAATAACCTTCTCACTCCACACACCTGTTCTCTGAAGTCCAAATCCTGAGAGTTACAGAGAATCGAGCACATGGACTTTGTGTAAAATGTTTCACATGGGTTGGGGGAAAAGAATCCTTATATTCACGCTGCAAAGGCTCCAGTAGGACTACTCTGGAGGATCAAACCCAAACCACAGGATGTGATCCCATCAGAGGCAGCCCTCGCCTGAGGGCATCTGGGGCAGTGCCCTGCCCCCGCTCTCCCCCCCTCCCCCCGCCGGTGCCGCACTGACAGAGCGCTCACTGACTGAGCGCTCTCTCTCTGCCGGCAGCTGAAATTGACATTGGAGCGTCGTGCTGCTCTGACTGCTGCAGTCAGAGCAGTGTGGCGCTCCAATGTCAATTTCAGCTGCCGGCAGAGACAGAGCGCTCAGTCAGTGAGTGGCGCTAGCCTCTGGGCGAGTCAGACTGAGGCTGCCGGGCAGCCTCAGTCTGACTCACTCCCTTCTGGGACTCCAGACTCTGGAGTCCCAGAAGGGACAAACTTGAACTGAACGCGAGCCGGGCGGCTCAGCATTCAGTCCAAGTGCTGCCGCTGGGAAATCAAATTTCCCACGCGGCAGCTTTGCATTGAGCCCTATGGGCTCAATGCAAAGCCTCACCTGGGCGTTCAGTGGAGGCGCTCGTCAGTGAGATGAGATGAGCTGCAGCGCGCATGCTTGAACTGTTGAGCATGCGCGCCACAGCCCATCTCGCCGCCAAATGCCTCCACTGAACCCTGAAGACTCACCTGCCTGCCTGGTGCCTGCCTGCCGCTGCCTCCAGTCTGTGTCCAACTCATGAGTCCTGCAACAAAACGGTGTGTAAACAGGACTCGGGGAGCAGAGGCTGGGGGCCTGGGATGGAAGGGGGGGG